>CANSNZ010000266.1:0-221969 GCA_947646795.1 Beta lomatogona
ATTGCTTGCCAGTAACCAATAGAAGGCTCGGTCCGACAATAATGAATTCTATATAGAGGTAGTTTTGGGATACATTTGTTTCTTGTTAATACTCTGATTTAGTACATCTAAAAAGAAAGTACTCTGATTTTGTTTTTAAAGTTTTGTTTTATATAAGCTAATAAGTCGGCATGTATATTGGCACAATTTAGCCTTATCGAGTATTCTACTAGAGTTAAATTATAGGGTGTCCTTCGATTATAGAGGATATAATTGTTCAAGACTTTGTCTAGTTAAGTGCCTTGTAAGTTGTAATATCTTGTGTACAAATTAACATAAGAATCCCCCTAATATTTCCTCTGTTTTTTTGGTTGCAGTTTTCCTTGGGCACCATATCTTATCATTTATTTTAAACCTTTATATATCTAACTATCAATAAGCAAAAATTACAAAAAGTTTCGATATTACGAAAATATACATTGAGACGAATGCAATAAGATTCACACGTATTATATTTTTCCTTAAGATTCACAAATCGAAAAGATAATAAAGTATTACATGTGCATAATGTCGAAAGTCAAAAACATTATCCAAAAACGGAGGAAGTACTAGTACCATATAGGCATATACTACTATGTAAAACAAGAAGCTTCCTTTGTTTTTTTTTTAACCGCACCATTTCGTTTTGGCACTATTCATCAACCAACTTCATGTTCGTATCGCACCGTATATAAGGAAAAAACATAGTTAGATTCATCTTAATGCAAGGATTTCAAATATCAAATTTTTATAATTTTTCTTATACACAATTGGAGATATTAACGTTCAAAAAGATGTCGGAAAGCGTGAAAAAGCGAAATGGTATAATTTAAAAAAAAAAAGAAGTTAAGTATAAGAAAATACACAAAAGGTAAGTATGAACAAGCGAAATGGTTTGGGCTTAATAAAATAGATCCCATCAAGAGGAGGCATCCTCACATCTTATAATCTGAACTTAGACGAACTTTTTTTTTTTTTTCATATTTTGGTTTGGTGATGTTGTGGGCCTGATCCAAGGTCTTTCTGTCATATGATTCCTTAATTCAGTGAAGGTCCAACTTGTGAGAGAGGGGGAATGAGGAGTGGTAGGACTTGAAATTGGGACCTTCAAGCCGATTAAGGCCTGCGTTTTTTGATTGAATTGAAATGTATTGAACCGAACCAATTTGTTTGAACGAATTGAATAAACCCAATCGAACTGAATGAAAACGTGGAGGAAACTAACTATACCGAATCAATAAACCGCAACCGAATTCAATTTTCATTAATTTACCCAAAAGAACCGAGCCTAAGTGGAAATTCAACCAATACACCAAATCTTGCTCTTTTTTTTTTATATAAGTAAGAACAAGGATCCTACTTAACTAATAATTTTTCAGGTATAAGTAGCCAACTTTGCATATCATACTTATTGGGCTTGAGAGTAAGGGAGGATGGTAAGAGAATTCTCACCCCTAAAGAACTCCTAATGGGATTAGATCACACTAAGTCTTGCCAGCCGCCAGATAGGGTGAAAAAATGATATGACATGGAAATTGTATACAGTAGTACTTAGTTAATGAGAAAAAGGAATAATGTACATTGTGAAAGCTATTACAAACTAAAGCCCATTAGTAAAGTTCATATATATGTATCCATATATTATTAAAGTATGTGGACAAGCATTGTACGCCGCCACGTATCATTTCACCTCATATACTGATGTGGCTCCTCTTTGTCTCTAACATTGTATTTATATGCTAATATGACATTTCCTTAGAAAGTGATCAAAAAATTTACATAAAGGTCTCAAACCAATGACCTTTACTTTGTTATGTCGACCACTAAACTGTGACTTGTACTTTGTGATAAAACGTCAACACCAAACTATACATCAATTTTATCTTATTAAATTACCCAGGGCATTGTCTATGCCCAACAACTAGTTTATAATTTACAATAAAATATATCTAGCATCTATTTTCCATAAACTCTAGAATGGGTAGCAAGTAGAACAACTTCTAGTCGATGAATTCAGTCGGATTTTTTTACAAAATGAAGGAATTTTAGAAGCTGTTTTCAAAATATTTCGGCTTCTAGGCTGATCACCATCACTAGATAATGAGCTTCTCATCTTTTGTGATTTGATTTCTGCTCTCTGTAATTTCTTAATGATTTTTTTCCATTGATGATGCTCTTTTCTTTTCCAGCTTATCCTGCAACAAAATATTCCAAGGGGTTTTAATCAAAAGTTCAAAACAGCTCATTGAATTTATAGCACTTCTATTATGAGTTATTCCAAAATAATAGCTTTATTTCAAACTTTTTCCAAATTACTTTGAATAGTGCTGACATTTTAACTCTATTCTTAAATAGTGATCCATAATAGATGCAGCCTATAATTTGGGACAAAAGATAGATTTGTTCTTTTGGACTTACTTCTTAGTTCTTCAAGTCGATTTTGTTCAATCTTCGTGCTCAATTCAGTTTAGTCTCAAAGAATATAGTCTAACATATACACTCAAATTTCTACTTTATATTACTCTCCTTGTCCCTGCTAATTGTCATACGATACTTGATGAAAAGATCACTTTTAAAAGATTAGTTTAAATATCACAATTACCCTTATTATATAAGCTTTTAGATCTCCGTTAGTCTTTAGGGTGCATTATCTTCACCATATTTTATCTTACTAGATATGATTGGATTTGATCAACCCTGGTTTCACCTTATATTTTCACTTGATTAAACCCGAACTTTTTTAAAGGGAAGGGAATGCACCCTCAATTAGAATTTGAAATAAAAAATATCATTAAGATAGTAATATAGGAAAATGAAAAGTTTAACATAGTTATAAAGTGGTTCATGATTTTGGGAACGGTTGGGATCGAAGTGTAACACATGACTCGGAATATACCTCAAGTTTTTGAACAATTGCTTGACTTTAGCTCTTTGCGGATTCTCCCATGCATTTATCTTAGCTTCTTCTTTTTGGGACCTGCTCCAACACAACATTAAGTCAAATTATTCACTATCTCAGCGTTTTTGCCAATTGGACAACAAAAATTGTGTTGTCCTCCATAAGTAGCTAACATATACTTCCTCCATTCAGAAATAGTTACACCATTTGCATAGTGTTTATTATTCAAATCTTACACTTTGGTTGTCTTTGGTGATTTATATTTAGATTCATCCCAATGTATAATTTCTTAATATCAAGCTTTCATAACTTTACTTATTAATAATTAAAGATATAAATGTTTTAACCCATGCATCGACAAGCGTGAAACATGAAATAATGCAACTATTTCTAAATGGAGGAAGTATACATATATAAATACATCTACTTTAAAAAAGTTCCAAATTTTCCAATGATAGCACTTTTACAATAGGGTAATAATAATTGTTTACTAGCCTTATATGAACGCAATGCGTTGCAAAAACGTAGTAGAAAATTAAATTATTTGTGTAAAAGAATTGTCTTTTGCATTATTTTTTTTTAGAAAAATTGTTGTTCATTTAAAATGTGGTATTTTTTTCTCCTTTTTAAGTCAAAATAAAGCAAAGTAGTTATCACTTTTTTCTTTTTTTCTCTTTTTGGTGTCCCCTATATGTTGCTATATATAATAGAGATATTGTAACGAAAGAAAAAACTTGTTGAACTAAGTTGAACCATAGTGCTCAATTCTTGACCTTCTAAACCAAGATTGATATACTTTCTCTGTATCATAAAAGCTTTTTTCAAATTAAAATTTCATCAAAACTTTCACCATTTTACTTCATCTATACAAAAATATAATCATGTGACATCTCATGAGATTCATCTCAATATGAACCTTCGAAATACCAACTTTATTTTTATGTTCGCCGTGCAATATTTAACTAAAAGAACTAATCGTTAATAGGTCAATCTATATCGTATAAATAATTTCACTTCAATAAAAATCAAATGAAGCTCAACAAAAAACCTTAATATATGATAATTCAGATATCGAGAATCAAAATTGTGTATTAGAGACCGGCAAAAAAAACAAATTAAAATTCTTTTGGGGAAGGGAGTAAGATGCATGGAATTCAATTCAATGAGTAAAAAATAACATACTTGGGGATTTTGTTGGTAGCCACTATGCTGGCACTTGAATTTGAGCGATAATCTCTATCATCATTGAGAAATGGTCCAGACCTTGTAGCACTTACTTGCTTGTCCATTTGCACATCCCTGACTTCAAATTCAAGAACATTCCTTTTGGGATCATTTAGGAGTAGTGGACAAGGAGAAGTAGTAGAAATTGAAGATTTTGGAGTTGAAATTGCAGAAGAAGGGCTGCTACTATGACTATCTGGAAACATTTGAGTAGCCATGTCCCTTCTTGAAATAGCACGATCAAGCCCAGGTTCACCACTGCTGTTATCTTGTTCATCAACATTAGCAATGTCCATGCTCTCATTATTCTCATCAGCCAAATTGACCACTTCGCCTAGTATTTGTTTAGTTATAGAAAGATGTTAGTATAATGATAATATAGTATTACACTCAAATGCATCCTCAACAATATATTGTTTTGTATCCTCAACATGTCCATCGTGTTATTGGGTACACTTACAAACATGTGTAGCCAAAACTGTTTATTGTGGTTCATTTGCTCCTTTCGGTCTGAAAAATAGTATAGGTTACATTTAAAGGCTCTGTTTGGCAATACTACCTGAAATGTAGCTGAAACCGATAAGGTAGCGAGCCCGATAAGGTATGGCTGAAAGTAAGGTCTTTGAACCGATAAGGTAGGTGATTAGTTTAACTGTTTGGTAGAACTAGTTGATTAATTATTTAAATTTTGTATTTTTTTTATTTTATATATATATATTTCAACAATTTAATTTGCAAAATTGGAATTTCAATTAAAATTAGTCAACTAAATTCAAGAGAAGAAACCCCAAAACCCCCCCAAATTATTTCTCTCTCTCCCGTATGCTCACTCAAAACCCCAAACCCCAACCCGTGAAACCCATATTTTCTCTCTCTCTCTCTCCTCACAGCTTCGACTGCCTCCTCGCCGGCGCTCTTTCTTCCTTTCGCGAGAGCTTCCGTGTGCGTCGTTGCTCAGTTGCTTTCACCTCGTCGAGGCCGTGTGTAGGGTGCTCGTTCTCTCTCTCCTCTTCGTTCTCCTCGTGGTTTCTTTTGCTCCTTCGCTTTGTCGGCAAACGCCACCACCTCCTCGCGTTTCCGCCATCCTCACCGGAGCTCAGTCTCCTCGCCGGAGCTCGTCGACCCCCCTTGTCGCCTCTGTTCTTCCCTGGTTATTTTCCAAGATTTTAGGTACATGATTTTAGGTGACTGATTTTCAAACGTTATATTTTTTACCTTGTCAATATCGGTCATTTTAGGAACCGAAATTTTATTTTAGATATTTTCCAAACACACCTAATTTATCTTAGCACCTAAAAGTTTTAGCAACTTATCATTCTAGGCACCTAAAATGGCTCCCCAAACAGAGCCAAACTCTAATTATATCAAAAAATTCCTAAGAGTAACTAAATAATCACCGACTAAATTAGTGATCCCTGTATGATAGTTTTCATTGATATTTCATTTTTAAATTGTAGATTAATCAATTTTCCTTGGCATGTGTGTGGCACTTCTAAGTAGAAAGGTAAATATATAATCTAGATGGTCAAAGCCTCAAAAATGGTGCAGAATCAAGAAAACAACTTTGAAATATGGTTTCTTAAGAAAAATTAAAATTATGCGGTTACTTGTAAAAACACATGTTTAGATCATGATTTTGACCCAAAAAAAACCTAAACATTTGGAAAATTTTTAGTGTCATACTCTATGCCTATCACAATTCTTACCTAATATATTTGAATTTTTCTTTCGTAGTAGTAGCATACCTAACAGGCTAACATGGTGGATAGCAGGATAGGTGCCTTGCATAAACCTAACATAAGAATTTATGAATTTAATCTGTTACCCTTTTAATAATTCCCCTAACAAGAAATGACTAATGCGGATCTCAACTATCGTTAGTCTATGTCAAATAACCAAAATTCGTCAAAAATACTCAAAATCATTACCAACTAGAGCTACTAGAAAGCTTGTATTATGAAGAAAACTCTATACAGTTAAATTTAGTTAGCTAATGTGAGATAAAGTCGCAATATGTTTTACATCCAGTTATTTACGAATTACAATAATGCCCTTAATAGAAAGCTTAAATCAGAGAAATGCATCTATTCATATTTGATACTTAATTTAATATTATGATTTATGACGTATGTTCAACTCAATTAGAACTTAGAAGAATTGTTTGGTAATCTTTTAGAAGTGCACTAAATTCATATCCAATAATTTAATATTAATCAATTAGAAGTGCATTAAATTAAATTACCTTGGGTAGGACTAGGCGGCCCGCTCCATGAGTCCAACCAATGAGTGGCATGCCCAGGGCAAGATCTCCTACCTCCTCCACTTGCACCACCACCTTCCATAGCAAATCTTTGTTCGAACCGGGCCGAAGCCAAGCCCGAAGGCTCAATCGTAACTGAATTTCTCCATCTCCCACCATTAATCACCCCTACCCCCAACACAGGGGAGAAACTATTATAACCACCACCATAAAACTCCGGCCCAACCGGGCCTAACGGGCCACTCTTAGATTTGGCCCGTCTTTGGGACCGGGCTACATGGTAGCCCGTCTTAGCACCATCCCCAGCACTAGCCCCGCCATAGTAACAATAATTACTATTAGTAGAAATATTCCCTAAACTAACAGGACTAGAAATCCACCTCTCAGCATCCTCCCATTTAGAAGGCAACGTCCTCCCACTACTAAATGGCATCAATGCCGCTGCTGCTACGTATCGTCGGCTACGATAGCTCGAGCGAGGAACACGCTCCGAGCTCCAACCTTTCGGGAGCCCTATGCTCGGACCGTCTTCGTCATCGCCGCCTACACCACACAAAGGCGTTTCAGGGCTCGGAAACGTGCCCGACAAAGTGCGAGAGGTCATCAACTTGCTGTTAGCCATTGATAGTTTAGCTAGGCTATACTAGTCACTAGTGTGATTGTTGCTTCATCTCCCTTTTTAACGTACGTCTCGTTGTAGCTAGCACGGTTGTTTTTAGCTGAAGCTGAAGGTGTTTTTCTTTCAATATTGCTGTTGATTATTTGTTCCTTTTATTGTATGGTAGTACTTTATGATTGGACAAAACAATGGAGAGTCGGTCCAAGATATGTATTTGTCTAAATACAAAGTCACAAGCTGGGTGATTTTGAAATGAGAATTTGGAAATTTCCTAACTTGTGAAGCAATATGTAGCTGTATTTGTGTTTTTGGTGTTTTGTGAACTATGGTATGGACAAGGCAATAATTAAATTTTGCCACATGCTTGGTTCGACTTAGAATATACACACTCGGATTACGTGGGGATTGCGGAATATTTGCTCAACGATGATTTTCTTCCCTCATTTAGAGTGTGTTTTTTTTAATTTTCTAGCTTAGGCCTTAGTGTAAGAATTTAAAAATGACTAACTCAATTATTTAATATTGTAATACTTTTACTTTTATATAATGTATAACTTTCATGACTTTTGACATTTATTTTTATATACTTCCTCCATTTTACTCAATAATACTTTTACAAAATTAATGACATCATAACATTTGTTTCTATATATTCCTCCATTCTTTTACATACAACTAGTTGTTGGGTTCAGGCCATGCCCCGAGTAATTTAATAAGATAACAAAGATTCTTAGTTTAGGCCAGGGTTGATATTTTGTCACAAGCACAAGTTATAATATAGTGGTAAGATCATGACATTACAAAGTAAAAGGTCACGGGTTCGAGACCTCTGGTGCAATTTTTTTTATCCTTTTATAAGGGAATGTCATGTTGGAGGCAAAACAGTGCCACATCAGCGTATAAAATGAGGTAACACGTGGCAGTGTGCAATGCTTATGCACGCGTTTTAATACTATACTAGTTTTTTTTGCCCGGGCGATGCCTCGGGTCGACATAATAAACTAATATGTTATTATTTTTAAATTTTATAATTTATTTTGCTACTTTTCGTATTTTTTGTCCATTAAGAAATTGAAAAATTCACGTCACAACGTGATAAGTAAAAAAAAAATTGAAAGAGTTTGAAAACAATACCTTAAAAGGAATTGTGGTAAGAGAATATGACATCAATATTCTCTTGTAAGTTACGTAAAAAGAGTGTTAGAGATGTATATACTTGTTCAAGTCTTTTTAGTTAAGTATACTTATTACAAGACTTTATCATATTTTATTTGAAACATTAGACAACAAATTCATAGTGTATTGATGGTTAAGCTCTAACTTTTCATTCCAAAGGTCATGTGTTCGATACCTTGCACTTACACATTTCTTTTTTAAAAGTGAGGAGTATACATAGACACAAAGATTTGCGTTAGAAAGTTGAGGAGAGTGCCACGTGGCACACATGCTTTCTCTTTCGCACGCCTTTTAATATATTTCGTATAGATAGATACAAATATTTGGTCTTTTTAATTCTCTACTAAAAACCCAAATGGTGCATCTAACAAACAATAGAGGAAGTATTAGCAAAAAGAATGAGTCGAGTGGAGTAGGAGTATGTGAATTGCGTCCATCTTTTGTTTGGTTTAATCAAGCATTATATGAAACGTAAAATAGAGGAAATACCTCTTTTCTAAAATATATACTTCTCCATAATTCTAAATACATTGTATATTTTTAGATACAGAACAACATGTGATAATCTAGTGTTGTTAGGTTCACCTTCGATTTCACAGGTTTTGGGATTGAGTCTCATTCCTTGCAAGAAGGATCCCTAAATTCCCCCAACTTGCAAAGGACTTTGTTAAGAGTATAACTCACATGTGAGTTAGGAAAAACAGATGGTGAGTACAAAACATAATGAAGATTGAAGACTATAGACTAATCACTAATATCGTGTTTTAATAGAAAGATATACTCTATATATATGATCGATGGGTGGGGAAGCAAGCAAATTAATTGGATTTTTTTTAATCCCTAATTCAACATGTAGTACTCCCTCCGTCCCATAATATAAGTCCTGATTCTGTTTTTACATGGGAATTAAGGTAAAGTGGAATCTTGTTTTATTTGAATAAAAAAATTCATTTTTATTGGGAAACACCTACATTGTTTTTTTCTTTTTAACAAAAAATAAAAGCTGAACATTAATGTTGCATGGTTTAATGTGTAGAAGAGTATAATGGGGTATAAGATTCCATTTTATCATTAATAATGGTGCATTGGAAGCTGAAATTATAAGGACTTTTGGTAATTAAATTATTTTCATGAGGGCATTTTAGACATAATTATTGATTGAAAATAGAAACAGAACTTATATTTTGGGACACTTTAAAAAAAAAAGGGACTTATATTATAGGACGGATGGAGTATTAAATTAATCATCCCCAAGATAGATATAGATCGATGTCTGCGCCATGAACCTAGAAAAATGGGGCAAGCAGGTTTCTATTTATGAATAGGATTGATCACTGTCCTTAGGTAAGCTAGCCGACCAGCCTCCTTGATTCTCTGTAAGACTGTAATTTAGGGTCTTCTACGTGTTACAATTTCACACTAATGTCTCGCTTTCGTTTAGATTACTTCAAATTTGAAAACGTATTCACATTTACTAACTTTCGATCAACCAATTATAGGGAAACAAACTATGAATAATAAACCTTTTAATCAACCAAATGTAGATGATACCAGGTTTTAGAGATTAACTTTTTTGAACTTTTTTTTTTATTATTGAAAGGAAATGTGAAACATATTAAACAATATCAAGTTCCACCTAAATGGAGACACTTTGGGGAAACGAATGCGTACAAATAAACTCCAAACTAACATTAAAGTTCCACCAAGCCATTAGATGGGCAACAGTGTTTTCCGCTCTCCTAACATGACTATACTTAAAAGAATCAAATTGCCTACTAAGCTTAACATAATCTTCAAATAACAAGGAAATTGGAGCAACACCCACACCTCCTTGAGAAATAGTAATCACCTCCAAAGAATCACCCTCCAACCACACCTTTGTAAACCCCAGTTCCCGAGCCAAAGCTAAATCATAGCGTGCAACCTAGGGGTGATAATGAGTCTGACCTGATCCCGAACAGTTTGGGCTCGGCTCGGTCAAAGCTCGGCTCGTGGTGGCTCGGCTCAGATTCGAACTCGGCTCGAGACTTTAACGAGTCGAGCTAAGCTAGGCAAAGCTCGGCTCGAGAGCTCGGAAACGGGCTCGATTATACTTTTATATAGAAAAATAATATATTTATATATATATACATAAACATATTAACCTAAATATCACACAATAATAAGTTAATAGTTCCTTTGTCTAAAAGAAAACCTATAAATCTCAAATATTAAAAAAAAGAAAAACAAAGAAAACATGTAAAAACACTAGAGGTGATAAAGAGTCAAGCTTGTTTGTGAACAGTTTGAGTTCGACTCGTTTAACATTTGGCAAAGCTCGGCTTGAACAAAGTTCTCGTTAAGCTTCAAGCTCGGCTCGAGCTCGAATAAACTTAAACGAACACAAGCCGAGCGGACCACGGTCGGGCTCGGCTCGACCGATAGCAGCCCTAGTGCGGCCAGCGGCCCTCCGCCATTCGAGCATCCCGACTAAAGGGGATAGGAAAATTCTTATCAATAGTAAAAGGATTTGAAGTATATTATAATTGAATAGAAAATAAGTCACCTAGCTCGTGCAATGTACAATTATTTTGTTGGAACCAAAACTCCGTTTCCGGTTTGAGTTGTTCTTAAGATTCAAAATATTATAACAATAGAATGTGGTCAACTTCCCCCCACAATGAATCCATATACTTTTATCAAAAATTACAATTTGTCATTGATTTGAAGTCATAATCTCTATTATAAAAGCCAAGGGTGAGCAATGGTGTCCCCCTTGAAATTTACTTAAATCCCCCCGGTAGATATTATATTCCAAGTTTCCACAAAGAACCTCTGACAGCTAAATAACCCCAATTCCACGCATAAACTTGCCAAAACAAAAATATCACTCAAATCAAATTTAAACCCAATCAACTCATATAAGGTTCAATCACATAAACATGCCAATCAAAAAGATTCATAATCAAGAACTTACCAAACGTTAATACCACATACAATAATTACACGGCATAACATCCTCTCAAATCAATTTTTCCATAACACAAACTCCAAACAAAAAGAATCAGTTCTCTTCATAGATTGGAGTTTCACGACATTCTCAAATACGGAACTCTCAGATTTACCGATTCTTTGCCATTAATCAGTTAAGCAGTTCGTTATTGAAAATAAAATTATGTGTGATGTTCTATGTTAAGTAAATCTTAAGAATATGTACTATGTTCGAGTACAATTAAACTCAAATTACAGTAATTCTTACGAATATGTGCTGTATTAGATTTTTTTTTTCCAAAACAAAATTTTACTTAACTTACAATTTATTTAAATTTTAATTCGAAAATAGTTGGAATTCAAATTAAAATTACATCATAAATGGTCGGGAAAAAAATCAAATTTCGTCAAAAATGACTTCAATATTCGTTCCCAGATATAAAAAAAATGAGACAAAATATGAGAACTCGAATTGTTTTTGTTCCCATATATTAAAAAGAATTTGAGAAAAAAATACTTAAACCCATATATTAAAATCAAAAAATTAAATTTTGTCAAAAATAAATTGAATATTCGTGCCCAAATATAAAAACAATTGAGACAAAATATGAGAACTCGAACTTGGGGGAAATCGAAAAAGTACTTAAACCCATATATTAAAATTAAAAAAATTGTGCCCATAATCGAATTTCAACATATACCTTAATTTGGGGGAAATCGAATTTCAACATAAACTGTAGAGCTTGCGGTGGGATTTTGAATTTCAGCATAAATTGTAGAGCTTGCACCATGACCGCAAGCAAGCTCGGGAATCCATGATGGGCTGAGCGAAAGCCAATTCCATGACCGTCAAAGCCAACTCCGCAACTTGCTTGAGATAATCCTCAGCCAATTCCCATATATTAAAAATATTGCGTGAAATTCAGAAATATGGGTTTGGAAATTGGGGGAGTAGTGGTTTGATTTGGGGGAAATTGATGAAGCTGATGTTCAATTGAATTGGAGGAGTAGTGGTTTGATTTGGGGGAAATATGGATTTGGGAATTAGAGGAGTAGTTAGTAGCTAAGAATTGAAGAGAGAGAGAGAGAGGGAGATAAAAATGAGTGATACGACAATTGAAGAGAAAAATGAGTGATTTGGGGGAAATATGGGGGTTTTTGTCATGGTCCATGGGGATGTTTATATCTTTGACTTAATATTGCTAATTGTTATGCACACTAATTATTGACTTAAAATTGTTATGCTAATTGATAATGCTAATTGACTTAAAATTGTTATGCTACATGATAGTTGGTTGACTTAGATTTATCTTACTACTATAAGTTGGTTCTATAATCTTTATTGTTTTATATATCTCTCTCTTTATGCACGCCTATAAAATTGTTTTCTAGTGTAAACTATCTGAAAGCAACAGTTATGACGTTTATAATAGAGATTTTTTTGGTTGAATGATTATTCTATCAAAATTAATTTTTAAGAACTTGATAGCATTTTTGCAAATTCACAAATTATCCAAAAAGTGCACATAATAAATTAACAAGTTTTGAAATTACTAACTTTTTTGTTTTACTACCGGAAAATGCTTATGCTCAAAAATGTCGTCACACGCATCGCGTGCATAAAAAGCTAGTACTTTATAATAGAAGTCAAAATTAACAAATATATACTACCAATAAAAAGTACTTCATATATGCAATAGAATTCATACAACATCTAATTTGGTTTTTTACATATTGGGACATTTAATATTGCACACATCAATTAAAGTCCATATTTTCTTTTTGTTGGATCTATAAATATCCTCAGTCGGAGAGTTAGGTATTGATCAACATTTAAAGGGGCTATGTTAGAAAACATATTATAATAAGATAACTAGTCTTATGTGCACGCAAAATACGCGATACATGTGAGAGTAAATACTTCCTCTGTTTCTTTTTCAGTGCAACACTTTGACTTTATTTTGCACTATTTACACACCTCACTTTGACCGTATTTTTTTACTAATATTTAAAAACAAAAATGACCATATAAAATGTTGTTGGATTTGCTTCAATATTAATGAACATGTTCATAATCTCAACTTTTTATAACATTTACAAAATTAGAGATATGAATGGTCAAAGTTGTGCGTTAGCAAGCGTGATAGTCAAATTGTTGCACTTATTTAGAAATAAGGGTTAATAAAAAGCAAAATTGTAATATTAAATCTAACAACCTCAAATAATAGGTAAGAAAAATTGTTCATAAAGTTCCTCTAAAGAAAAATTTGACATGAAAACTATTTAGCAAACATTAATTAGCCACGTGCATATGTAACGAAAAGTTTGCATCATATCATTTTTAAATTTATTCATTATGTGGGTAAGTATATTTTAGCTTTTTTACGTGGACATCAAACTCATCAAGAGTTCGTTTATTTTACACACGAATATATATATGCCCTAAATATATGAGAAGAATATTTTTACATACTACCTCTGTTTTTTTATTAGATGCAACATTTGATTATTTTAATCCACTCACTAAAAAGGCAAATGTTACATCTGAAAAAAACAGAGGTAGTATGCAAAATATTCTCCTCATATTAAAATACGCCCAGATTCTCCCTATTTTCCCTTTTCCTATACCACCATCGTTACCACCTTCTCTATAGCTCTCTCACTCCAGTCCCATAACCATCATCACACCACCACCACCACCACTACAATTTTCCAGCCAAGAACCACTCCAACTCATATTTCTCTTTAATTCCTCTTTCCCCCTTTTTCCTTCACTTCCTACCTAGCTCCTTTTTCTCCTTTCCCTTGCACCACCACCAACACCACTACAATTTTTCCGACCAAAATTTCCTTTCTTCCTCGATCTCTCCCCAAATTTGCGGCCAAAAAAGGCATGTTTTAACTTAAATTTGTGGCCAAGTGTCTGTCTCAGACGCCTCACCATAGTGGAGGGTTACGCGTCTGAAACAGACGCTCGACTTTTTCAGGTAAAAAAAGAACTTCGGACGAGGGTAGTTGTGGTAGTTATTGATGGTGCTAGTGCTGCTGATGGTAGTGGTTGAGGTGGTGGCGATTCTGATGGTGGTGGTTGTATTCATGGCATTGCCTATGGTGGTGGTTGTAGTCATGGCATTGCCTATGGTGGTGGTTGTATGGTGCATCGTTGCTAATGGTGGTGGTTGGATGAAGGAAGGGGGGATGAGATCAATTGGAGGGGTTGACGATTATTTGAGGAAATTTCAGGGCGCCGAGTAGCAAAACTCTTAATTTATAAATCTTTCATATTTCAATTTTGTCAAGTTTTTCCATAATATGTAATGTTGAAATGTGTACTTTGTTGAGCATGCATAAAATTAGGAATGAGCAAAACTCAAGACCCGTGAATGAATAATTGAATGAAATTTCACTAGTGGAAAAACAAGGAAGGGCTGCGTTTTTGGCCAGCAACCCTTTCCATAGCAGCCCTTCAATAGATAAGAAGGGCCGCGGTTTAGGCCAAAAACGCAGCCCTTATAAGGTTGAAGGGCTGCGTTTTCGCTTAAACCCTGACCACTTCTCTTTGTGAAGGGCTGCGGTTTTAAGCCTAAACCGCAGCCTCTATTTAAGCGAAGGGCCGCGGTTTAGGCTTAAAACCGCGACCCTTCACATTCAAATTTTTTTTTAAAAATAAATAAATTGCACCCTCCACCCCCCCGCCCACCCCCCGCGCCCCAAAGACACCCCACCCCCCGCCCACCCCAAAGCCCCCCCCACCCCCGCCCACCCCCGCGCCCCAAGTACACCCCACCCCCGCCCACCCCAAGACTCCCCCCCCCTCGCCCACCCCAAAGACACCCCACCCCCCGCCCACCCCCCGCGCCCCTCACCCCCACCCCCCGCCCACCCCCCCGCACTCCCACCCCTGCCCCCCACCCCAGCCCCACACCCGCCCACCCCCCGCACTCCCCCCCCCCCACCCCCCCCCACCCCCTTCACTCCCCCGCACCCCTGAGCCACCCTCCGCCACCTCCTCCACCCATTGCCGCCACCACCCCAAAGACCCAACCGGCCCATAGCCCGCTTCCCAAAGACCCACCATGGCCCCCCCCCCACCCAAAACCTCCCTTCGACACAAAAAAAACCGATCAAATTGCAATAATAATATATGACAAGTTTTTGAACGTAATATAATAATTAACTTTAAATATGTATATATTTAATAATGTGAAAAATGTACATAGAATTAATACAAACTAGTAGATGTATCATAAGCAATCATCGCAAATGTGGGACGCCAACTTATCCCGAACTTCATGTAATTCGTCCGTGGTGAAGGCCCTCAAACGTGGTGTGTTATTCATATAAACCTTGCAAAACAACCAAGGAATAAACACATAATATAAGAATTCAATCATTTACGTATCGTAGTTAGTAGTTCTAAAAATGACATATACCTTCTCGAAATTCAATCAAAAACAAATGCAAGCCTAAAACTCTACACACTAGTTATATTATACCTTATATTATCATATTGAAAAAGAAAATGGAATTAAATGAAGCGATAAGTACGAATTAGACGCGAAAAGGCAAAAATAGGCCTAAAATGCCCTTTTCGTTCCCAAAATTGAACCTACAACAATTGCAAACCTAAAAATCTACACAATAGTTACATTATGCCTCATATTATCATGTTAAAAATGAATTTGGGGTTAAATGACTCGATAAATACGATTTGGAAGCGTAAAAGGCAAAAATAGGCCTAGAAATGACATTTTCGTTCCCAAATAGATGCATGTGCTACTTTGGTTTCTAAACCAATTAATACCTATTACCAATCGATCTAATCTAAACTAACATATACTAATAAGTAACATACCTTTTGAAGATCATCGGCGTTAGTGCACTAGTTGACGATATCGAACATGTACCTCAGCACGTAATAGCCACATGCAAGTCCATCTTCTTGTTGCGGACACTAAATGTTCACCAAAGGATGCATCCAATGACATTCATGTTAATTAGATGTGTAGTATGTGGCTAAAAGTGTTTCTATATAAGGACAAATAAATTAGTCATGTTACCTCGACTGATATCCAAACAGGAGCTTTTGGTGCTCGAAGTCCTGTTGCACTAATATGCTTCATCACACTACATCAACAACATTATTATAAGATTAGATGTACTAACTGTTTATATATTTAAAGATGATGAATAATGTGTAATATTAATAAGTGCGCATATATTGAGTTTCGATTAGGCTACCTATTTAACAATGATTTGATTAGTAAGGTCCGTGGTGGTTGTCGACGCAAAGAATCAAAGTGGTAGACTTCGTTACGTGACAAACATATCGCAAGCAAGTGTCCAATGAGCCCTACAACAAGAAAATATAGTTATTATTAATCGTAGAACAATTAATAGGTCAATTTAAGTATCGAATAATAAAAGTAAAGCGAGTTTAACAAGCATACTTTTCAATATAAGGAACAAGAATGATCTGATGATATCCAAAACGAGATGATGCTTTGAAACTCATGTCGAGATACTCTTTCACTTCGGCTTTGTTTTGTAATCAATTGTCATCTCGTATTATGTTTGGACATAACCAACCAAACATTGCACTAGATGTTGCAAGCAATTCATTGTATTATAACCTGAGAAATTATATTGATTATATTAAAAGTAAACCAACAATTACTTATTATGGATTTGAAAACTACTTAAGGCATATATATGTATATGTATATTTAGTTTATATACTTATGTATTACCTCATGAATGTTTGTATCATGGAAACATTCAACTCTACCCCACATAAGAATTCTTTAATATCAACCTTTGAAATGAATGTCGATGAGTCCTCAAGGTAGTGGAATTGTTGCTCCCCCAAAGCAACCTCAATTACGCTTTCATCGGGTAAATCGCTAGCGCACTCATGTAACCAAAAGCATGGCGTAGTAAGGCTCCGCACCACCTCCGGATCGATAATAAGTGGATTTTTTGTCTTAGAAACATTTCCCGTCACCACATTTTGTTCACCTTCATCACGTAAACTTGCTTTCTTATAAGGTGAACATGCCTTCTTTCCCTTCCCCGGCATGTGAGTCGGCCTTCCCCCAAACCTAGTATTTAGTTAAAAGTAAAGATATTACCGACTATCATAGGAACTATAAAAGAAAACATGCATATATATATATATATATATATATATATATATATATATATATATATATATATGAATGTTAATCATTGTACCTCATCTCGAAAACCGCACCAATGCACGCGGCCACAGAACATAAGCGCCAAGGGCATCATTTAGTAATTGTAGACCAACTTCGGCTTCGACGGCGGAAGAGGTAATTCTTCGAAACCCGACACAATTTCATTGAGGGTGACCACATAGTGATTATGATCCACTAACTGGTTATGCAATCGTACTCGATCACTAGGGGGTTGTGCATGGCCATGAGCTACGAGGATGAAACTATCATAACCATCTCCTCGAGCTAATAGTTCACATGGTGTCTCTTCCTGTAAAAAAAACTCTATTTATAGTTAGTCTATGAAACAACATATATATAGTAAGAATTTCATGCATTTAAGAACGTAACAATAGTTGTTTGATGCGCTCAAGTTATACGATGTTCTTGTGGTATTTTAGGTGCACATTGCTAAGGGATTTGTTCGTAATTGTTAAGTTTTGCATATAAATAGACCTTAGCGGAAGTTCGGAATTTTGTATGTTAATTGTTGTTAAAGTTGTAAAGTTCCGAGCTCTTGGAACTCCACCGTGTGCCTAAGCATCGCATCACCGCAAGCTCGTCATCACCAACCCAGTAGAGCTCGGCGGCTCGGCAAGAAGACCGTCGAAGCACCGCACGCCCAAGCTCACCCATCGCAGCAAGCCAACGCACGCCGCCCAAGCCCTAAGCCCGGCCAGCGCTCGGCCAGCCTTCAGCGGCCTCGACAAGCTGCCCGGCCCGGCGCTCGCCCAGCGCTCGCGGCCTCGACCCTCGACTGCCCGGCCGGCGCTCGCCCAGCGCCCATCGCACGCCCAGCCCGGCCCGCCTGCCAGCGGCTCGCACCTCGCGAGAATAGTCGCACCTCGCGACTCGTATCTCGCACCTCGCGAGGAATCTCGCACGGTGCGACCTGCGTGGTTTTGGCCCATCTCTTCAGCTCGTTGCGAAGGCAGTAGCTTATCGCACGGTGCGACCTGTATCGCACCTCGCGACCCCTAGGTCGGTCTAAATGTCGGCGACTTTTGAGCCTTAGTATAAATACTAAACTTTGTTTTTAGACCTAGGGGGCAGCGATCACAAGGGGATGGAGTTTCCAAAACTCCACTCCTCTCTTGTTGTCTTCTCTTTTTAGTTTTTATTTTCTAATTTAGTCTTTGTAGATTTCAATTATGGGATTGGCTTATGCTATGCCGATTGTAGCTTGAACCGTTCTTGAACGAGATTAATATGGAGCTTCAAGCATTATTGTGAGATCTTTCTTCTCTATTTATTTTCTTTGATTATGGTTTAATTTCTATGCTTGCTTTCAATGGTTTTTGCATGATTATGCTAGGAACGTTACTAGTTTGATTGTGTAATAAATCTAATGCTAGATTTAAGAATAGAATCGGATTGTTTTATTCTTTTATCAAATGGTAGCAAACTAGGGAGTAGCTTAGATGCAGATCATCTTGGTTATTTCTTGGGGAAATTGAATCAACTGTTGAATGTTTATCGCTAGTATGACGTTAGCGGGTCTATTGGTTCTCTCGTGTTTATTCTTTGCTATCGGATTGAACTTAGACGCAGATCGGACTAGGTTATCCTCTAGTTAGGGTTTTATAGTCACGCTGATCGTGCTATTCAACTAAGAATAAGGAGAATGCGAGATTAATTCTCAACAATAGATAATTATGGAAATAATTAGAGTGGATGTTCAATGATCGATAATGAATTGAAGTGCATGTTAATCGGATTCAAGATCTTCCTATATTGATTTCTCATTTTGTTTATATGCTAGTTAGTTGTAGTTTAGTTATAATCTACTTGAAACCCCCCTTTGTTATTATTATTAGGTTTCTCGGCCCTTAGCTTAATCTAGGTTTCGAATCACGCTAAGTACTAAACTCGTCCCTGTTTCCCTGTGGATACGACCCCTACTTCCACTATACTACCTTAGTGTAAAAGAGAGTAGGAGAAATTTTATCTTTGGCCGGGCGGCGGCGCACGACGACGCACCCGCGGCCCGCCCATTGTTTAACAAAGCAAAGGGATTAAGTGATTACCTTCAACTCGGGTCCTACAGGTGGATCAGGCTGGCTAGGTGTAGTATCACTACCCTTCTTGAATGCAGCAAAAGTCGGTAAACCCATTTGCTCCAAAATGGCGTTGAAGTTATGGGTCATCTCCTCCCTTAGCTCCTCCCGAATTGCGGCTTTCATAGCCTCCACATCTACCGACGCGCCGAATTCACACTACTTACACTTGATTTTGTCGTTGTAGTGTATTTATCACCATATACCTTTCTCAAACCGAGGCGGACACCTCCTACGCCCTCACGCGTCCACCGTGGTCCGGTCCTAAAGTTTCGTGCAATGCATCAATGTGTCCTTTAGGAGTGAACTCACCGAGTTGCCTCTTTTTCCTTCAAGCCAATCTACATAAGTATAAGAGAGAAATGCTTGTGAGCGCAAAAGTTATATTATATATACCTTATATAACCATATAATCTGTACTTACAATGGCGTTGGCTATCTGTTGTGTTCCGGGGTCAGGCAAGACTCTTTTTCCCTTTGCATCAACCCCATGCATCGAACACCACCAATCGAGGACTCTATCTCGGTTGCCGAGGCCGTGCAACCTGTCGTCATTAAGCCACTCCCGTTGCCGTTGTCGACCCTATTGTGGGGTAATGGCCGAACATCCACTTCTCTCTCGCCTCATTGTACGAATGAGCACCCAAATGATGATAATACTTCCTAGCTTTTGCACTCGAGCTACTTTTCTCACGACTTGCCTAAAACACACAATTATAAACAAAGGTTAGCTACGTACGGTGCTATACAATACTTCGGATCTAAGTTTATTAAATCTTAATAAAATATTCTTACAATAGCTTGTGGGGTTGTTTTCTTGGCAACAAATGCTTCCCACTCTTCGGGTTTGATAGTTTTCCATATTTGAAATGGTAATTTGGATGGTGCGAGATGATGTTTCCGGTGAAGCCTCGGGATCGGCTTGTGTTTCTCCGCCGTAGATGTTCTTCTTCTTTGTACCTACTACTTTCCTCCGCTTAGTGATCCACCCGGACACTAACTTAGCCTTGAAATCTCTCGAATCTCTCGGGCAACCGCGGATAGAAATACATTCTTCTTGGCTTCATCATCTTCGATATTGAATTGATTCTACAAAAAACGCAGTTCACAAATTAGTTTTCGCAAATGCTGTAATTTATATGCTATAAGTAATATTACACATATATTTACCTAAATAATTAAGAAACTAAACGTTATTGTACTTGAAGCTTACCATGGTATCTTCCCATAGACACCGCTTCAATCCCTCGGGCACCTCTTTCCATGAGTGCAAAATGGAGAGTTTATGCATGCAAATGCCAACTTGCATGCCATACTTTTGACGCCACTTTCCACAAGGTTGACCCATGTTATCGTACTCCAAAGTCATATTTGTGTGTTTCCCTAGTGACTTTGTAGGTCCCCTTCCTTTTCTCTTTTTCGTCGCCAATGACTTCCTAGGCATTTGTGCATTTATCTCTTCACGGCGAAATCGAGACAATTTACCCCCGTTCCTTTCTCGCATCGAAAGACTCATCCTCGGTAGTGTGTTCGGCACCACTTGTGGTGTTATCCGTATGCACATCCGACATCTCCCAGAAATTGTACAAATAATGCATTAATATAACAAAAAATTAAAATTAACATTGCCACTAAGGGGGGTGGGGTGTGGGGAGGGGGTTCTTGTGTGCAAGGGGTAGCGGTGTGGGGGGGGGAGGGCGGCAGGTGAGGGGAGGGGAGGGAGGACTGTGCGGTGGGGGGGGGAGGGAGGGCTGTGCAATGGGGGAGGGGAGGGGCATCATGGGGGGAGGAGAGGGGGCGTGCGGTGGGGGGGGGGGGGGCGTGTGGGGGGGGGAGGGAGGGGCGTGCGGTAGGGGGAGGGGCGTGGTAGGGGGGGAAGGGGCGGCGGGGGGGGGAGGGGGCGTGTGCGGTGGGGGCAAGCAGGGGGAGGGAGAGGGGGGCGTGCAGGTGGGGGAGGGAGGGGCAGCAGAGGGGGGGAGGGGGGGGCGTGCGGTGGGGGAGGGGGAGGGCGGCAGAGGGGGGAGGGGGGCGTGCGGTGGGGGGGAGGGGCTGCAGTGGGGAGGAGAGGGGCGTGCGGTGGGGGGGGAGGGCGTGCAGGTGGGGGGAGGGGAGGAAGGGGAGGGGCGTGCGGTGGGGGGAGGGGCAAGCGGGGGGAGGGGAGGGGGATGTGCGGTGGGGGGGGTAGGGGAGGGGGGGGGTGTGCGGTGGGGGTAGGGGGGGGAGGGGGTCGTGCGGTGGGGGGGGAGGGGAGGATTTGGAAGCGAAAAGGCTAAAATAGGCCTAAAATGCCCTTTTCGTTCCCAAAATTTAACCTACAACAATTGCAAACCTAAAAATCTACACAATAGTTACATTATACCTCATATAATCATGTTCAAAAAGAATTTGGGGTTAAATGACTCGGTAAGTACGATTCGGAAGCGAAAAGGCTAAAATAGGCCTAAAATGCCCTTTTCGTTCCCAAAATTCAACCTACAACAATTGCAAACCTAAAAATCTACACAATAGTTACATTATACCTCATATAATCATGTTCAAAAAGAATTTGGGGTTAAATGACTCGGTAAGTACGATTCGGAAGCGAAAAGGCTAAAATAGGCTTAAAATGCCCTTTTCGTTCCCAAAATTCAACCTACAACAATTGCAAACCTAAAAATCTACACAATAGTTACATTATACCTCATATAATCATGTTCAAAAAGAATTTGGGGTTAAATGACTCGATAAGTACGAATTGGATGCGAAAAGGCAAAATTTGGCCTAAAATGACCTTTTCGTTCCCGAAATGCAACCAAGAACAAATGCAAGCCTAAAAATCTACACAATAGTTACATTATATCTCATATAGTCATGTTCAAAAAGAATTTGGGGTTAAATGACTCGATAAGTACGATTTGGAAGCGAAAAGGCTAAAATAGGCCTAAAATGCCCTTTTCGTTCCCAAAATTCAACCTACAACAATTGCAAACCTAAAAATCTGCACAATAGTTACATTATACCTCATATAATCATGTTCAAAAATAATTTGGGGTTAAATGACTCGATAAGTACGAATTGGACCCGAAAAGGCAAAATTTGGCCTAAAATGACATTTTCGTTCCCGAAATGCAACCAAGAACAAATGCAAGCCTAAAACTCTACACAATAGTTACATTATACCTCATATAATCATGTTCACAAAGAATTTGAGGTTAAATGACTCGATAAGTACGATTCGGAAGCGAAAAGGCTAAATTAGGCCTAAAATGACACGAGAATCGGGTCACATGGCAATGGAATGCCCATCAGTTGGTAGCGGCGGAGGTAGTGAGAAGTGTTACAAATGTGGAGAGCATTCCATTGCCATGCGACCTCACTCTCCACATTTGTAACACAGTCCCACCACCACCGCCACTACTGCCCCCCACTGCACTCCCTCATTGCCATGTAGGCGTAAAATGACCTTTAATTTTCGTTTCCGAAGCCTAAAAATCTACATAGTTACATTATAAAACAAAAAGGAAAATGAAAGATAGTAGTGATACCAAACATGTGTTACAACTTACAACAATGCCTTCACAACAATGCTTCACCCACCCCTATCCACCCTCCCCCCCCCCGTCAAGCATCCCCGGCCTCTCCCCCACCCCATGCCCGGCCTCCCCACCCTCCCCACCCCCTTTCCAAAGATCCCCTCGCTTCTCCCCCACCCCATGCCCGGCCTCCCCGCCTCCCCCCCCACCCCATGCCCACCCTCCCCCACCCCATGCCCGGCCTCCCAGCCTCCCCCCCCCTTTCCAAAGATCCCCTCGCCCTCCCCCACCCCATGCCCGGCCTCTCCCGGCCATCCCCCATCCCCATCCCTCGCCCAAAGACCCCCCACCCCCCTACCCACCCTCCACAAGCCCCCCCCCCCCACCCCCTACAATCACATTTTACAACACAAAATAGAAGAGAAATTAAATAAAACAAAGAGGAGAGAGAGTGGGAGGGGAATTACCGACAATGCAGTAGTGGTGGTGGTGGTGGCGTCAAGGCGCGCTGAGAGAAGAGAATAAGAAGGAGCTCAGGCAACGCTGAGAGAAGAGAAGAAGAAGTGTGCACCGGCGATGGGACGGCGCTCCGGCGATGTGTCGGTGCTCCGGTGATGGCAGTGCGAGTTAGTGTGAGGGAGAGGAGTGAGTGTGCGAGTGAGTGTGGGGGAGAGGGGTGAGCTGGGTGTGCGAGGGAAATTTACGAGTGAGTGCTACTGTGTGTTGCGCGCAAAACTCACAGGTTGAAATGGGATATGAAGGGCTGCACTTATCCTAGAAAACGCAGCCCTTCGTGTATGAAGGGCTGCGGTTTCTAGGCTAACCGCAGCCCTTCACATAAAGGGCAGCGGTTAGCCTTAAAACCGCAGCCCTTCATACTCCATGAAGGGCTGCGTTTCAAGTCTAACCGCATCCCTTCACAAAAAGGGCTACGGTTTCGTTGGAAACCGCAGCCCTTCTTGCGCAGCCCTTCCTTTTTTTTCCCCTAGTGTTTATTAGTATATTCTTCATGTTTTGATAACAATGGGATTGGATAGAAAATTAAAAACCTATTATGGTTAATTTAAAAAAGAAAATACGATATGTATGGATAATAGATGTGCACGTGTACCTCGAGTCTTTATGTCCACACTCTCTATGAAGTCTCAAAAAAATTATTTGTATGTTCTTTTTTCAAGTTCATGAACTTTGATTATATTTTTTTACTTACTACAAGAAAAAAAATTATGTGAAAACTTGTCGAAATAGTTACATTTATAATTAAAACATCAATCTAGTATAAATTTTTATAAATGTAATAATTACATATGTCAATGATATAAAATGTGTCTCAAACTTTGGAAAAGGTAACTGGATAGTCCTTATTTTGTATATGGGTGGGGGAAGATCTTTCGTCCACGCTATTCAAGGCTCAGTCTAGACTCTAGAGTAATTTTTTAATATTAACTATACAATTTGAAATATACATAAAAAGATGTCGTTACATATTTATGGATTGAGTGTACTTGTATCAAACAAGAGGTTGAAGTCATAAACCTTCACCCGAGCATATTCATTTGACCAATATTCACCATTAAATATGGGAGAAGTATGATAAAGTTATAATCTGTAATACGGTGTTATTTAGATGAGCCAAAAAAATTACTCAGCCTAAGTTCGCTTTTAGAAAGGTTTGGTGAGTTCAGGACTTGGTAGAGAGAACTATAGGTAAGTAATCTCCGTTATGAAAAGTAAATACTAGATAAAGTAATATTTCATTTATTTATTTTAAAATAGAAAAAATACTTTTTTCTTATTTTTTCCAATATTTCGATTCTCAAGATTTTTGGTGTCCACCAAACAAAAACTCTTATCATCCTTCCAATCAGCTTAAGAAATAAGATATTTTACTTTGCTCTCGCCACAAACAATCATTCAACTAAACCCAAGTACCCAACCAACCAATATCCTTCACTAATGTCCTTAAATATCATTCTTTTGAGTGAAAAATATACTAATCAACAGTCAATTAGCACCAACTTAACGACAAAACAACGTTAATAGGCAACCACAGAAAGTTCAACTCTTGTCAAATGATCTTGACCATGGAAAGCATTTAGTGGGTCTCCTTCCATTGCCACATGTCTCCCTTGTACATCTTCCACTCAAGTTTTTGATTTACTTTAGCAAATGAGTGCTTCACATTTGTACCTGTAATCACTTAAAGAAATATCCACTTGTTTCCAAACATGAAAAAAGAATAAAAATTTGGTCATTACTTCTGTTTTTATCCAGCTCAAAATAAAGAAAACCCAACTTTTTTCTGTTTTGAGTATATTTCTGATCTTCCCTTATCATATATCTTCATCAAGCTTCAAACTTTCTTTGAATTGAATTGTATGCTTTATTAGTAAAGCTGAAATCATGGCTTCAACTGTGATTTACAATTCATTAACTACCTCATCAACTGTTTTCTTAAGAACCCACTTACCAATACTATCTCCATATGATGAACAACATCAATCATCACTAATCTATAACTCTAAATGCAACTTGAAGAAGCCCAATTTTAGTGGGCAGAAGAAAAAGAAAGAGATATATGTGAAGTGCTCTGCTGTGGCGGAGTCCTTACAAACTTCTCCGGCGATCAATGATGAGATCGCCGGAGTTACGCCGGAGAAGAAGCTCCGGATACTGGTCGCCGGAGGGGGAATTGGTGGTTTGGTATTCGCATTGGCGGCGAAGAAAAAAGGATTTGATGTGGTGGTGTTTGAGAAGGATTTGAGTGCTATAAGAGGTGAAGGGAAATACAGGGGACCAATTCAGGTACAAAGTAATGCTTTAGCTGCTTTGGAAGCTATTGATATGGATGTTGCTGAGAAGGTTATGGATGCTGGTTGTGTTACTGGTGATAGGATTAATGGCCTTGTTGATGGAATTTCTGGTAATTGGTGAGTTTACACTGTCTTTGTTTTTTTACTGCCTTTTTATCTCATGGAATATTACCCTTTTTTTTTTCTCTTCGGTTAAGTTGAACTCACTTTGAAGATGTTACAACAAAAAAGGAGTACTTCTAGTTCTAGTGGACTAATACATCAACTTTATTTTATGTGCTTGCAAAATGATATTGATCCGCAGAGTTCTTTGGAGGGTTTGGAAACCTTTTGGGGTATATGAATCCCCGACCTATGAGTACAACACCGCCACGTCGTTTCGAAAGAGAATGGTTTGAGAAGCAGTACGCTGACCCTTCTCTTTTCGAACTCTGTCTGTAACTCACTAGAGGCTCGGAAAGTGCTATATTATGACTTATGAGTATTACAACCTTAGCCACTCGTAGTAATACAGCTATCCGCTAATTGCTAAACAGAGCCTTAATTGAGTCTTGTTGTTTCAGAAGTGAATGTAAAAATTTCAGAAATAGCTGCATACCACTTTTCAAATGTGGCCTGTTACTTAAGAACGGTCTAAAAAATCGTTGATTGTGATAATTTTTTGAGTCGATTTGCTCAAACATACTTCATTTAATACGCTGATATAGTGATAATCATTGATTGGAAGAAAAATAGTACTTGACACGCTTCTCCGAGTACGCTTGCCAAAGTATAACTTTATCAGTTAATATCTCTAATTCCCTACATATAAAAATTATAAAAAGATATCTTGAAAGTATATGTCGAGATGAATCTAACAAGATTCCACATGACTATATTTTTCGGCACGTAAAAGTTACAAAACACGATCAAAGGAGAGTATGTAAATAGTGCAATAGTCAAAACGAGTCATCTGTTTTGAAACGGAGGAAGTATTATTTTCGGAATGTGGGAGCAATCTTTTCTTATCATTGTAATAGATGGTTTATAGAATCTAGCTTCATTCTATAGCGGAATATTGCACAGTACCCCAAGTGGTAACCGCTTAGTAAAAAAGATGTAGTCATGCTGACCTTAAGTTTTACTGTCTAGCTGTTAGGAGTTACAGTAATACTAGCTAGAAATTATAAAAGCTTGAGTTTGTTTAAAGGGGAGGAAGGATTTTCATGTACTACTGCCTAATGTGCTTAAGTAATGGTACATGTAAATGACCTACAAGTTTGGTCAATCAGGTACGTCAAATTTGATACGTTCACTCCTGCAGTGGAGCGGGGGCTTCCAGTCACTAGAGTCATAAGCCGTATGACATTACAGCAAATTCTTGCTCAGGCAGTTGGAGAAGAAGTGATTATGAATGAGAGTAATGTTGTGTCTTTTAAGGATGACGGAAGTAAGGTATATAAGAAACAAAGTGCTTTTTTATTATTATTTTGAATTGTGGGCTAGGACTTTTGTCTTCTCAGCTTTTGATCTGCTTGTTTGTGGATAAATATTCTGAATATGTTGTAATGATTCAGGTTACTGTGGTACTTGATAACGGGAAGAGTTATGAAGGTGATCTTCTAGTTGGAGCTGATGGAATATGGTCAAAGGTATCGGAACTAAACTGCCCTGAAATAGTTTCAAGCTTGCTCTTTTGAGTTACAGACCAGAGCAGACCACTAATTTAACTTCTCATTTTATTTTGTTTACGGTTTCTTAGACTAACTTCTTTTTTTGATTACCTAATAATGGTCTAATTGGATCAGTCTCATACTAGAATTTCTGTCAATTTCATGAGCCATTGGAAGATAACCATATACTAAGATGATGAGCATTTCAATGAATTAATGTAATTAGCGTATCAAAAAATTCTTTTAGAGATTGATAGGCCTTGTTCTTTTAAGCACAGTTTCAGTTCAGTTCAGTTCGGCTACTATCCTCTCAAATTTTTACTTCAGTTCAGTTCAGCCCAAAAAAACAGGGCCTTAATGTACTGAATTGGAAAGAATGATGCATTCACCCCTAGACAGCTAGGCCTTTTTGGCTGTACTGGTACTCAAACATATGCACCATGCTTTGTCTAACAAGGCCAGGTCAACTTCTTGGATCTACTTGTTGCCTACAACTCTAAGAATCAACAATGAGATGACATAGATATGAAAAATTATACTTGGTTAAATTTTAGTTAGCTAAACAAGAGATGAGAGGTTGTGGGCCCAACATGGTGTGAAGTTACGAAAATACACCCCTAATAGACTCGGGACAAAAATTAACCTAAATAAACTTTAGTCAATTAACCATACTCTGTATATATCACTTATTTATCACTTAATTATGACATATTCCCTCCTGTGTGCTAGGTGAGAACAAACTTGTTTGGGCACACAGACGCTGTTTACTCCGGATACACTTGCTACACAGGCATTGCAGATTTTGTGCCTGCAGACATTGATTCTGTTGGGTATGTTCTGATTGACCAAAATTTTTAAACTTCTATCTAGTGGCCTTTTCTTGTTAAGAGTACTTCTTGTTAAATGTATGAAAATTGGATCTTAAGAATTTTATATCAAGGTGGGGTAAGAGTTAAGACCACCAACTCAATCTGTTGCTTTCTTGCTCCAACTAAAGAGTAGGTCACATTTGATATCATAAGTGTACTACACTTTTTTTTGTCAACAGGTATCGAGTATTCCTGGGACACAAACAGTACTTTGTTTCATCAGATGTGGGTGGAGGCAAGATGCAGTGGTATGCATTTCACAAGGAATCTGCTGGTGGTGCTGATCAACCCAATGGTAGATAATTTTTTCTGTTTTCTTTTAATTTTCATCTAAATTTGGTTGTAATATAAAGGGAGAATCTGTTCAATGAGGATCCGTTAATGGCTGATGATGTAGAAGCTTCAGAAATAACCTAAGGACATGTTTTTGGCAGGTAAAAAGCAAAGGTTGCTTGAGATATTTGGGGGATGGTGTGACAACGTAATTGATCTACTCGTTGCAACTGATGAAGAGGCTATTCTTCGACGTGATATATATGATAGAGCTCCAAAGTTCACCTGGGGAGAGGGTCGTATAACCTTGTTGGGAGACTCGGTCCATGCTATGCAACCCAATCTTGGCCAAGGAGGATGTATGGCCATCGAGGTAATGTTCATTCATAGTTAGAGGTTCATTAAGGAGCCAAAACCATTGGCCACATCACTAAATCTTTCTTGGTTATATGCTTTCTTTTGATACAGGACAGCTATGAGCTTGCTCGTGGGCTAGAAAAAGCGTGGCAGACGAGCGTTGAATCTGGGAAACCGGTTGATGTTGTATCCTCGCTTAGGAGGTAAGATCATTGTGAAATTCCGGGCTTATTTTGAAATGAACAAAACAAGCATATTATAATCTAAATGTACAGTTGAAAATGTTGGAAATAAGGGTAAGATGTAATCTAGAAAACTCAGTCGTATATATATCTAATCACTATAATGTTTTATCTGGGTTCCCTTCATCAGCTACGAGAGTGCCAGAAAACTTCGAGTTGCTATAATCCATGGATTGGCTAGAATGGCAGCAGTTATGGCCACAACCTACAAGCCCTTTTTAGGTGTAGGACTTGGTCCTTTGTCGGTAAGAACTCTGCTTCGCTAGAGTTTGTTAATTTTTTTTATCTTTAATGGTTCTCCATCTTATAAGTTGATAACCTTGATTCCCACAATTCTTGCAGTTTTTGACAAAATTCAGGATACCTCATCCAGGAAGAGTTGGTGGTAGGGTTTTCATCAGCCCAGCAATGCCTTTGATGTTGAGTTGGGTTTTAGGTGGTAACAGGTTAGGCTTCTTAACTCGTCATTATTCTGTGGTATCATAAGTAATCTTGCTCTCCAGTTGACCTAAGTTCTTGAATTTGACAAAACCAAATTTTATGATGAAAAAGTGACTTTTGGCAAGTAAATCCGGTTTGTTTTTCACCTGCAATAATGCCAGGAGGATCACATTTTGATTTTTTTGAGTTCTACACTTCTACTGTTAAAAATTATGAAAAGGCTAAATAGAGAACTTGTTCTCCGCCAAATAGAGAAAGTGTTTTAGGGCCTATAACAAGTGGAATCATTAATTCTCCCTCCTCACATTTGGTAGAAAGCAGTTCTCTAGATAGCCCGACTCAAAAATTATAGCTCTGTCTACATGATACCATACAGTCTCCAACAAATAGTAGTATTAATAAAGTTTCCGACTATATTTGTAGCGAAAAACTTGAAGGAAGGGTACCACATTGCAGGTTGTCAGAAAAAGTAAGTTGAAAGAACGCCATAGATTTCTTTCCTTGTAGACTTCATTCAAAGTAATCTTTTTTTTGTTGATTTCATACACCATGCTTGAGTTACTTTTTACAATAAATGTAAGGCAAACGATCAACTACGAAGATGGTTCGAGGATGATGATGCCTTGGAGCGTGCTCTCAGTGGCGAGTATGTACAGTAACCCCTTCATTTCTTCAATCTCAATGCGTAAGAATATTCTTGAAACGCCTAATAATTTGGTTCATCTGTGCTTTTGGCAGATGGTTTCTTCTCCCTCAAGGAAATGATGCTGAAACACTAGAGCCTATTTGTTTGAGTAGAAATGAAGACGAGCCATGTACAATTGGGTATTCCCTAATTCTCTTTTAAGAGTTAAAGTATCGTCTTGGAAAAATCCCTGGCTGGATGTTCATTACATGCCATCAGCTTGGCTCTGCTTATGCGCTTTTTTTTAGTCTCCATAAGGTCCAAGAGCTTTAATGGCCATATGTTTGAGAATTAGGGAACGAATTGTTATGTTTGAGAACTCAATAACATAGTTCACAATAGCGGATGGAGAAGGAAAGAACAAATAACAAAGAAAACGACAAACAGATTATGTAATTCACTAACAACGCTAGCTATGTGCAGACTGCAAACACAAGGGAGAGAGACCTTATTAGGTTTGAAGAGTTCAGATTAGCTAGAGTTTTACCCTGAAAAGTTTATATACTATTCCCAGGAAACATAAATAGTATAGGCTCGATATATGGCACCTAAAACAAACCCAAGCCCAGAAACAACGCATGCCAACATGAGTCATGCTACTAGATGCAGATGGCAGGCCTCTCACTAATTCCTCATCTATGTTAGGTGGCGAACAAGTTTTCCATTTAGCCTATATCTTCCATCATGATGCACATACAGTACTTTAAGCAGAATTCTCTCTGTTATCAACAAGTTATTCTTATATTATGCTAAACATTTTGATGATAGGAGAGTATCTCATGAGGATCTTCCAGGTGTATCTGTAGCCTTATGTTCACCTCAGGTAAGAAACTTCATTCCGTTCTTTGCATCAAACATTTCTTTTTGAAAACTTTACCTTCCTGCTTGTGATACAATGTGCAATCCATATTGCTCTTCTATCTCTTAACTCAGGTTTCAGAAAGACATGCTCAAATCAGCTGTAAGGACGGAGCATTTTTCTTGACTGATTTGCGTAGTGAGCATGGAACCTGGATCACAGAGTAAGTAAACTAATAATTAGTGGGATATAGACAAAATCAATAATTATATTCCTTCCATTTTTGTAGTGCATACTGATTGATTCTATTGTTGATTTTCTCAGCAAAGAGGGAAGACACTATAGAGTGCCTCCTAATTTTCCTACAAGATTCCATCCATCAGATATTATTCAATTTGGCTCAGACAAAAAGGTGATGCATATATATATTTCTCCCCTTTATATATCTTGCTTTCTCCAACAGAAATAAAATAGTTATCATCTAAATTATGAGGTCTTGCTCTCCTGACTCCTCTACTAATACTAACCTCCGTTTTAAATAAGTGCAACGGTTTGACTTTCAAGCTTGCCAACGCACAACTTTGACCATTAATATATCTAATTATGTATTTGTAAAAGTTATAAAAAGTTGATATTTATGAAAAGTTAGTAAGTGAAACAAAAGTTCAATACAATATATTTTGATCGGCAAATATCAGTTTTGATCAGCGAATATCAGTTTGTAACGTTTGTGAACAGCTAACAAAAAGCTACATGAAACACTAACCATTACTCCAACATCTAGTATGCCAAACACATAATTAGTGTTTTGAAAAGCTAACGCCGAACAGGGCCTTAGTAAGTGAAACAAAAGTTATTAAAAGATATAAAGTTCTAAACACTCATGAATTGACGATAATCAGTTTTGATCAGTAGAAAAGTTAGTTTCATTATGCAAAAATAATCAGTTATATCAGCGAAAACCAGTTCACTGTAAGCTTCAGCAAAATGGTTTCTATTTTTCTTCATTTCTATGTTTGCTTTCTTGTTCGTGATATATGATGTTCTTGTTAACAGGCATCGTATCGAGTTAAAGTATCGATGACATCTTCAAAGGTGGCACAGAACAAGCAGAATGCAGGAGTACTGCAGACAGTGTGAGAAATCCATTGTCAATTTTATTCCCACATTTGGATTAGTTGACATTAGTAAGTGTACAGAATTATTCTGAGAGATTGCCACAGTGCTTTCAACCATATAGTTACCAGTTTACCACACACATAATTAGAAGTCGTATAGATGTAATATAATATTTTGGTTATTCTTGTGTTATGATTATGGTGACATTTTACCTTCTTTTTTTTTTGGGGGAGAGTTTGAAATTTTATGTATATATGATTGAAGTACCGTTTTATTGATATTTTCCCTAATAGCCTGCATGTTTTTACTCCCCCTTCCCAAAATTGTTGAAATATGTTTCTTTTGTGACATAATATTTTTTTGTTCCTTTTTGGGTGTACGCAAATATTGTTCTTGTTTTTTTTCTTAGGATAATTTTACAATGTCTAAAATAAATTTTTTTTTTGAAAGAGAAAATTCATTAATTGAAGGCCAAACGGCATCTACAATAGGTATTAAAGAAAAACAAGATACAATTAAACAAGGCTAAATCAAATTCGTCTTCGAATGAACTACAATGAACCAGGATCGAAGAATACAAACAACCCCCTGTATTTGTTGAATCAAGCAGCTATTGATGAAGAAGTCTATCATTATGATGTAGTTTGGGAAGAACATTCTTGACCGAGTCATGTTGACCGCATCCGAGATTCTAATACCTTCATGTTGAGTCTCGAACTTCAATCAATGAGAACAATTTTTCATACCTAAAAACAAAAAAAAAAATACCCACTACTCCCATAGGGGAGAAGGAGATTTCCAAAACAGAAACTAAAAACCCCATAACAGGGTTTGAAAAGATCTCATAAAGAGAGACTAATTTATTAAACAAAACAAGAAAATAAATTAAAAACTGAAAATAAAAGGGGAAAAGGGGCTTACCATGGATGAAATCATCCATGGCAGCCCCTAACTGATGAAGAAGGGTTAGGGGAGGCTAGGATTTAAGAGAGAAAGATAGGGGGGAGGCTAGGGTTTTTACGAGGAAAACATGTCCAAAATAATATTGTGGTCATCATTTTGGACTATTTATTTTTAATAATAATCATTAAGTTGATTTTATAATTAATTAATTTGTCTATTATAATTTGTATACGTTAATTGGACCTATATTCAACAAATCTTTGTTAATGGTGATAAAAGAATCTAAGGGCTTATTCTCTTCGGCATAAAACAACACAACTGAACTGAACTAAATTTAATTAAATTATAACTAATTAATAGTAATGATTATCATTTAGGAACTGAAATGAACTGAATTGAACTGAAAATTGAATCGAATCGGGCTGAAAATAAGCTGGGGAGAACAGGCCCTAAGGAAATAAAGGAACAATACTCCAAAAGGAAGAAGATGATTAAGTAAATAACTTCAGTGACAATTTATGTTCATTTTTTTTCTATTGAAACTAGTATGTTCTCCATTTTTCTATTAAATTTAATTTAATCAATGGACAAAATTATCTTATAAAAATAAAGGGCTAAGATTTCAACGGTTACATTGGCTACAATTTTTATGTAGCCATTGAACAATCATTAATTCTTCTTTTTTTTTTAAATTCACTTTTTTCTTTGATTTGCTTAAAGAAAACCTTACCACTATCATTTACTTCCTCTGTTTCTTTTTACTTGCAACCGTTTGACTTTCACGCTTGCCAATGCATAACTTCAACCATTAATATCTTTAATTACCGATAATTAAAAATTATAAAAAGTAGATTTTTGAAAAATATGCATTGAAAGGAATCTAGCAAGATCTCACATGAATATGTTTTTCCTTAACTATAAATCACCACAGATAGACTAAGTGGAGTTTATGAATAGTGTAAAAGTCAAACCGTTGCAAGTAAAAAGAAACGGAGGAAGTATTTGCTTTCTCGAATTAGTTTTTTTTTTACTTTGTTTATTCAACTCAAGAGTTGAATCAGTAATAAAGTATATTTTATGCTCTTTTGAAGCTTTCAGACATTATTTTCATTCTCTTCCTAAAATCAGGTTTTTTTTTTCATTTTATGTTTTACATACCTATTTTCCTTGAAAAATAAGAAAGCACTATTATATTATGAGATAGGAGTGCTTTATCTTTTCTCATAATACTTGCATGCTTTTATTTTCTTGATATCGTCATATTCTTTTGAATGTACAGGTAAATGATTTGGAACATACAAGTAAAAAGTTGAGTATAATAGTTCTTTTCTCCACCTATTTGTTTTTAGTGATGTTTATAGATGTTCTTGAAACTGTTACAGGTAAATCACTGTAATCATGTTTTAAACATATGAAAATTGTGTACTGAACATAACTTTCGTAACTTTTCTATATAAAGAGATATGCATATATGCTCAGAATCTACTAGCAGCACTTGATGGATCGGGTTGACATTGACCTATGCAGTCTACATACACTCATACAGTGTAGGCTTCCAGTAACTTCCAATCTGAAGGTCCGGTGCAATGCTTCTGAGTTCTGATTACTGTACTGAACAGAAAATTATTAGATACTCTTGGAATGACTAGTATGGCTTACAAAATACTATGGCCCTGTTCTTTTGAACTTATTTTTTGAACTGAACTTATTATTTTCCTTGAAAATAAGTCCAAAAGAAGGCGCTATGTCATTCAAAGCAATTATGTTATTATATGCAAAGCTACTTTAGATACCTCAGGTCCACGTCCCCTTCAAGGTTGAGGCCGCTTCTTTTTGGACTTATTTTCATTTCGGTTAATTTCGATTCGGTTCGGTTGTTGTTGTGGTTGTTGTTGTTCCGGTTGTTGCGGTTGTTGTGGTCGTTGTTGTTGTGGTCGTTGTTGTTGTTGTTGTGGTTGTTGTTGTGGTTGTCGTGGTTGTTGTGGTTGTTGTTGTGGTTGTTGTCGTTGTCGTTGTTGTTGTCGTTGTCGTCGTTGTTGTTAGTAGTTCGGTTCGGTTTAGTTTCTCTCAATTCAAAAGAACGGGACCTGATTCAAGAAACATGGTTGTATTATCCCGAGTTTGTACTTCGGGTTTTAACTAATGCAAATGTTTCCGATATAAAAAAAATGGTTGATGACTCTTGTACTAGTCCTTTTCCCTAGTTGATTGCAATTGTAATCTCTGAAATGTGCTTATCGGCTAGAGATAAGTGAATAGAGTAAAAAGACTATTGTGCCATCAATGAAAAAGGAGGAATAACCTCGCAAATACCATTTTGCAATTATAGAAAGGAAAGGAGAGAGGAAGCTAGTAAACGTATGTAGACCCTAATCGTCTAAACTTCGTAGACCCTAATCGTCTCTCTCGATCTGTAGACCTCTAGTCACCCTGCTCTTTCAAGGTAAGAAGAGAGTTTTTATGTGTTTAGCCGGAGAAAGTTGATAGGTTAGTTATAGGGACAATTGCTAATAAAAATAAGATTAAGCGGGAAAAAGATGCACTTTTACGCCACAAAAATGAAACCTTGAGACTCAACAAAATAAGATAATAAAGTAGACAATATAGTAAAATTAAGGCCGCTCCTTTTTATTTGTACATGTGAACATATTTGATATTTTTGATAAATAACTCACTTAAGTGATGGTCATGAAACTAACAAAACCAACAAAAAGGACTGTAAAAATGTTAAATACAGATATGAAGTATGAGATTTTGATTTTTCAAAAAAGGTGAATCAGATCTCAAGAAAAAAGCCTTTTTCAAACCTTAAACCTATGAAAGTGGTACTCCGTACTTGCCTCCTATCCCCTACGAAACAAGAATAAGGGCACAAAAAGAACCCAAATATCACTTTTTTCACCATCCATAACCTATAACTATTTTATGCACCATTTGGGACCTGTGGACAACATTCCGACAAGTTAACTCATTGTTAACTCAACTGAGGTTAACTACAACAAAAAAAAAACTTAACTCGCCTAAGTTAATTATATGTTCATTAAAATAAAATAAATAATACTTTAATATCCAAAAAGTACAAGAACTTCATGAATTACACAGAGAAACACAGAACACCCCAAAAAATAAACTCCATTACAACTTCAATCTCCATTCTCATCTTCTCCAAAGCTTCAAAAATTAGTCTTTTGCAAATAGTATCACATCACCTTTGTTGCACTACTCAAAAAATTAAATGATAATTGAAACCCCAAATGAACAAGACTAATTAATAATCGCCCTAAAGATCCTCTTTTTTTTTTAGTTTTCTGAAGGAAAATCATGAAAAACCCGATTTGCCAAATTCACATTTATCGCAAGCCCATTAATCATCAAAACTAAATAAAACTTCAATAAACGAACATCACATACATATCACAGAAAAACCCCATTAACAAATCAATCAAATCAAAATCAACCACGGGGTCAAGTTGAGATGCATATAATATATCAAGAAAAATTGAAAATTTTAAAAGAGGAGTGTTGCTTGAAGACACAACTCTCCATTGGAATTCGTAATTTTGGTGCCAAGATGAATGTGCGCAGCCAACATCATCTGAATTGCGGCTTATGATAATTGCTTCGCCATTTTGGATTATAGTGATGCGCTTGCAAAGCAGCTCGAAGCATGTGATAATGGAGGGATGAGATGAGAAAGAGAGAGAGAGAGAGAAAGAATGGTAAGTGATAAGGGTGAAAGGAAAAAAAAACGATTGGTGGTTGAAGAAATGATAAGAGTGATTTGGTGTTTTTGTGTTTGTAAGATTGAATTGATGTGTTAAGGATAGTGTTTTTGATTCATTTTATTATTCAGAGTAATGTAGAGAGATGATTACTGATTAGGGTATTAAGTAGAAATATTTGGGTTTTGTACCATGAGTAAAAGTTTCTGGAGCCATAGCTTAAACATAGTTAACAATGTTCACTGGAATATGACTCTAGGTCCTAAACGGTGAAAAGTGTGAAAGTTCAGGCTCTTGTTGTCCCTTAAATCTTAAAAACCGAGTACTAAGCACTTGGATCGAATAAACTCGAATCCTCATGATGTAAAAAGAGAGTGAGTATTATCATCTCACCTCACTTTGCAACTAACCATATGCTCTTTTATTCAAAAAAGAAAAAGTGCTCAAACTCCTTCAAGAATAGGATTAAAAGTATTGGATTTTTCACCAAATATCCCCGGGTGATTTTTTCCCGCCAGGTACCCTCCAACCTTCAAAAATCACCATATATCCCTCACTTCCTTTAAAGTTCACCAAAAATATCCTCAACTCTCTTTAAAATCCACCCTATGCCTTTCATTATTAACAACTGCTAGTTTTCTACTCATTAATCTCTAGTTTCGTAAAGAAAATCTAATAAATCCCTGGGTGTACCTTAATAGACCTCCATTAAAACATCACTTATGGCCAAAAAATAGGAAAGAGAGTTATGGAGGAAGAGAGATAAAAGGGGGCCATAGAAAGTGTTTCAATTGTTGGTCATTATCGGGGATAATTAGACTTTAGTAACGAAATTAGGGATTAATTATAAAAAAAGCTAATATTCGTTAGTCATTAAGGGCATATGATAAATTTTTAAGAAATTAAAGGGTATATGGTGATCTTTCAAAAGTTACACAAGAAATTGATGAAAAAAAAGGTTACTCAAACAATTTGGTGAAAAGTCCATTAAAATATTGTAATATGTAAGCTTGTTCATTTCGGATATTATATCCTACCCTATCCGAAAATTTCCGATCGGGGAAAATGCGATCCAAAATTTCGGATAGGATCGGATATCTGAAAATTTTAAAAAAAATCATAGTAAAAGTACATTAAATAAGTTCCGGATATTCAGCCTTGGAAACGTATATTTTGGATATTTCGGATCGGATATCCGAGAAATATCCGGAAAAGTACCCATGTTTCGGATATTTTCGGATATCCAAAATTTTAAATTTCTGATCCAAATTTTTTTAGATGTCCTATCCGAAATATTCGAAACTTAAAAAATCGGATCGGATATTCAATTTATCGAATTGACCGAATCACGGATCGGATAAACATGATCGGATATTTATGCACACCCCTAGTAATATGAGGTTATTATGAGTCACGTCTATACATAAATGCCACCGAAAGAAATCAAATCTGAAATTGTCATGCAATAAGCCAATACTACATGTGTTTGATGTTCAACTCACAAAAGTGAGGATGAGAAGTGCTAATCAACGAAGTTATTTTTTAATGCCATGCGTTGTTAACTCAAAAAATATATATCGTAGGCCCATATGTCTTGGACTGGGCCTAGGAAAGAGGGCAAGGGGTGGAGATAGTGTTTTCTTATATAAGACAATAATGTCACAGAACTTGCAGACATCATATAGATGGATAGGGTAAAAGCCCATACCCCATATTAAATTCATGTTGGGGGCCCATCAAAAATTTACCCAATAATGCCAAATTTGTCTTTCATTTTCTTCCTTGTTAAGAAGCTATAGCATAAAAGCCAAAAAAAGGCATGTGGGAGCAATTTATATATGTGATGACTGATGACCTAAAAACTTCATATTTCATGTGCTGAACTGACCAATGCAAATGCAATAGTACTAACGTAGACGTAGGAACATTAAGCACATGACCGAAGCAGAGGTTGACACGTGAAGTAGAGATAATAGCGGTGAAAGTTGCACATGATTGCTTGGTTCCAACTTCCAACGGTCGGTGAACCTATTGTTTGTGGCCGGTAAATGGCCGTTGCGCATTAAATCCTCTAGCTAGTTATTAAATGATGCCTTGAAATGTTGGAAACTTTCAAGTATTTGCTAAAAATAAATGGAACATGGATACTCCTGTTACTTTCAGTATGGCCATTATTGGCCAATGTGTCTTTCTATATGAGGGGTGATATATATTTATATATACATCCATCGTTCTCATATTCCTTATATTATGTAGGTTGAACATTCAGTTTAAAAGAAAGACTAGTTGTTCACATCACGCGATTCCTCGAGTTATTTGATAAGACTATATGATATAGAAGTAATTGTTTGGGTTGACAATTTTTGTTTGTCACAAGTAGAAGTTGTAGCTTGATGGTTGGATAATAATTAAAATTAAGGAATCAAGAGCTTGAGACCTCTTATAGATATTTGGGAGGAATGGGGTGACATGTGGCAGTGCCTCATAATTTTTTTCTAATTGTATTAGCAAAAGAGGAATAAGTCAATTTATCTATATTATTTAAGCGTACAAAACATCATAGATTAGTCTAATCTTATTGTTAAACTATTTCTTTCTTTCTTTTTATTTTATAATGTTAAAACTTGTGACGAATATCATTGATATGTTAGCTCAGTGGTAGAAACTCCGTATTTTCTATACAAGATTGTGTATTCAAATCCTATAACAATGAAATTTGTTTTTGAACTTAAGTTAAGAGCTTTTGCATGAGATAAAAGTGTCATAGACATAACAATGAAATTTGTTTTTGAACTTAAGTTAAGAGCTTTTGCATGAGATAAAAGTGTCATATAGCAGACATACTTTGCCATGTCACAAAATGACATAGCGCCATATCAAGGCTTGAAAGGGGGACGAGACGTGGCGGATTACCATGGCTCTGATAATATATCTACTTTAGAACTGAAGAAGTATAGAAGATAAATGAACAAATTAATTAAAATTACTTGCATATTATATATCAAGCGCCTTCAATAACTTACTGGTGTTGATTCTGTTATCTTAAATGACCCAAAATTAGTTGACTCCTATCCTAATTCCCCTAATATTTTACATTATGCCCAACAAAGTCTTGTGAAAGCAGAAAAAATTGCCTAAGAGGTACTTAGGCCACTATTAAAACTATTTTGACCTCAGAAAGAAGGCGATTTATATCAAAATGAAATGAAATTTTTGGCATAGTGTGGGTTAATAGGCGAAGTAGGTTGGGATTTAAGTGATTTCATGTCATTTAAGTTAACGGAATCAACCCCGTTAAGTTACTTTAGGGTGTCTAATACATTATATGTAAACCTAAGGGACCCGACGAATTTTTGAAATCGCGAAGTACTCATGAATTTGTAATACTGGTTAAAAATCATTTTTTAATGATGTAGAGAACAAAGCCTTGATTTGTAGCACAATCATGCTAGGCCGGCAATTACTTCCTACTCTAGTTAGTGTAAAGTGATGAACAAGTTAAATGTTGTAGGACAAGCAGTCCTGTAGCTAAATTTAACACTTTTGGAGTATGCTGGAGTTAAACCATCAACAATCCATTTTAGTATAAGAAAAACCATGAGCATATGATGTCTTTTACTAAAGGGTAGAACAGATATTTTCATGTCACATTCATATGCTTTATTCTTAACAATTGAATTCATGTTAAAGGCAGCACAGATAATAGATAAGTCTAGGGAAACGGGATCAAAGGATAGGAAGATATCAACATCGCCCTCACCCAATCGGATTTGTGAGAGTCTCAGAAATTTGTAATAATCAAATATTTACTACGTTTGGATGAATTTAGACGGTGTAATATTTTAATAATTTATCATAGATATTTTTTGTTAATTTAAAAAGTTAAACTATGATTATGAATATAGAAATAGAGAAATGAAACGAAGGGTCTTGACACAGGGATTTAGGAGAGGAGAGATATAGAGAGAGAAAGAAAAAGTAGGACCCATGTGATGAGGGAGAGTTAGAGAGAAGTAAATACCATCTAAAACAACAAATGATTGAGTATGAGTAGCGAGGCAAACACAGCTCCATAGAATTGTAAGAAGAAATAGAGAAATGATTGAGGATGTTTAACAGTGTTAAAATTTATCTTTGATAAATAAAATTTATCATAGATATTTTTTGTTAATTTAAAAAGTTAAACTATGATTATGAATATAGAAATAGAGAAATGAAACGAAGGGTCTTGACACAGGGATTTAGGAGAGGAGAGATATAGAGAGAGAAAGAAAAAGTAGGACCCATGTGATGAGGGAGAGTTAGAGAGAAGTGAATACCATCTAAAACAACAAATGATTGAGTATGAGTAGCGAGGCAAACACAGCTCCATAGAATTGTAAGAAGAAATAGAGAAATGATTGAGGATGTTTAACAGTGTTAAAATTTATCTTTGATAAATAAAATTTATTATAGATATTTTTTGTTAAATTAAAAGTTAAACTTTGATTATGAATGATTCAAGAATATACAATTTTTTCTATAATTGACCAAATGCACTTCTTATGATAACAACTTAATTGATAAAAAAAATCAAGCACTTATAATTTACAATCTAATGCTCACTTAAGGTTCATATATTTTTAACTTTTTTAGTTAATTTTTTTTTTTTTTGGGGGGAGGGGAAGTGGTTATTACCCATAATAAGTTCATGGAACATTTTTTCGTAGAAAAATCTTACTTTTGAATAGCATACTGTCTGATACTGATGTAACTTATTACTAGTATTTGTGGAATGAAATTGTTATTTGTTAGTGCTGCTGAATTTTAAATGAAGATTACCCACCCTACCTATCACATGGTCCCCTCACCTGTGAGACGGCCCACTTATCTGACAAGTCCTTTTTAATATCACAAGAAGGCCCAAGCCCACAAACAACAAAACTCAAAATCCAAATCCCTTTCCCATTTTCTATCCCTTTCAAAGTTTCAATTTTCAGGGTTTGAAATTTTCTTTTGCATTCCCACTTTGTTTGCCTCGGAGTCTTGTCTTCTAAAAGTCAAATGTTGGAGAAGAGTTTTTTTTTTTCCGTCAGATTTTTGGTTTGGGAAGGGACCAATATATTTTAGCTCTCTTTTCCAAATTCCAAGGATTTTCTACTCCCCCCTTCTTTTCTTCATTATTATAAAAATCATGTCTCCTAAATCTACAGCTTAGGTGATAACACTATTAAAACCAAGCTGAGCTACCACTGAATCTTGACAATTTATGGAAAATTTACCTATATTGCACACGTACGATACATTCGGGTGTATTGTATACCACTACATTCGTAGTAATATATATTGCACATTGTCAAAAATTGAAGAAATAAAGTGTTAGGTTGTTGGTATTTCTGTAACACCACGTCTTGAATTCAAGTTTATGCTAATTCTTTGTTTCAAATAAGCAATTAAGCATAACAATTTTTCTAGCACCTGAACAAAAGAAGCAAAAGGTTCAGAGCTCGACAAAAAGAATACGTCAATCTAATCACAGAAAAAGATAGAAGAAAATCTCGAGAGGATCTTAGTTGGGGATGGTAGGGGCCGGGCCCCCCAATAAGTATCTGTTGCTTTCACCTTATTTTTGCTTAATTTATCTTATATTTTCATAATTTTTCTTCTGGATTTTTTCTTCTTTTTATTTTCAACCTTTTTTTCGGAACTTTTTTGAAAGTTATTATTTTGATTTGAAAATAAGCAAAATAAAGTGAAGAAAACAAACCCTGAATATTTTTAGCATATCAGTTATTATAAATATTTTGTCTTTATATTTATAAAATCTTATAGCATAATAGTAAAAGATTCAATTTCATATATAGAGGCTGGGGATTTCAAACTTGGCCTTATTAGTTTCTTGGCCAGTGATTTGCCCCATAAATATTAAACATATACTCCCTCCGTCCCAAAATATAGTTCACATTTTCCTTTTTTCACGGTAATTTATGCAAGTAGAATCAAAGAGGGATATTAAAGATTTTTTGTTTATTTAAATAAATGTTGTATGGGAAAAGATGATTTTAGGAGAGAGAATAGAGAATAATTGGTGAAAGAGCATTAATTGTAATACTTGGGTTGAATAAACAAAGTAAAAAACAAAATTCAAGAAGCAAATAAATGATGGGACGGTTTTTTAGACAAATTACGGAAAAATGTGGAACTAAATATGGAAATGGGAACTATATTTTGGGACACCTTAAATGAAAATGAGAACTATATTTTGGAACGGAGGGAGTAGGTGTTAAAGTTAATATAAAAGGTTCGATTTTAGTATTGTATTACATAACCACTTAACTTTTTTTTTTTAGGGGTGTTAACCACTTAACCTTATTATATTATGAAACAAAGCTAGTATAATTTTATAGCATACATTACCTACCAAATTAAACCAAAACTTGCATATTATTTTTCTTAGTGACTTGTTAAACCTCGTTTGGTATAATCAAATGGCATAAAGAATTACATTAGGTAATATACCCACAAAGTATGTACTGTGTACAGATGTACTCTCAAAAGGTGCAGCAAAAATACAACCAAGAGGATAAGTAGACCCATTATGTCTTCTAAAAATATCAACTACTGGTTAAATTTGACCAAATATTGACACAAGTGACAATGTATGACATCCCCAATCCAAGTATTAGAGCTAACTTAAAAGATCAATCATCCCATGAACAAACAAATGGAGAACAAAACGACAGTATAATTCATTTAAAGACAACCCTACGACGTCGTTGGGCTGTCGCTTACTCGCTTACCATACATTTTGCAATGTCCGTCTAGTGATTAGTGAGAGTATCTTCTTGGTAACAGCTGTTCCCAACACAAACTCAACTAACGTTGTGAATTGTGATTAACAATTTCTCAGCTTCTTATTTTCCACCACCCTCCTCTTTCTTGGGTCCCGCATTTAAACGTCTCTTCTTTCCAAAAGTACGCACACGTGCATTCCATTTTTTTGAAGATTTAAATAAAAACCATCTCACTAATCGATGCATTGCTTACTACTCAGTCAGTAATTTGGGTTGCTTTTGCACAATCTATCACCTTCTTGTCATGAATATATTCGATTACGATATTTATAGAATGATTTTTTTATATATTTAATGCAAACACTAGTATTTTAACCATTAGTATAGTTAAATATATATATATAAATTATAAAAAATTGATACTCCGTCTGTTTCGTTATTATTGCAACATTTCTCTTATTTGTATTTTCATGTTAATTGCAACATTATTAAATTTAATTATGTTTTCTCTCCATCACTCTCCTTATTATACGAGTCTTTTTTTCATCTCTCTATCAGCATTTCCCCCTGCATGTTGCAAATCTTGTAATTAATTAATGAACAGAAGAAGTATTAAAAAACTACACATTTTTATTATGGTGAGATTAAGTGGTCAACATTTTTAAAATTTGAAGTGCAAATTTTGCAAAAAAAATATGAAATAAAAAATTATGTTGTATGGACTCCTAAAAGTAAAGGCAAGTTATAAACATTAAATACATTTTTCAAAAATGATTCATCATTTTCCTTCATACAATGAACCAAACAAGAAAAGTTGCAAAGCTTGATTGTCATGTGCTGGAGGATTTAACTCTACTTGAATTTTATTGAAAAAAACAAAAATTAATCGTTAACACTACTAAAATAAGCAAGTTTAGTTTAGTTTGAAACCTAATACTTCATTGGAATTTTTTCAAGTCCAACATTTGACTTTTGTACTACTCACACATTTCATTTTTACCGTATTTTTTAATAATAATATAAAAAAATAATCATATAAAATGTTGTTAGATTTGTTTCAATGAAAACTTTTTATAATTTTCACTTATACATAATTATAGATATTAATGATCCAAGACTCCAAATTGTATGTTGAGAATTGTAAAAATCAAATTATTAAACTATTTAAAAACAAAGGGAATATATTACTCCTATTCTAAATCCGCTAGTAAACCAGACAGTATGTAAATCACTAAATAGTTAAAGATGTTCGATAAAATCAGAATTCAGAAAATACATTCAATTGACAATCCACAGTCCACACTCTACCTTCGACTCAAATGTTACATGGGTTAAAAAAAAGGTAAGAGAAATAATCACCCGTAATTAGCTGTAAACATTTAAAAATTAAAATGCAAAAGAAAAGGTTTGTGTATTCATTGCATTATTAAAATATCATTTTATATATAATATATCCATCTTTTTTTTCCTGTATTCACTTTCCTTTCATAGTACAACACCGAGTAAATCTCCCCCCTCTTTCTGCGCTTCGTTTTCCCAAAAAGAGAGAGAACGGAGTATAACCCGACCCAATGGTTCTAAAATTAATTGTTTAAAAGAAAAGAAATTATTGATAATAATAATAATAAACCCAGAAAATGAAAAAAAAAAAAGATAAAATGTAAAGAGAAAAGAATCTCTATGCGCAGTTACCAGTAACCCCGCCAATTATGATGCTTGTATGCTAATTTTAGGTGAAGACCGGGAAACCGACTCAGCAAGTTTTCCGATCCTCTGAACGAGCTCAGGTGAGAGTTTTTTCACCGGTTTCCTCTCCTTCTCCGGTACAATAAAATCAAACCCAAAAACATCAGTAACTTCCTCGGAGCTCCACCCAGCTTTCCTTAACGAATCCGAAAAACGATCTGCTTTTAAAAGAAGTGCATCTAAAACCGCTTGATTATCCAAAAGCACCATCTCACCTCCTTCGAAGAATCCAGAAGCTGACACGTGGACAATATCAGACACGTCAGTTTCATCCCACCCACCTTGTTTTAAAACCGACCCGATTTGATTAATGTAGTCATGGACCCAACCCGGCATTTCTGATTTGGGCATGTCGAAGAATCTTTCTGGGGAAGAAGATGAGTTTGAGTTTCTTTTGCGGCGGTCGACTGCTGCGTCACTCCAGAACTCTACCCACCTAGGAGTTCTAGAACCTTCTATAGACTTCCGAGAGAAGTTCGAGGAGTACGAGGATGATGAGGAGGAGGACGATGAGGAGGATCCGCTGATTGATCGTTGTTTTTGGAGAGAAGTGTTTTCGAGGATGATGTTATTAGTTGATGTTGTTGTTGTTAAGGATTCGCGTTCGAAGAAGTCGGATAGATCAAGGCCGCAACAAAAGATGCGATTCTCGTCGACGAAGAAGACAGGGTTGCCAGCTAGACAAGGGTTGCAAGGGATGTAACAATGGTTGAAAATGGGGATCAAAAGTGGGGCCCGTTTAAGAGAGGTTCTAGCAATTTTAAGGGCTTTTTCCGGGTCGGAGGGACGTGGGCCCCATGATTTGGACCAGAGGGAGTTTTTAGCGATCTGAAGAGAGATAGCTGCGATGGGGAGGTTGATGAGGGCCCGGAGATGGAGACGGGCCCCAGGGGAACGCCAGTCAGGGAAGCCCGGCCCAAGAGGAAGGCCCGCTTGGAGGACAGCTTTGAGGTCAGGAGGGAAGGCGAACCCGAACTCAGCTTCGGAGCGGGCGAATTCGGGTTCCGTTAACCCGGGTTGGACTTGGATACCGGAGGATTTGAGGTGGGTGATGAGATTGGAAGCGAGAGAGGGGAGAGAGAGACGGGAAGGGATAGGAGTGGGAGGGGAAGGTGATGGGCCGGAAGCGGCCCGAGCTGATAGACGGCGGAGTCCGGCTAAATGGGCCGGGTTAAGACCGGTCATTCTCCGGTCCACATCTACCATTTTCGCGGGAATAATAATGTAGTGGGAGATTTGCTTGGTATGGGATTCGATTTGGGAGTTGTAAGTTATAGAGGGTGTTATGTTGGGTTTGCTTCTGATTTATGTAGTAGAAGAGGTGAGTGGAAATGGAGGAGAGAGAGAGAGAGGGGGGAAGTGTAGAAGTAGTATTTGCGGTGTATTGGACGAGAGAAGGGTGGCTTGTAAATGAAGGTATGGAATTTATAGCTGGAAGAGGATGGTGGGGTCCACACTGAGATTTTGGTGATGGCAGAGTTTGAGTTGACCTAAATGCCCCTAGTCTTGCATTTAATATTGCTATTAAATTTAATTTGTTTCAATAGTCAATATTAGCTATATTTATACGTTCAATTTAGGATTATGGGAGGTATTGCATATTTGCATGTCATATTATATTACTTATTTTTTCAATGATACCTTTTAAATTTTACGTTGTATCCCTATTATCTTTTTATTCTACATGTACTCCTCGAGTTTTTTTAAGTTTTCTAAACTGTACTTGATTTTTTTTTTTTTTAGTTTTCTACACAATACCCCTCCGTTAAATGTACGTAACGTTTACAGTTAATTACTTATTATCCGTGGGTAACATATTAACAGCGGTTGGAGGAAAAATTCTCCTCCATAAGTAAACCCTTTCCTCCATTGGTTCTTATCTTTCTTAAATTCGCATTAATTGTTGAACTTCTCTCTCTCTCAAATTCTCTTCGCTGATCTTTTTCTCCATCAAGAAAATTAACAACTCAATCAAACCCTAAACTTCATCAAAACGACGCAAGTGCAGATATTTAACAATTCAACAACTTATAATCAAGAAAATTACCTGAATTTTGGTTCTCCCTTTCAGATTGATGTTATGGTTTTATATAGTGTTTTTCCCCTTATATTTGAGCTAAAATGTGTATCAATGGTGCTCTTAGGAGCCATTTTATGCTAACTTTCTCCATCTAGTTGTGGTTTTCTGTTTCGTGTCGATTGCGGGTTTTAGGGAGTTATCTCTCTATTTTCTACTATTATTTGACCATTATACTAGACTGGAGAGGTTTCATGCGGAGTTTCGAAGTCCCGATGACACTTTCCGGGACCCTTGAGCAAAGAGGAATGGATGTCTTGGCGTTTAGAGCCAAGAAGGAAGATATGCACCACAACCCAATTCCATCGGGCTCCACTCGCCCGATCGGGCGATCATAAGGAGTTAAGATGTGTCGTTGCGGGCCCGATCGGGCGACGTTGCCCGTTCGTTAGTACGATGTCTAGCCCGATCGGGGCCGGGCCCTATTTCATCGGGCGGTTTTGGTGATGTTTTGGGCGCATGCTTGCTATCTTGCGTGGCGGCCCGATCTAATCGGGCGGGGTCCGGTCTCGAAGCTCTGCTGCTTGCTTTTAGCCCGATTTGATCGGCCGACTTGGCCCGATCGGGCTTCTCTTCCGCGCGCTCATTTAATGATTTTCGGGCTACTTAGTATAAATAGGAAAGTTAGAACATCTTTTAAGGATGTTTGTTTTAGCTCTTATTTTTCTAATAGATTCTCTCAAGAACCCTAGTTTTTATTACTTTTCATTGTGATTCAAGATCAAATTATTCGCAAGTTCAATATAGTTCTTTAATTTGGTAATCCTCTTCCTTGTTTTCTCCATTATTGTTTGCTTCCTCTATTATTAATTAGAGTAATTTCTTTGTTATTTGCAATAGTTCAAAGTATGGATTTTTATATGGAATTTGTTATTGGATTCTCAAACATGAGTGAGTAGTTTTATTTCTAGGATTGTGGGGATCTGTGTATGCAATGAGGGATTAATAGATTAATATAATTATCCTTTATATCAATTGTTTCCTGTGATTGAATCGTTCATGCTAGATTTATGAATTAGGCCTGATTTGTATTTCTATTATCGCAATATTGAATCTACTTCGAGAGGAGAGATTTTGTATAGGCTTTCAATCATTAGGCATAGTGATCCTTGACCATGCGAGAGCGGCTAGGTGATCTTTGAGGGAGGTAATGTTCGAGAGAAATTACATGTGCCCTAGATAAATTGACTTATTGGGTAGTTATTATTCGTCTCTGATTTTTCCGAATTGTATGCATAGTGATCCATAGTCCTAGTTCTTTATTAATTGATTCTTACCTTCATATTTAGTTCTATCATTTGCCTATTAGTTTAGTCACACACCCATTTTCATCTGATTTAGTTAGTATAATATTAGAATTCAGATACAATAGTATAACTTTCTCCCTGTGGATTCGATCCTGACTTCCCTGACTACTTGTTAGTGGACCTTAGGTTATCTTTGATAAGGTGATACGACTTTAGCCTGTCACAGATTACTCTTGGTTTTGCACTTTCGTCTTCAATGAAACTCCAATTTTCAGGAAATAAAAAAATTTTAGGGTTCCACAATGTGATTTAGGGATTTAAAGTGATAGGGGTAGAAGATTAAACTAACTGAGAAGGTTTTAAGGAATAACTTAGAAGATTGAAACGAAGAAGTTCATGGGCCATTAAAACTACTAAACGGAGGTTTGGTTGGAATTTCAAATATCATTAACGTCCGTCTTCATTAATACATATTATGGATAATGTGTAGAAAACTTAAAAAACTTAAGGATGCAGTATAAAATAAAATAAAAATATTAGGGGTACAATGTTGAATTTTAAAAAACACAGAGATATATCATAGAAAAACCCTTCCTTTTATCACTTATTAAAAGTCAAGTAAATCATGTTATTTTATCTAAATTTATTTATCGCCAATTAAATCAAAATGTTTTGAATGTAACACTATATAAGAAGGTTGTATAGTCATTATGTGACCATCTTGTGGCTCGCAACAACATGCATGGGGTGGGACGTCGAAATCTCGTCAAGGAAGCATTTACGAAAGTTGTTGATGCAACTTACAGGGCTTACTCCTATGACCATGGACCAAGCTCGACTCTTTGAGAAAGTCCTGAATTACATCTTAAAGCTACTTATGAACATATATTTTTAATTAGGAAAATTTGTCAGAAACCACCTTTTATAATCATTTTTTTTGTGAGAAACCACCTTTTAAAAAAATTTGGTTAATTAGCCACCTTTTTTGTTCTTTTTTTTTGTTGGAAGCCACCACTTGCCGGAATCCGGCGTTGACCATCATTTTTTCGCCATTTTCTCGCCATATCTTCCACCCGGGATGCCGGCGGATGCGAGGAGGGAGAGAGGCTGGGAGGGTGGGGATGGTGGTGGGTTTCCGGGCGGGTTGCGGGGACGGGGGTTGCGGATGCGAGGAGGGGGGGGTTGCCGGGAGATGCGGGGGGGAGGAGGAGGGAGAAGGATAAAGGGGCAAAAATGGCGAAAATCTGATGGTCAACGCCGGAAAATTGAAGTCAACGCCGGATTTCGGCAAGAGGTGGCTTCCAACAAAAAAAAGAACAAAAAAGGTGGCTAATTAACCAATTTTTTTTAAAAGGTGGTTTCTCAAAAAAAAAAGTGATTTTAAAACGTGGTTTCTGACAAATTTTCCTTTTAATTAACTTCTAGAGTTTGGGACATTAAAATTTAAACACCTTCATATCTTTCATTTGTTTTATATATGGGAGATGTGTCATGTGTTGCACTTTTATGAATATAACTTTGGTATATATTTCCTTAAATTTCTCGAAATTAATTAGAGATTTAACTTTTGGAGAGTATATTTAAACTTTAATTCCATTAATTGTAACAAGCTATAAGACACGTATATAAACCGCTACTCAGAGTAGTGGTTCATTGTAGATCACAACAATGCAAGAGAAAAAAAGCGCCACGTAGGCGTGCCCCGAGCACTGGGCTCGCAGGCGCAGCGCTGCGCCTAGCGCAGTCGGGTCAGCGCTTTGGCTAACGGTCGCCGAGCTTTGTGCGCGGGACGCACAGCTTACGTGGCACGCATTTCCTTCTTTTCTCTTGCATTGCTCTGCAATGAACCGATACTCTGAGTAGCGGTTTTGCCTTGTAAACCGCTACCAAGAGTAGCGACTTAACTTAAAATTAACCGCTACTATGAGTAGCGGTTTGTTTTGCCGAAAATAAAAATTCTCGCGTACTGTCCTACGTGGACGATATTCATGGAATTAATTTCAAGTTCAGCGCATAGGAGGAATCAATACTCCTTTTGACATTATTCATGGAAAAAATTCTTTTTAGAAGTTCGCAAATCGCCAATGGACAAATGTGTGATCTCCCTGTTGAAACGTATGTTTTTCTTAGTTTGTAATTTGTATTGACGTTGTAGTGTATTGGTAATTATTCTGAATATGTAATTGTAAATGGTTCTTGAGAACAGAGTATGTAATTGCTAACGCGTTATAGTTTGCAATTGAATTTTTTTTGTTTTTGTAAAGTTTCCTCATTTGAGTGATTTGTATAACGTAAATTATGCAATTCTATTAATTTCAGTTGACTTGTTAATGATTGTTATAATTGTATTTCCGAGTAGTTTTTTGAAGCCTTGCATTGGTTGAAATTGGTTTTGTAATTTAGAAAGCGAAGGGGGATAAAACAGTCTCTTCAAATGGGGACACCATATAGCTCCCCCCTTCCCTTATATAGAGACTAGCATTATATGCACGCGATGCGTGCGACAACAAATTAATATTAATAGTAACATTAAAAAGTGTTAAAGAACTAACTTAAGAGTGTAATATTTATGGTGAATATTGATGAGCATTATGGTTTTTTATTTGCATTGCTCTAGTGTAAAGAGTAATGTTTTCCAGAAAGGACTATGTCGATGTAGGATATGTTATCTTGTATTTGCTAGATAATTCAACAACTGTCCTTTTAAACAATGATCTAGGTTATGTTTTTTATTGATTTAAAAAATACATATATTTTATAGGCGTATTTTATGAGTAGTAGTTTAATTTAATTTCACTGCGTAATTGAGGTTTTTAGGCCTACTATGGTGAGTAGTGCTTCAATAAAAAACTATATCATAAATAAATATTATCTGATGATGTATGTTTATCTATTTAATTATTTATTATCGCAACAGATTGTGAGCCCCAAAAAATAAAAATAAAATGAATATTATCTAAGTTTCTTAATTCTTTTATGGTTTGTTAATGCATGTTATTTGAATTTGTTATTGCAACTGAGAGTTTAGATAGTAAGAATATCTATAAATCTATGCTTTTATAATTGTTTTAAAATTGATTTAGTCATCACTTTATATTTTCAATTGTGAGTTTCCTTTTTTTACACATTTTTATGTATTTCTTTTTGGTAATATAGAACTTTCCTTATTACCCATATTTGTAAATGAGGAAAGAATTAAGAAAATCTTTTCTTTATTATTTGTTGTGAGATTAAGGGTGCATTCGTTCAACTTATTTTGTCTTTATCTTATCTTTATAAGATCTTATAAAATCTTATCCGATATGATCTTATCTCATCTTATCTTATCTTATCTTATCTTATAAGATAGTTTATTGTGTGTGTCTAACATCTTATTTATCTTATCTTATCTTATCTTATCTTATTTTATTTTATTTTATTTTATTTTATTTTATCTTATCTTATAAAATCTTATATAAGTTAAAATAAGTTGAACAGAACGGATCCTAAAGGTATATAAGTCTTTTTAAAAGGGGACATCATAAGCTTCCCCTTAAATTATATAATAGAGAAATTATTTGATTTATGGCAACTAAGGAGCATAGAATGACAATTTATTGGGCATTGGAGTAATTTGCTAATTTGTCCCCTTTTCCATTTTAGAGTTATAAGTGTATTTATTTGGTGACAGTATTATTTGGTGTACGATGCTTTTCATTTCTTGTTTGGGAAATGAGTGAGAAAGGACCCACTAGAGCAACGGCTCTATATGGTGGGAATGTTGTCGGATCGGAGTATCGTAGCGAAGTGGCTTGCCATATTTTATATATGCATGCATGTGCCGAGCGATTTGCCTGCCAATCAGCAAATTTGGTGTTTCTATGGTTGTTCTTTTAACTAATGTTTTTGTGTTATTGAACATTGATTAGTTGAATTTAACTTAGCCATGTAAATTATTGCTTTATGTTTTGTTTTATTGGGTGGTGAGGATATCATTCACAACAATTGAATGTAATGTTAGTATTCAATGATATGAATTTTAAGTCTCCCCTTCCATGCATTTGAACAACTTGTTTATCTTCTCTCTAGCTACATGCTTACATTGAAAACTATGTAGTATTATTGTCATAGGATGCACCGCATACATGATAGTCTAATACACTCGCTTTTTTTTTAGGGAAATTCTCAATGGTAGCCACAAGGTTTGGCTTTTTATCAATGGTAGCCAAAAAAAAATATTATTATCGGAAATAGCATTCAACTTTTGCAAAACTTAACAACATAACCTTAATGATGATTAAATGTTAACTTTACTTATTTTTTTATTAAGTTTAGGGTTTTAGCTAACTTGAGTTATTTAAACCTAAATTACTAACTAACCGTAAAAATACACACTACATCACTACCCATCAAAAAAATAAAGAAAAGAAAAAGAAAACACTAAACCCTAATATTTCATTACTCTTTTGTCGATCCTTTCCTTCTCCAAGGCTTCTCCACTACATCATCACACTTCAAACATAAAAATTCATGCTTTTTAATTCTAAATGGAAGTACTAGTCTTGTAGTTTAAGAATTTCGCATCAATCTGTTGAAATTGCTTTTGAATTTTTGGTAGAGCAACTATTGCTTAATTTGGATTGGTTTTTTTTATTTTTTGCGCACAAATTTTAGAATTTTGATTCACAAATTGAAGTGCTTGCTTCCTCTTGCTTCTGGAGACAGGTATCAGTGTGTAAGGCTAGCAATCATGTCGGGTCATTTTCGGGTTGACCTGTTTACATAAACGGGTCAAAAATTCAAAACTGAACCTGACCTGTTTGTAAACGGGTTGACCCAAACCCGACCCCATTTTACCCGATTAATTTTAAAAGTTTGTTTCGAGTTCAAGTTGACCCATTTACTTAAACAGGTCAAAATTTTCAACCCGAACCCGCTTATTTCAGATCAGGTTCGGGTTTGGTTATCGGGTTGGGTCATCTTTTGCCAGCCCTAGGTATCACCATTTACTTTGACATATTTTTTTTATTATTTTTGGGACAACAAGGGTTAATTCATGTTGATCGTTATGTGTTCTGTTTTAAGGGTTTTTATCCTTTTTTTTGGTTTTTATTTTATTTTTATATTTTTAATATTAATTTTTGCTGGCAAAATTTGAATTGCATGTTTAATAGGATATGTATTTTTCAGAAGTGATTTTATTATGTTGGTGTGTGAAGTTGTGATTTGTTGCTTGTGTTAAAAATGCAGTTATGGGTGATATAATTGTTCTGAAATTTCAATATATGGGTCAAGATGTTGATATTATAGTCGATGACATTGATAAAGTCATGCTAACTGACTTAATCATAGAGTATTGGGATAAAGCCGAAGAACAAAAAATAGATGTTGAAGTTTTATGTGTTTTGATTAATTAAACTTCATGGAGGGAAAAGCTTAACTTAGGGTAGGTTAGTAATTGCACCCACAAATCCTAAACTTAACAGAAAAATAAGTAAAGTTAACATTTAATCATCATTAAGGTTATGTTGTTAAGTGTTGCAAAAGTTGAGTGCTATTTCTGATAATAAAATTTTATTTTGGCTACCATTGATAAAAAGCCAAACCTTGTGCCTACCATTGAGAATTTTCCTTTTTTTTATATAAGAGTAAGATGAAGTCATGAAGACCCTTGTAAGTAGGAGGAAATTGGGGATCCCTCCCTGCAAGGGGTGAGACTCGATCCCAGGATCTCTGGGATCGGGATCGAAGGTGATGTCAACACCATTAGGCTATCACCTGCTGTTCAAGTGTTATATACACTCGCTTATATGTATATCTCGTTGTGTTATAGACGAGCCTAACTCATAGTATTTATTATACATATATCGTATATGCGACACACATATTCTACAATTGCTACTAGGGATGGCAATGGGTCGGGTCCACCTGGACCCATACCTGCACCCGTTTATTTTTTACGGGACCCGGACTCCCCCCGCACCCGGATTCGCTGGATCTAGCGGGTCCATTGATAATAATTGGGTCCTAAATGGGTCCAAAATAGGTCCTTCTTAGTTTTCAGTTTTCATCACATTTTTGAATCTGTGTAATTAAATTTTTTCGCCTTAATATATATAGGTTATGCATTAATGGGTAAAGCATTTTCTAAACAAAATTTTAAAAAATAACTCATAAATTCTTAAAATATTAAGACTTACAATAACGAGTTCACAAAATCACAACTTAAAATACCTTAGAGTTTATGTAATTTTTTTTTAATATGTAAATGGGTCTGCGAGTCAGGTCATGTCTAGACCGGGTCTGGGTCAGGCATATGTGGACCCGGACCCGTTGGGTCTGAAATGTCTGGACCCAGGCCCTTATAAATGGGTCGGGTCCTGCACGGGTCTGGATTGGATCCAATGCCCATTGCCGTCTCTAATTGCTATCCTATATATTACTTTTACAAATTTTATTTGTCATATTATAGAACAATAGTTGTTTAAGAATTAGCTGAACAATCCGACTCTTACCAAAACAAGTAAAAAGGTAGAATTTGTGTTAAATGAGGCTATTTTTTAAGATCAATTAACTGTGGGCTAGAACTTCACGAATTAGGGGTCTGTTCTCTTCGCAAGATAAAACAACCGAACCGAACCGAAGCGAACCGAATTGAATTGAACTGAATTAAATTATAACTAATTAATAGTAATGATTATCATTTAGGAACTGAACTGAACTGAACTGAATTGAACTGAACTGAACTGAATTGAATTGAACTGAACTGAAAATAAGCAGGAGAGAACAGGCCCTAGGCGGTGATCTAAATAATTGATGATTGGAAGCTCTACAAACTTCTCTCATCAAAAGTAGGTTTCTTTGCAACCCAAAAAAAGAACAATCCATCTTGTGTGGACTCGGTTCACATTAAAAATAGTGTGGACTGTGCCTAGACACGTGCCCTACTACAAACTAGTCACTCCCGCTTTCCAAAATCCGTGCGATTTTCTCTCTCTTCAATAAGATTCTTTGGCCCTAAAATTTTAACAAAAACAGTTGTTCAGAGCAAACATACATTATATCATTTTAAAATACATTATATCATGTCAAAATACACTATCATGTCAAACACTATAACGATCGATTATGATAATTTTGTGTAATATACAAATAAACTATACTATAACATTTCAAAATACACTATATCATGTCAAAACACACTATATCATGCAACTCTATCATGTCAAAAAACACAGCAAAACACTATCATGTCAAAATACACTATATCATGTCAATATACACTATAACATGCAACATTATTATGCCATAAAACTCAGCAAAACACTATCATTTTAAAATACACTATATCATTTGAACATACACTATATTATTTCAAAATACACTATATTATTTCAAAAATACACTATCAGGAGAGTGAAGTTATCAGAGGAGGGATAAGTTATCAGGAGAGAAAAAAGAGCGGAAGACTGAACGCGGCAAAAAGGAAAAGTTGTAATCACTAAAACTCACGTGAGATGGATAAGGTGTACACTAAGTTAGTGTGGACCGGGTTCCTATTAGTTTTTTTAAAAAAAGAAAGGAAAAAAAAGAACTGATTCAATCATTAAAAAAAACCATGTTATTGGCGTTCATCTGTATACACTGGTAAGTACTCCCTCTTTTTTTTTATCGTTCTCACTTAGAATCTTGACACTAATCATACTTAGAGAGAATCTTCTCAAATTTTTTCAATTTATAAGAAAAAATATAGTCATGTGGGGTCTTATTTGATTCGTCTCAATTAATACATTATTAAAATTCAATCGTTATAATTTTTACTAATATATATATATAATGAAAGACATTTAAGTTCAAAGATGTATATTGGGAGATGCGCACGGGAAAGTGAGAAAGATAAAAAAAAACGAGTAGCAACTAAAGATAGAGGTTTATGAGTTGTTTCGTTAGTTCAGTGACAACAATCTCTTATCTTCTCATATTATAACTAGTTAACTACTCTCTTCAGTCTTTGTCTTGCTCGTTAGTTTATTACTACAACATGCTCACCTAAATGCCTAAATGTGCACCGCTGCATCCAATCTTTTCAAAATGAAAAATTATACACGAGCAACTTATGTCAAAAAGTTTTAGTGGTTACTGCTGAGAAAGAAAACAATCACTTTTGGGGAATTTTTTACAATTATTATAGTTGGAGGTCTCATTGTGAAATGGATGTACACTAACCCGATCCCGTTTAGTTAGAGAGCATAAATAGTGATAATAGTGACGCGTTTAATATAAATTAGTAAGAGAAGTCTCATTTTAATAGCCATATTGAAAACAATCACTTTTGGGGAATTTTCTACAATTATTATTATAAGTTGGAGGTCTCATTGCGAAATGGATGTACACTAATCCGACCCCGTTTGGTAAAAGAGCATAAATAGTGATAACAGTGCCACGTTTAATACTCCATCCGTTTCTTTTTAATCTACACACTTTCCTTTTTGGTCTGTTTCTTTTTAATCTACATACTGTTACTTTTTTCTATTTTAGGTAACATGTCACATCTACTTTCTCCTTTTTTTCCACCCATGTCATCCACTTTTTAATATTTTATCCCACTTTTTACTTTCTCTTTCTCACTTTTCAGTTTCTCTCTCATAGTTTTGTACTTTCTCCTTGGTTCTCCCCCAAAGTGAAGTGAGTAAATTAAAATGGAACGGAGGGAGTATAAATTAGTAAGAGAAGTCTCATTTCAATAGCCATATGGCCCATATTGGTAATGATCATTCACTCTAGGCCAAAACATGTCTACTTTCATGAGAATTTCATTACTATCCACTGCCACTAAAGAATGTGATATAACCAGTTTGTTAGATAGACACTATAAATCGATAATAATAATAATAATAATAATAATAATAATAATAATAAATTTTAGTGTGGTTTTAATTTGTAAGAAAAAAACTATGTTAATATCCATAATTCCATAGTGATAAGAATCCATACCCAAGCATGTTCATTTTCTTCATAAATTTGAATTATTAGCCATTACCATTTACCACTTTGGATAGTGGTATTGACTATATATGGAGTAGCAATGAAATTTGTAAGAAAAAAAATCACATATTTATTTAGGGGTGAGATTTCATTATCAGTGTATTGAATGGAGATTATTCATATGAACTAGACATAAGTTCAGTGCTTTTACTGTTATTAGTAATTTAGTATTGCATATCACATTTTTCATTAGGATTTTTTTGTCAAAAACCACCTTATATAACATGAATTTTGTAAGAAACCACCTTATATATATAATTTTTTTTTTGTGAAAACAAACTTTAAACAAAAAAATTATGCGAGAGCCGAATTCTGATCATTGTTCGAAGGTTACGACATTCACCATGTCATGTGCAAGACAAGTGACTTTGTAAAACCAACAAACTTCATGACATGGTCAATGCCAGAATCTTGGATCAATGATTGATCAAATAAGGCATAAGTTTTGTTCTCGCAATAATTTTTTTTGTTTAAGGTTAATTGTTTACGCAAAAAAAATATAAAGTGGTTTCTCACAAATTTCATGTTTTATAAGGTGATTTTTGACAACAAAAAAATCCAATTATCAGGAAATCAAGATGAGATTTTTCTTACAATCATTATAAGATCATTAAATTTTTTCTTTAATGAAAAGTTAATCAAAAAGTCTACTCCATGGGTGTCGACGTAAAAGGCAGAGGCAGGAACTAGCTAGGATCACCAATCACCATCACACAATCACAATTCATAACTCACTGAAGCTGCAGAAGGTCGTGGTAGTTTCTCACACTGATGCAGTGATACCTGTATATCTAGGCATACCATGTGCACACTTCTAAAAATGGTCAACAAAATAGACTTTTACCCTTGCCATTAATAAGATAAGCCGATTAAATTCAACAGCTTTGCGTTGAATTATTTTTTTGGGGGGATATTTTGTGTTTATTTTTCTCATAAATTAAGCACTAATCAGACTTTATTCTTTCAATATTTTGATCCAGTACTTTTCGGTCCCTAGACACTTGGTAGTAGATGGGAAAAAGTAAGGGGAATATTTTGATCTTGTTTTCTATCAGTATACATAATCTCAAGAATAGGTAGGAGGTAAGCCGTAAGCTCTTCACTAACTAGATAATATATATGTACGCAAGGATCTACATAAAAAAAATATCCCTAATATGAATGTAAGAAATGTTTAGGCCAATTGCCAATGTATGCCATACATTTTCACACTAGTGGACTCTATAAGGCACTCCTCTTCCCTAATTCGGTGTTATTTGTTTGATAATACGACCTTTATCATCATTGTTCCTCAATCATATAGTTAAAATATGCCTTGAATTATCTGGCGCTAGAATTAACCAAGCACGTGGATCTCACTTTAGTTTATAAGAATATAGTTTAGTTTAGGATTAACCAAACTTTTCGGTATATGTTGTTTAGTATATCATTTTTGTTTAGTTTCGGGTTTATATCTATTTGTTTAGGTTAATTAAAAGGGTACTATATATACCTTATAATGAACTTCTACCTCCATATTTTGTAATATGTATTCTCTCTCCTAAAGATAATAAAACGTCTATCATCTACCTTAGAATGTAGCTAACACATTGTTAATGAAACACATTAATTCTTGTGTCGATTGTTCTTTAATTTTTCGTTTCTTTATCGCGTCCATTACAACACATACTTGACATCAACCAAAAAAAAATTAAGTGGTACATGTAATGTACAAATAGGTTAAACATAAAAAAAAATTCCCGATAATCTACTGCATGTTAATGAGTAAGGGATGTTCCTTACTAATTACTCTTGGTTTTTTTTCTTACTACCATTTAGTACCGCTTACCAAATGCACTGTTAAAATTTTAACTTCCAGTTTTGATAATAAATTTTAGGAAATTAATATCTATATTGTCAACTTGCATAAAAAATTTGTATGAAATTAATTTATTAGTAAATTCTGAGAAAAAAAGTAACTCAATGTTGACCACTGCATACTTTCAATTTTCATTTGCATTGTAAGGCCCAGTTCTTTTGTACTAGGGAGAAACTGAATTAAACTGAACTGCGAGAAACTAAAGTGAATTGAACTGGGATAAAGTTGAAAAATGAGAGAGTGTCTGAACTGAAGTGAACTGAAAATAAGTCTAAAAGAATAGGGCCTAACTGGTCAAATATATAACTATAATAAACGGCTACTTGTTAAGGTAAAAGCTGTGCATGAGATGGGAATCGTATGACTCGAGTTGTTTAATCAATGATTAAAATTCATATAGTAGGAGTAGGACTGTAGGAGTACAATTTTATAGGATGTATACTAAATGAAGTAGTACTCCTTGCTAAATCCGCGTTAAGATCGAATGAAATTCTCTTTTGACCTCGCATTCCATTAAGGCTGGTATGATTTATTAATTACGTTGCCTAGATTTTCTTCCAGTAATCGAAGCCAAATTTAAGATGGAAGAGAGAATAATATAATACTCCATTGATTAAGAATGCAATCACATTATTTTGGGTAAAGTTTCAAATCTCTTATGGTTAATTTACACATAAAATATACTCCCATTATATTATTTTATCTTTTCTACCTACTTTTCCAAAGTTTTTAATGTACATTTTATTACCATTAGTATCTTTAAATAAGTATTAATAAAACTTATAAAAAGTTGATATTCTTAAATTACACATTGAAACGAATGAGTACATCCATTATACACCCGGGTGTATCATTTTTTGCTCTCTACCTATTATGTGATTATGTTCATTTTGAGGTTTCAAATGAGCAATGAGTAAAAAAATAGCTTTGGGTGTATGATAAAAATTCCCAAAACGAATCTAACAAGATCCGTAATGAATAAGATTTTCCATATATAATTATCACTATATATTGTTAAAGCTTTCTAACTTTGACTACAATATTCCAAGAGAGAAAGATTAGAAAATTATACAGAGGAAGTAACATTTAAACTATTCTATTATTATAGATAAAGGTGTCCTAAAGGCAGGGTTACAATTAGGGGTGTTTATCGAACGAGCCGAGCCCGAATGACACTGGGCTCGGCTCGAGCTCGTTTAACTTTTCATGGGCTCGGCTCGGCTCGGCTCGTGAGCTCGACGAGCTTGGGGGAGCCGAGCTCGGCTCGAGCTCGTGATTAGTTTTTGCGGCTCGAGCTCGGCTCGTGAGCTCGAGCTCATTTTCAGGCTCGGCTCGAACTTGGGTTCGATTATGGGCTCGAACTCGTTTGAGAAATTTACTTTTTTTTTTTTATCTTTCTTCTCATATATACCTTAGTTAATATTTTAAAAGAAATACTTAATATAATTTTTTAATATAAATTATTTTTTTACTATATAATAATAATCAAGTTGTTCACGAGCTTTTCGAGCCGAGCCGCAATGAGCCGAGCTTTGACCGAGCCGAGCTCGAATTGTTCGCGGGCTTGTCAGGCTCATTATCACCCCTAGTTACAATACTGTTTAAATCCAAGTATTAAGAAACGTAGAAGGCTCATCGCATTCGAATCTATATGCTAGACATAAATGCTTATAAATTATAATCACACAAATATTTCATTTTGATAAATTGAATATGACTGAAAATGGACTTGGGCAACCCAATAAGGAGGAGGAGAGTTCGGTCCACATACAAGCCCAAAGGAGGTTCCATACTAAAACCAATTGACAATAGTAGGAGTAGCTCCTCTAGCTTATATTGTGGTACATTCTCTCCTCTTTCTCCAATATGGGACAACACACATGTGCACATCATATATGGGGTTCTCCCCCTCACATGTGAGTGTCCTTAGAATGATAGCATACTGGTAAGGTACATAATCCACATTGGGAATGATCGTCCAATAGAGGTCCTTATCCAATTGCTTGACAAATGCCCAATATGAAAGGTCCAACAACTTGGGCTCTGATACCATGATAAATTTAATATGACTGAAAATGGGCTTGGACAACCCAATAAGGAGGAGGAGAGTTCAGTCCACATACAAGCCCAAATGAGGTTTCATACTAAAACCAATTGACAATAGTAGGAGTAGCTCCTCTAGCTTATATTGTGGTACTTTCTCTCCTCTTTCTCCAATGTGGGACAACTCACATGTGCACAACATATATGGGGTTCAACACATTTTGAACTAAGATAGTTTAGAGGACCACATATCAAATCTACAAATTAGTTTCATAATTCAATAATTAAGCAACTTATATAAAATATAAGTTTTGATTGTTTGATATATTCTAATTATGTTCATATACAAACCAAACTAAGAATAAAGCACACTCTGAGTGTTAATCCTAGCCAAAAAAAAAAATTAATAAAATAAAACAAATATAAACTAAGGCTCTGTTCTGTCCAACTTATTTTAACTTATTTTCGAAAAAATAAGATCTTATAAGATAAGATCATATCATATAACATAACATAACATAAGATTAGATAAGATAAAATAAGATGTTAGACAACACAATAAACTATCTTATAAGATAAGATAAGATAAGAAAAAAAATAATAAGATAAGATAAGACAAAATAAGATAAAATAATTGAATCAAACATACCCATAAATGTTACTCCTAATATCCTATGTATTAGATTAAAGGAATAAGAAAAAAGAAAGAAAACCAAATGATTCAACGAACTAAAGATTATCATCATTTGGTCGACTCGTGTTTGTCTGGTCAACTGCTGCATTCTTCTTTATATATATTTCATTAATATATACTTTTGTACTGTTTAATAATAATGTACTACTAGTAGTCGATTTATCCAAAAAAAAGATAGAAAAGACTTAAAGAGAATTAGTAAAACTTAGCAGGACGAATTCCTATGATACTTTTTAGAGGTTTTATACATATAAATACGTATTAGGATATTTTTGTGAAAATCTTAATTCTTAAATAATTGAGACATATTATATAGAATATGAAAGAGTAGAAATAACATAATGGCCAATATTATTAAAGTATAGTGGCTAGCTGAACGCGTTTGCAACTAATTTACGCTTATATTATAAATAATTCGGATTTGATAAGAAGATCAACTTAAAAAAAAAAAAAAAATTAAACTACCAAAAGAAAAACAGCAAGTTGCTGGATGATCGATCTTATTATTAGTACTGAAGTAACTTTAACTTCAAAATAGTCAGACTGATTAGTCTTTTTGAGGCATTGGCCCATGTATTATTTGTTCTTTTATATCTTAATCAAGTTGTTGTACTTAATTTAGTTCAAAAGGTACATATTTCATCAGCCAGGCATGTTCAGATGTTCTAATGGGTCCTTCAAAAGGTATTTAAATGTGATTCAGAAATCAGAATGCTTTTACTAGATTCAGATAACTTAATTTCAGAGCTAATAATATCAAAAGAAAATTAGATTTATGACTATAATAAGTTTAAAGTTAGATTTATGACTATAATAAGTTTAGATACGTTTAGCTAAGTTCAAAATAGGAAGTTTTAACTTTTGAGTGAACGGTATGCCTATGTAATCCACAATTACTCTCATATGAAGTGAAAGATCCACACATTGAAAGGATATAAATTAGCATTAATTTGTTAATTATGACTATTTAGGAGAAAATGTTATAAGTAAGCTTTAGCATGTCTTGGGATTTGTGTAAACAAAAGTGAAATTTATACTCTTGTTCAATATAATTTGAATTGTATGTTAGTCAACTTTGGTATTTTTTTCACAAAAGATGTGGCAAATTAAGAAAAACTGCCATAACAGGTGGATGATTTTTTTACAACTCAATCAACACACACACAAATATATATATATATATGTATATATATATGGGCAAGATAAATTGACATCACTTATGCTTATAACTTTATTCATTTCTTAAAAATCTTCCAACTTTTCGTTTAAGTTTGTTTTAAAAAGATTTTCCTACTTTTACTCTATTATTTCTTTGATAGAAGTTTGTTGTTCTCTTTTCACACTACATTAGCCCTACTTGTTAAACCCACATAATTATACACTCTGTCAAAGCCACATTCTTCCTCTTATTTAAATAAAGAAAAAGATTTTCACTTTTAAGCTCTTTCTCCTCCTGACCTTGGTATCCATTACTACGAAAATAGGAAGTTCTATAGGAGATGAAGGGTACACATAACTGTGTTAATTCTCAATGGTGACCCTCAATTTTGAAGAATTCTCAACGGTGACCCTCAAATTTTAAGAATTCTCAACGATAGCTCTCAGGTGTTAAATGTCCGTTTGAAGTGGTTTTTTTATGGTCAACTTAGCTTAATCATGGTTTATTTTATACTTTACAGAAATTGAACTAATCAAATTAGTATTGCAAGAGCCTAACATTTGCTTTCTCCTCTATTACATTCTATGTTTTAAATGTTCAGAGCTAATATTTAGGCTTTTCCTATACTAATCTCGATATTAGTTTTAATAAAGTCCAAAATAAACCATGGTTAAGCTAAATGAACTATAAAACGTCAATTTAACTGGACATTCTTACCCCGATGGTCACCATTGATAAATTAGGATTGCAAGAGCCTAACATTTGCTTTCTCCTCTATTACATTCTATGTTTTAATTGTTCAGAGCTAATATTTAGGCTTTTTCTATACTAATCTCGATATTAGTTTTAATAAAGTCCAAAATTTCCATGGTTAAGCTAAATGAACTATAAAACGTCAATTTAATTGGACATTCTAACCCCAATGGTCACCATTGATAAATTAGTATTGCTAGAGCCTAACATTTGCTTTATCCTCTATTACATTCTATGTTTTAATTGTTCAGAGCTAATACTTAGGCTTTTTCTATACTAATCTCGATATTAGTTTTAATAAAGTCCAAAATAAACCATGGTTAAGCTAAATGAACTATAAAACGTCAATTTAATTGGACAATTCTAACCCCGATGGTCACCATTGATAAATCTTGAAAACTGAAGGTTATTTGCAATATTTTTATAAACTAAGGTTTATCATTGAGAAATCTTTAAAATAGAGGTTACCAACCATTAAGAATTTTCCAAAGGATAAATAGGTTACTGGCAAATGCAAAAACTGTAGGAATTTAGATGCTTAATGCGGAAAACGAGTATCACATACTCAAACATCTAACACCAAGATCTTTGCATAAATTAATATGAATCTATAAAGAGTGTAGAATATACCTCTTGATGCGTGAATTCCACTTCCACCACAAGCCTTCTAGTGGAGATCCTTTAGAACGTCAACCGCCGTTCCTCTAGTGTTGGTCCACGAACAACCCTTAGATCACCACGTATGCTAGTACGGAAGAGAGAAGAATCCTCTTGCTTTTGAGGTGAATGATGGCCAAAATGAGGAGAGAGAAGAAAGCAAAGAAAATCAGATTTTCTTTTCTAAATTGTTGTATTGTTATGACTCCTTTGTAACCCCCATATCAATATATAAGGTGGTTACAAAGAGGTGTTTTCATGAGGCTTTATTTTGCCTCATAATGTCATACATTATGAGCATAATAAACCCATGAGTTACAACTCTTCCATCCATCATAAAACCGCCCAACCCATTTCACAAATGGATTTGGGTAATATCCAAGGGTTGTCACATTGTGTGACCTCATAGGACCCAATACATATTAGTAGTTGGTCTAAATATACTAGCCCAACAAACCGCAATTAGCTTCTAGCAAAACGTTGCGGTCACCTAATATTATTGAATATATTATCTTCATAATCTGTCCATATACATTTAGTTTGCTACACTTGATCGAGGACAAAATCCTTCAATCTCCCACTTGTCTAAGAACAAGTGTGTAACCTTCAAATTCCTTAAGTCGCTTAATGTCTAACTTGATGACATGGTAACATCGTATGTAAACCATACCAATATTCAAGTTGTTTCTTGAAATCTGAGTTCGAACTATCGAAACAAATGATTAACTCCTTAATCCATTTGAGCACGGCCATGCATTTTCAGTTCTCGCTCTTCAAGAGGCGAAGACACCAATCCTAACTCTTAGGAGGACTTTATCTAGTCTTGTATAACCAAAACTCCCACTCAATTCATAATAGTTCCGAACACTGCTTTTATAGCATCCTTTTACGGCACGACGTTTTGCAGTGTCAAAAACATACTAATCCTTAAGTAAGAATAGTGTCATACTCATGTCTAAGGAATCCACTAAATATATTAATGAGATTCTCATAAACCTTTTAGAGAACTCCCACTAGGTCTGCCCAACGTGTATCAACTATACACGCCTATGCAAATGACTAGACATCTCGATGTCCCCATAGCCCATGAAACTGCGTTATCAATCAACTTGCAATCTAGTCCACCAAACAAAATCATTTACGTTCAATTTTAATGATTCGAACTAGGGACAAAAGTAAATTATAACTCCTGTTCACTGGATAGGGTTTCATTCGTCAAATCACATATTTGACAATCCTATCAAACGTTATAAAATACTTTGAACGTTTTATTTAATACTAAACCAAGATTAAATAAGAACATAACCTTTTATTGATAAACATAACCAAACATATCACAGGAGTATCTATAACTGTGAACTAATTAAAAGTAAATAGTACACAATCAAAGCCACTCTCCTACATGCTTAAGTCCTATAGCCCTAGTATGACTCTCATGCTTAGGCTGAGGCAATGGTTTAGTCAAAGGATCAGCGACATTGCTATCCGTATGAACTTTGCTAACTATTACATCTTTTCTCTCAACGATTTCTCGAATGAGATGAAACTTCCTAAGTACATGTTTACACCTTTGATGTGATCTTGGTTCCTTAAATTGAGCTATGACACCATTGTTATCACAATGTAAAACAATACCATCTCCAACACTAGGCACTACTCCTAGCTCCAGAATGAACTTCTTCATCCAAACGGCTTCCTTTCTTTGCATCTCGCTGCAACAATGTACTCGGCTTCGTTGTAGAATCAGCGACAAGTACTTTGCTTTGAACTTTTCTAGCTCACTGCCCCTCCATTTAGACAAAAGATGAAACCAGATTGGGATCGAAAATCATCTTTGTCAGTTTGGAAGCTCGCATCTGTGTAACCCTCAACAATTAACTCACTTTCACCTCCATACACTAAAAAATTATCCTTAGTCCTTCGTAAGTACTTTAGGATATTCTTAGCTACACTCCAATGTGCGTCACCTGGATTTGATTGGAATCTGCTACACATGCTCAAGGCATATGAAACATCTGGGCGAGTACAAATCATGGAGTACATAATGGACCCTATAGCTGACGCATAAGGAACATTACTCATTCGCTTAATCTCATCAGGTCCAGAAGGACACTGAGTCTTGCTAAGCGAAACACCATGTTGCATGGGTAGAAAACCTCTTTTAGAGTTTTCCATATTGAACTTAGTAACGATCTTATCTATATAAGTTCTTTGGCTAAATCCAATCATCCTCTTAGACCTATCCCTATAGATATTGATCCCCAAAATGTACTCAGCGTTTCCAAGGTCTTTCATAGAAAGACAACTCATCAACCATTCCTTGACTGACTCAAGCATGGGAATGTCGTTTCCTATGAGAAGTATGTCATCTACATATAAGACCAAGAAGACTATGTTACTCCCACTTTCCTTCTTGTAAACACAAGACTCTTCTCCGTTTTTGAGAAAACCTAACAGTTTGATTGCCTCATCAAAACGAAGAGTCCAACTCCGGGATGCTTGCTTCAATCCATAAATGGACTTTTGAAGCTTACATACCCTCCTAGGATATTCTGGATCCACAAAACCATTCAAGAACCCATTCAAGAAAGCGGTTTTGACATCCATTTGCTAAATCTCATAATCATAGAAGGCAGCAATCGCTAGGAGTATCCGAATGGATTTAAGCATTGCTACTGGTGAAAAGGTTTCGTCATATTCTATACCATGAACTTGCTTGAATCCTTTTGCAACCAGTCTTGCTTTGTAAACCTGAATGTTACCATCCTTGTCTGTTTTCACTTTGAAAATCCATTTGCAACCAATAGGTGTAACCCCATCGGGCAAATCCATCAAGTCGCATACTTGATTTTATGACATAGATGCCATTTCGGACCTCATGGCTTCAAGCCATTTTTCGGAGTCTTCACTCATCAAAGCTTGCTTGTAGGTAGTAGATTCTTCAAATTCTAAGATCATTATCTCAGAACTTTCAGTTAACAAGAAATCAACAAACCTTTTGTTTGGTATTCTTGATCTACTAGTCCTACGAGGGGCTGCAACAGGAGAAATTTTCTTCTCAACAATTTGAGAATTTTCGCACGAATTAGATTCGAGTGGGACAGTAGGAGGTTCATGTACAGGATGACGTCCTCCAACACTTGGTCAGTTATGGGAGAAGATTCCTCTAAAAAAGGAATTACTTCAAGCTCCACAGCTGGCACTTGTGCTTCTGACTCTAACATAGGTTGAACTATGTCCATTTGTTGCTTTTCTCGAACCTCTTCGAGAAATATATTACTCCCACTTGCCTTTTTAGAAATAAAATCTTTTTCCAAAAAGACACCACGACGAGCAACAAACACTTTGCTCTCAGTCCGATGGTAGAAGTAATAGCCCTTGGTCTATTTGGGATAACCCACAAAGAAACACTTATCTGATTTAGGGCGAGTTTATCTGAAAGTAAACGTTTTACATAAACCTCACAACCCCAAATACGTAGAAAAGACAAACTTGGAGTTTTTCCACTCCACATCTCATATGGTGTTTTTTCTACTGCCTTTGATGGAGTTCTATTAAGTGTGAAAGTAGCAGTTTCGAGAGCATATCCCCAGAAGGAGATGGGAAGATCAGCAAAACTCATCATAGACCGAACCATATCAAGTAGAGTTCGGTTCCTCCTTTCGGATACACCATTCAACTGAGGTGTTCCAGGTGGAGTGAGTTGTGAAAGAATTCCACAACTCTTCAAGTGATCACTAAACTCTTGGCTCAAATATTCACCACCACGATCGGATCGTAGTGCTTTAATTGTTTTGCCAAGCTGGTTTTGGACTTCATTCTGGAATTCTTTGAATTTTTCAAACGATTCCGACTTATGCTTCATTAAATAGACATATCCAAATCTACTTAAATCATCAGTAAAAGTAATGAAGTACCCAAACCCTCCCCTAGCTTTTGTGCTCATTGGTCCACACGCATCACTATGTATTAGACCCAATAGATCAATGGCCCTTTCACCCTTTCCAGTAAAAGGTGACTTTGTCATTTTACCTATTAAACAGGATTCACATACATCAAATGGCTCAAAGTCAAAAGATGTTAGAAGTCCATCTTTATGTAACTTCTAAATGCGTTTCGCGTTTATATGTCCTAAACGAAAATGCCATAAGTAAGTAGGATTAGTATCGCTTGATCTATGTTTTTTGCTGTCTATGTTAAGGATATCTTTGTCTAATTTTAGGAAATATAGACCATTAGACCTTCTAGCAATGGCATAAAACATTGAATTCAAATAAACAGCGCAACAACCTTTCTCAATTGTAAATGAAAACCCTTCATTATCCAAAACAGGAATAGAAATAATGTTTTTGGTTATAGCAGGAACATAATAACAGTTATTAAGCTCTAATATTAAACCAGAAGGCAAAGGTAGACAATAAGTCCCAACTGCAACGGCCGCAACCCTTGCACCATTTCCAACGCGCAGTTCTACCTCCCCTTTAGCCAAGGTTCTACTCCTTCTTAGTCCCTGCACATTCGAAGTCATGTGAGAAACACAACCGGTATCAAATACCCAAGAAGTAGATGTTGCTAAATTAATGTCAATGACATAGATACCTGAAGAAGAAGCCCCAGACTTCTTATCATTCAGATACTTTGGGCAGTTAGGCCTCCAATGGCCAATTTGACCACAATGGAAGCACTTGGCATTTGCGGCCACCTTTGGCTTTGGCTTTGCCTGTGGCTTATCAGCAGTCTTAGCGGCAACTTGCTTGCCCTTGTCTTGCTTTTTCTTGCCAGCCCATTCCTTCTTAAAACCCTTCCCCTTTTGAACCATAAGAACTTCCTTCTTAGGTGCAACAGAGATGTTTTGCTCGGCATTTATGAACATCCCATGTAACTCAGCAAGGGTTTTCGACACCCCATTCATATTGAAGTTCAACCTAAAATGGTTGAAGCCTTCATGTAGGGAGTGTAGTATGATGTCAGTAGCCAACTCTTGGCTATAAAGAAACCCAACCTCTCCATTGTCTCGAAATAACCAATCATTTCAAAGACATGAGTGGCGACTGGCTTGCCTTCGACTAACGCACACTCAAGAATAGCCTTGTGAGTTGCATATCTCTCTATCCGAGCTTGTTCTTTGAAACATGGTTTTCAGATTGTCGGATAATACTGCGTGAACATCCAAGCTTGCAAACCTCTTTTGAAGGCTTGGTTCCATAGCCGCGAGCATAAGGCAAGTAACAATTACCGACCTTTCTACAATGGCCTTATGGGCCGCCTTTTCGGCTTCAGTAGAGGTGGTCGTAAATACCGGGATCGGGGTTTCAAGAACATTCTCTCGACCTTCGGATCTAAGAACAATTCTCAGATTCCTTTCCCAATCAAGGAAGTTGTTCCCGTTCAACTTATCCTTTTCAAGGATTGAACGTAAGTTAAAAGGTGAATTATTGTTGTTACCAGACATGATATCTACATAGAAGATGCAAAAGTAATGAGTATGTTTATCATAATAGCTTTTAACAAATTTTAAACACTTTAAAATAAAAGCTATGCACTTGACCAATTTTAAATGTGTCCCCTTTTGAATCAAGTGATTCTAAGATCCTATCAAACATGATTTATAAGTGGACTTTGGCCTCAACTTAAAACCAAATTTAAAAGGTAAGTAAACTCTTTTACTAATTACAACAATTGTAATTCTTAGTTGATGGGTGATTGCTAAGGTGATGAAAGTTCCCAGGTAAGGAAGTTACCCACAACGTTGGGGAAAGCCTTCCTAATCCTAGACAGAACTTGTCACCCAAACACAAAAACCCAACCCTTTGCTTCAAAATCCAAAACCGTTTTGATGATTTTGTTGGGCCAAACCAAACTAAACATGCAAATTTCGAAAATTTACTCTACTTAGCCCAAGATTGGAAGTAACACACTGCTTTGGCAGAACCTATTACTAACGATCAAGATTTTAGTAGATGTTTATTTGGAAAAGCAATTACCCAATATTAGCTTTAGGGACCTAAGTAAATTATTTATGTGATTTAATTACTAGTGAACTCATTGCAAAAATAAATCACATGCATAATAAAACTTAGAAAGCATTCAAAAGCACTATTTAAATGCATAAAATGAAATGTGATCCTAGTATGGCCCCTAACTCTAAATACTACTCTTTAAGGTCTCCATTCTTGAATCACCTTGGATCTCCATCCTTGTGCTTCATGGAATAAAAAAAAATCACCATTCTTCTTATGACAACTTGAATAATCATTTTTGGAATTTTAAACTAAAATTACAAAAATACCAACGATACACAGATCGTATTTAGATTACATAAATACATTAACGATACGCAGATCGTACTTTCTATCCAAGTTTGGGCCATACTAGTCACCGCATGTAATCATAATATCATATATATAAAACATGCACTTTAATCAACTATTAAAATAAATTATTATGCTTCAACAACTTTAAAACATAATAACATCAACCAAAATTAATCTCATTTTAAATTAAATGGTTAGTACCTCTAGACAAATTTAATCATATTAGAATTTATCTCCCAAGGGCTTTAAAATATTAACCTAACAAATTTAATCAACTATTAAATTTAAAGAAAAATATATAAGCACTTTAAGGTACCACATATATTTTAATCATATTAAAACATAAAAGCATTGCATGACATTTAATCACAAACACTAGCATGTAAGAATTAATCAACTTATTAAAACTAACATCCTAACATAAAATTAAATGTCACAAAATGAAACTCCCATCATAATTTTAATTCATTTAAGTATTAACATAGGATACCATGCATTAAGGGATAAACGGATCTTAATGTTTTTATCCGTTGAAGGAGAGACGAGCCGAAGAGGCAGACCACCTTTCGCGACTCGCGACCAAGGTCGCGACTCGCGATGTTAGTCGCGACTCGCGAGACGCTCACTGCTTCAACTATTCAGATTTCAATTCAAGCAATTTTAATCGAAATACGTATGATTTTCTTTATACACTAAAACACTTTTATGCATAACTAAATCAAACTTGGCCTCAAATTCAAGAATTCATGCCATGAAATTATACATAATCAAATTAAGCATAAAAACCTCAAAACATGCAAATCATGAATCATACATATATATACATCACATTCTAATTAACAATTTAACTAAAACATGAAACAATATAACAATTATATATGTATATATATATGTATCGAAAATGTATAAACAACTTTTATACTCCCACTAGATTAAAATCCAATTTTAATCATGCACACAATATCCTCATGCTAATACCCTCCCCTAAATGAATTAAAATAAAGGAAAACTTGCATCAACATGATCATATTAATCTATGCAATAGGCTAGCTGATACCACTGTAGGAATTTAGATGCTTAATGCGGAAAACGAGTATCACATACTCAAACATCTAACACCAAGATCTTTGCATAAATTAATATGAATCTATAAAGAGTGTAGAATATACCTCTTGATGCGTGAATTCCACTTCCACCACAAGCCTTCTAGTGGAGATCCTTTAGAACGTCAACCGCCGTTCCTCTAATGTTGGTCCACGAACAACCCTTAGATCACCACGTATGCTAGTACGGAAGAGAGAAGAATCCTCTTGCTTTTGAGGTGAATGATGGCCAAAATGAGGAGAGAGAAGAAAGCAAAGAAAATCAGATTTTCTTCTCTAAATTGTTGTATTGTTATGACTCCTTTGTAACCCCCATATCAATATATAAGGTGGTTACAAAGAGGTGTTTTCATGAGGCTTTATTTTGCCTCATAATGTCATACATTATGAGCATAATAAACCCATGAGTTACAACTCTTCCATCCATCATAAAACCGCCCAACCCATTTCACAAATGGATTTGGGTAATATCCAAGGGTTGTCACATTGTGTGACCTCATAGGACCCAATACATATTTGTAGTTGGTCTACATATACTAGCCCAACAAACCACAATTAGCTTCTAGCAAAACGTTGCGGTCACCTAATATTATTGAATATATTATCTTTATAATCTGTCCATATACATTTAGTTTGCTACACTTGATCGAGCATAAAATCCTTCAAAAACCTTATACACGAAGACATCATTGAAGTTCTAATCTACACCTGTTTTGTACAAAGGCATCATATACTTAATAGATGCGCCTCAACATGAATAATACGTTAATTTATTTAATTAAGATTTTTATAATATATTTAAATATCTAAAGCCTTATTTCAAAGTTTTTTGGTGCAAAAAACCTTATTACAAAAAAAGTAGAGTTAATTGTTCAAATCTTTTAAGGGTAACAAATAAAACGTGAGAGTTTAAATAATAGGGTTTTAGTAACTTAGATTTTAGGGTGATATATTTATAGAACTGCCTGTCATCTAGTACTATAATTACATTCTATTTAATTAAGTTTCACATCCATTTTTTATTTGTTGCTACGTTAATGTAACTTAATTATTTGAGAAATATGTCCACCGAAACTCCTTGATAATTAAGAAACCCTTCATCATACACCAAGTGAGCAAGAGAAAGGCATGCCTTCCTTTATTTTCACCTCTGAGACGTGAGCACAACACACTAGATCTCTATATGAAAATCTTACGCTGACTTTGCGTCTCAGCCTCTTAAGCGCCACAACTTATCAAGCACCCACTAGCGCGTGAAGCTAGTTCGTAAACGACATATATACGCGATTGGCACATGCATATTCTTGGGTGTACGATGAACACGGTACCCTTAAAGACTAGTGGTGTTAAATAATAAAAAATTAGGTCATAGAATAAAGTAAGACCTAACTATTTGAAAATGATGCAAAAAGATGAATTAAGATGGAGATCCTTAGCTAATCGTGATGGAGCACAAATACTATGTATGTAGATGAGAGGAGAAAGGATGGACACAAGTGTAGTGTTGTACATGGAAGTAGTGGGCATTGTGGGTCTCCATGTACTATTGAAAGGGAGATCAAAGAAAATGAAAAGATGCCGACTAACCCCCCCCCTCTCTTTCCCCCCTAAAGTACAATACATGTAATGGGCAACATCCCTTCGATTATAATCTATATTCTATGCCATCTTATGTAATATATTCATCGTATAAATTACTAATCGCAATTGTTCATGAACCACAAGATGTTACTCTTAATTGACAAGACTCATGAACTTACAATCCCCCCCCAAACAAAGGATAAGCCTAGAGTGATTTTCCATAGCACCAATTTCAGGGTCCATATCCTATTGTTTCTATGAGGATATATAAAAGAATAGGAGAGAGATTTGGATTTTAAATCAAAAAAAAAATTTGGGGTCCATAATGAAGTTTTACACAATCTTGCAATAAGTGTTTATATAAACAACTTCTCAATAATAATAAAAAGTGCACGATTGTGTAAAACTTCTTAATTTTTTTTTGACAGCGGGAGAAAACATATTTCATTCATAAGAGATAGCCAAAACGACACTTACAATCAATTCCTGAAAAACCGAAAATTCCAACACAAGTATATAACACCTTAGAACTAGCTAGATACATCGCAGATTTGAATAAAACCAGCCTTAATAAAAAATTTCATCCGAAACAATACAATGCGTGAGTTCGCTCTGATTCGGCTTAACATCCGCTGATGCATAGTTGTTTGGGTGAAAATACTTCTGTGGTCTTCTAGATTCTTGCAGAAAATAGAGATTGTTAGATCTTCCTTCTTCATCAGACGAACAAAAAACCAAATTAAACACCCTAAAATAGATACCATCTTAAGGATGGATATACTTATTGGAAGCAATTAAAGGAGTTTTTGGGGCTTACCATCGGTACGAACACCAGTGGAAGCCCCTACAAAGATTCACAATTGAGGCCAAGAAGAAAAGAGATGAAAAAGAAAGAGAATCAAGGGTAAAGAATGAAGGAAAAACCTTCAAAAAAGAAGAAAAATCTAGCGATAGAGGCTAGGGAAAAACCCTCCCAAGGAGAAACCCTAGAGAGAAAAAACACTCCCAAAGAGAAACCCTAGAGGGAACCCGGAGATAGTTTGTAAAACTTCTTAATTTGAAGTGATTTTCATAGATCAAAATATATAGAATTACAAACGACAGTCTTAACTATATTAGCTAGGAAACCTAGCTAAAATTGATACGAAAGTAATTACACTCTACAAGAATTCTATACATTCTGAAGAAAATTGTATTCTCTATGACTTATGTCGAAGATATTTCTTTCATTAATAATGTACAAGCTTCATAACATTGTTTACCAATAAGACCAGGAAGAAAAAACACACTACCATATTAGATGGCGTTAACAAGTTTTAAGAAAAGTAAGTAGGCCAACTCTTCATTACAAAATCTCATATGAGCCACGTGCAAAAAAATCATTTCTACTTTTTTTAAGGCATTTCTACATTTTTTTTTTTTTGACAATAAGCAAACAAACCTACTCTACATTCCCCTGTATAGCCCTTAGTGCTAAACCATGGGTTGTACTAACTTGACTCTTATCAACCCTACATACAGAAAACGATAAACAACTACAAAGGCTAATACAAACTTCTTTAACAATATTTATTATATCAAACGGACCTAACCTTCGTTTAACTGCTCCAACCAAAAGTTTAGAGTCTAGATAAATGTGAAGTCGTTCAATCCGTCTGCTACAAGCCGCATGAACTCCATGAAGCAGTGCATAAGCTTTCGTTTGCAATTTTGAAGTAGCATGAACCTTGGCATTGCCCTTAAAAAGAATACCTTGATTTTTCTTGCACACCCATCCCACACCAGCCCAATGTATACCATTCTTCCGTTTCCTCCATATTCCATCTACTTGCAGAACACACGTATCCACAGCAGTCTCTTCCTGTTCTTCCTTTTGTTTTGCCACCTTAACATCAAGCCTGGAGAGCTTATCTTCCCCCAGCTTCTTATGAAATCTCTTAATATGATTTTGAATACCCTTATCAATCTCCCGCATGATTTCATGAGGACTTACTTTAGCTCCCTTAAAGACAACCCTATTTCTGACAATCCAAATAGCCTATAGAATGGCAACAAATTCAACACTTTCATGCATCTTTTTGCCTTCCAACCGGCCCATATAATTTAAGTAATTCTTTATCCAGCTTTCCAGTTGAATTCCTTGTTGAAATTCCACTCTAAGACCTAGTCTTGAAGCTTGCCACACATGGCGCACAATATCACAATCACGAAACAAATGACAGATCGTTTCCTCAAATTCGCCACACAAATAGCACTCTTGCCTAACTTGTATATTTTGTTTCCTCAGGCTATCATTAGTAGCTAAAGCATTATTTAGAATCCTCCAAATAAAACCTTCCACTTTGGACAAATTCTCATTAACCAAAACCGTTTCCAGAATTTTTTCACTAAATCCAACTCATCCCAACTTGCTTTCCTCCTTCATATGATAAGCATACACATCTTTCACTCTAACTTCTCCCGTTTTGCTGAATTTCCAACCATACGCATCCTGCACATTTTCGCTAGGAATATGCATTGATAAAATTCTGTAAGCCGAATCCTTATCAAACACCTTCCAGATAAGACTCGCTCTCCATGACTTCTCACTTGTATTCATAAGATGCTCCACTTTAGAAACTCCATGTGCCTGCAAAGATTCACCCTGCTTAATCTTCAAACGCGACCCTGTAACCCACTGATCTGCCAAGACATCAATATTCAGCCCATTCCCTAGTTTCTTCATTAAACCACCTTGAGCAAGGCGAAAAGCTTGGTACATTCCCCTGAAACCCCAAGACGTAACCGGAAGTTTTTTTCCTTGAAGGCTAAAATGCACCGGAGAACCCTTATACTTCGAGCAAAGAACCCGAGCAACCAGCGAATTTGGATGATTATGAATCCTCACAGCTTGTTTCACCAGCAGGGCATGATTAAAATGATGAATGTTCCTGACTCCTAGCCCTCCCATGCCCTTAGGCAACTCCACAACTTGTTTGCTTCGCCAATAAATAGGTCTAACAACAGTTGAATTACTCCATAAAAACCGCATGAACAGTGAGCTCATCTTTCTCACTATAACCTTGGGCAGCAGAAAAATAGACAACACATGCTGGCATAAAGTCACAAGAATACCATTGATATATATTAATCTCCCAGCTTGCGACAAAGCTAAGAATTTCCACCCTGTAACCTTCTTTCGAACCTTATCCAAAAGAGGTTCATATAGCCTTGATCCACGACCATCTACCTCAATATTACAACCCAAATATTTCCCTAGCAAATTTGACAAAGATGTACCTATAATACACCTTAAGTATTCTTTATACTGCTGCGGAGTATTAGAGCTGAACATTATCAAAGATTTATTATAATTGATGACCTCCCCTGAAAGTCTGCTGAACCGACTAATCAAAGCTTTAATAATATGACAACTATCCGGATTAGCTTTGAAAAAAAGTAAAGAGTCATCTGCAAAAAACAAGTGAGAAATAGGGGAACCATTCCTAGATACCCTAGTTCATCAATCCTAATTAATATAGAAAAAAATTCCATGACTAAAATAAATAAGTATGGCGAAAGAGGGTCACCTTGTCTGAGGCCGCAAGTGGGACTAAACTTACTTGAACATTCTCCATTGATGACAATAGAATAAGAAACTGTTGACACACACTGCATTATCCATCTAATACTGACTTCTGGAAACTTCATCTCTCTAAGCAACCATTCCAAAAATTCCCAGTTAACTTTATCATAAGCTTTAAACATATCAATCTTGAGTGCAGCCAAGTAATTTCTTCCGCGAGTATGTTTTCGCAATTTATTCATGGCATTTCTACTTTATTGTTAATCAGTATTTTTTAACTACTTAAAGTTACCCTTGTAGAAAAAAAAAAAAGACCTGGACACATAAATAAAGGTTAACATTAATGAATATGATTGCTTGAAAATAATCACTCTTAGATAACTTAAGTATCAGTCCGCAATAAAAAATTTATGGACTTGGTCTATACAAGAATCTTGTTCTTCACTTTTTTTTATGTGCATAAAAGAATATTAAGGCTATGCTCTTTTGAGTTGAGCTGAACTGAACAAAGTTGAAGTGAGCTAAACTGGTACTAAACTGAAATGTGACAAATAAAACATGGCCTAAATGTAATCTCATTTCAACTGAAAGGTACATAATATATATACATGGAGCAACAAGTAGTGATAGCCTATTGGTTTTAGCACCATCTCCGATCCCAGAGATCCTCGGATCGAGTGTTATCCCTTATAAGAGGAATCCCCAATATTTCCCCTACTTGCAAAGGATTTTTAACTTGCCTTTTCTTTTTAAAATGTCATACATATGTACATACATTCTTATCAAAGGATACATATACCATATCATGATATAAGTTACTACTCCCTCCATTTCCTAAATATCCTCCCACTTTGATATTTTTCAATATTCACAAATTTCACTTTAACCATCTAATTGTGATTTATATGTAAGGAAAAATATAGTCTATGGGATCTTGTTATATTGGTCTTAGTGTTATAAATATATACTTTTTATAAATTTTACAGATACATAATTAAAAATATTAATGCTCATAATTTTTCATTGACATACCTGAAAAGTGAAAGGGGATGATATTTTGGAAACAAAGGTAGTACTATATTATACAGTAAAATCAATGTTCTTTTAAAACAAGTTCAATTCTAAGAATCTTGATACCTACATACACTAGAGATAAATAAAATTAAAAGGGTGATAATTAACAATATTAGGTAAATATTCATTGTCATAGATCTGTCATACATACGGAATTACGCTAATCAAATTATCCTCTTAAATATAATGTAAATTGTGTATGTTTCTGCTAAGAAATTAAGGATTGTTGTTGGTTGAGAGACTTGATGTGGGCTTCAAGAAGGTACGCCTGAGCTCCGTTCTCCGTACACCAGAATCCTGCAAAACAAGGTTAGCCTACCCTGGGGGTGGTTCCGGGATCGCCCCTCCGACTCTCAAGTCAGTTTATGATTGAGGTAGAGAGAGAAAGTGACCAATGTAGAGAGAGATGCTTCTGGGTTTTGTAGAAGGCATTCTACTACCTTTGATTGATGAGGCGGCCATTATTTATAGAGGATGGGACCTCCAATAAATGAGGGTATTTTAGTCATTCAAATTTAGTGGAGGATGGTTTTCCTTAGAGGTAGGGGTATTTTGGTAAGCTTGCAAAGGTGGACTGGTTCAAGAAATGGGCCCAAACAGTGTATAATACATATGGGTCCGGCAGTAATGTAATCACCAACAAAGATGGATAAGTTGAGAAAAATGGTTGGAGAATATAAATCAAAAAACAAAGTATCAAACGAAAATGTTGGACTAATTTATACCAAGGTTTGATAGAAAGTAATATACATGATTAAATGTCAAAATGGACATATACATGTGGGGAAATATTTCTTTGCCGGTCTCTCCAAATTCGTGCAAATAATGTTATGGAAAACCAGCTGATATGTCCAAAATTAAAGCCCATGCATGAATATATATAACAAATTATCAATTATCATTGGCGTTATTTTTGGCTCTATATGTTGTGCATGTAGGACCAGTCTTAATTACCTCTATTTGTATTCATCTGCTTTCTTGTTCATGGAAGAATTATAAGGTGGCATAAAATTAAGTTGACAAGTACTACGTTGATTAGCCGACCTAATATCAAGAATTAGTGATATTTAGTTTAATCTTTTAAAAATCATTTAAATTTAGTAAAAAAAAAAAACAGATATGAAAATAAGGCCATAATCAAATTTAGTACTATTTCAATATTATCTTTGATTTAGGTAGAAAGGAAACATAAGGATAATAATATCTATATCTATATATATTATTAAAACGTGTGGGAAGCATTGGAACCCGTCGCGTGTCATCTGAATAGGATCACATGGCGCCATATAACCTCTGACATGACAATTTTCTTTCTATTTAAAAGATCCAAAAAATTGTGTGTGAGGTTTCAATCTTCTGACCATCTACTTAGAATACCATCCTTTTTACCATCAAGCTACATCACTTTCTTTAAAATCTAAGTCCAAATGGTAAATACTTTTGCCTCATTAAATGTTTGAAATCTAAATATAATCTAAAATAAAGTAAAGGTATAGCAATGAGCACTCTCTAAATAGACTAAAAGAAAAATCTAATAAGGCCGAAACAATAATCTTATTGAAATGTATAATAGTAGTAAATTATATGAATGTAACCCAAGAAATTACCTGAGGCATCACCGGGACCACAAACTAATTTATAACTAAAAGCTAGTTGATATTACATTGTTTAAATAAACACTTTATCCTCGCCATCACCGTCGCACCACCGCTGCTTCTCCATTTTTTTCTATCATGGATTACATTAATTCTCTTCATTGTTCGATGAATGTTTCAGTTATAGATGCGGTCTGAGCACCTGTCTCTCGCTTCAACTACAAGAGTGTGATAAAAAAGCATACGCAACATAATCTACCTTTGTTATTTAAAGATTGTTACACTTTGACATTTTTCACTATTTACAAATTTTATTTTGACCATCCTTTGTGATTTATATGTAATGAAAATATAGTCATGTGGGATCTTTTTAGATTCATCTAATATGTATTCCTTAGATAGCTAATTTTTATAATATTTACAAACATAACTAGAGAGATTAGTGCTCAAAGTTATGCTTAGGCATGCGTAAAAAGTTAATGTGTAACGATCTTTTAGAGATAGAGGGTGTGTTTTCATAAAATATTATCTTCACATAACTTGCTAAGTATCTTTATGTTGGAATGCCTTAAATTTGTTAACTGATGTTTCGAACAACCGAGCACGAGAGGCTTGTTGTTTTTGGAACCTGTTTTGGCTTGTTTTATATAGGTTATTTGAGGGTACTATATAAAACTTTCAATTCTATTATGCCTCTTTTTTGGTATTATGTACTCCCTCTCTCTCTTTCTCTCTCTTCAAAGATAATTAAATCAGTTTCTCCTATACCTGTGGATGCAGCTAAAGCATTGTTAGTTTGTGAACCACACAAATCTGTGTGTTGCTCACTCTCGTTTTTCTTTACTTATTGGCAAAATTGGCCTCAACACCACAAACTATGCCGCGGGCCGGGTGCATCTAGCACCACCAACTTTCACTAGTAGCCAAAACACCCCAAACTATTGGCTCGGGTGCAGCGAGTGCCATAAATGACGTCGGAGCTAACTTTTTTTGCCGACGGCGGGGAACTCTTGTTAATTTATTTTTCCCATTTTCCCCTTTTTCTTTCATTTATCCTATTTTTCATTGATTAGAAGCCTAACTCAAGTGAACATGTGTCGAAAAAAGTTGGTTTCGGCATCATTTATGACACTCATTGTACCTAGGCCAATAGTTTTGTGGTGTTTTGGCTACTAGTCAAAGTTGGTAACGTTGGGCGCACCCGCACGCTAGTTTGTGGTGTTGAGACCAATTTATTGATAAAAACTACGTATCTTGTACTTTCTTAATATAATTAAGATTTAAGACTATCATTGTAATACTATAATTTTTGATTTTATGTTCATTGAGATATTGTATGATTTGAAAGTTTACAATAACTATTGATCTTGAGAGAACCAAGATGTTCAATGGGATATTGGACTTGTTTGGTAAAATGTGTCGTACCGGTTAGCTGTTGCAATTTGCCGAACAAATTAAAACAGCATATTGTACGTACAGTTTCTACTTATCTCTAATACGATTAGTGTTCAACATAACTAACTGGTTTGATTAGTGTTTTGTAAAACTAATTGGTTCAATAGTAAAAAAGAACAAAAGGTTAATCATCATCCCCTTCAAAGCTACCTTAACCCAAAGCATGCATTTTTACCTTTTTTTAAACACTACCTCGCTCCTCAACTACTAATTAAGGAGTATATTAAAACACTAATTATCATCAAACACTAAATTTCAGCTTTAATAGAATTTAACTTTTTTTTTTATGGGTAATAGAATTTGACTTGATTAGACCTAATTTTAAAAGTTAAGAAGTTGTTGCAGAAAAAACCAGCATAATACTATTTAATTACACTTGATTAGAAAAGATTTCTCACTCTTTGAAATCGACCTCTTGGTCTATATACTAACAGTCAAATGTAAAACTGAATCTTGTTACAGTGATATCCCATTGTTATAATGTTAGCTAATCATCAAGTTTAAATAGGAAGTAGCAAAAGTTACCACAAATAATATTGAGCCCCTAAAAAGGAGATCGGATTTAGACACTTAAGGAATGATCTTTAAAAGTTTCACCCTAGCTAGTAGCTGTGTTTTTAATTTAGATAGTTTGCAATACTTTCTCAAGAGAATAAACATTTCAAAAATCAGGCATCACCATCAAAAGAAAGCATGTTTTTATAATAAAGTTCATCCTTTGCTAATAGCCATTAATTATCATTTAACAGCCCCTATTAAGCTATTTTTCTTTTTGAGGTAAAAGCTAATTGTATCTATTGATTAATACGTGAGTGTCTTGTCTCATGCAATTCCCCGTACCATCAGAACGTTTTGGTATAATCATGAAAAAAGTAATTAACACGAAAATATGCTTATAATTGACACTACAAGATACATTATGAGCCATCAAACATGCTAAACACTCTGATCTTCCACTAACCTCAACCATCATAAACGTTATAGGTCTACCATAAAAATAATAATAGCATCGCAATTTTGGCGACAGGAGCTCATAATTATTTACACTACTTAACCATTTACATAAAAACGACAAATATATGCCTTTTAAAATTCTACTCCCTCCGTCCCAATATATAGTTCTCGTTTTATTTTTCATGGTCAAACTTTCAAACCTTTGATCAAATATTTTCATTGATATATACAAGAAAATATGGGATCTTGTTACATTCGTCACAACGTGTAGTTTTATAATATCAACTTTTGATAATTTTTATTAGTACGCTATTAAAGATATTGACGGTCAAAATATGTACGTGTTGGAGACCGCGCAAAAGGAAACGAGAACTATATATATTTCGTGAGGGAGGGAATATTAGCCAAAATTGAAACATATTATTATTAGCATCCCCTATATTTTAATTGAAAAATAACTAATTTGTAAAGTAAATCATAATTTTTTTTTTTGATAATTTGTGTTGGATTTTATTGATTAGATTAAGCAGTACAAGAGTAGCAGAGTCCTATTACAAAGGTACTTCGTTGCTTTCTAATCTTTGACAGGATTCGCTCTAAGAGAATTACATTTAATCACCATCTACATATTCGCTCCAAGTAAGAGAGTCTCTGCCCTCAAACCCTAACAACCCGCCGCAATCCCTCGCCCTAGAGGACTCGACTGCCGCGTGAGCCACATCGGGCTCCTCACGCCGCTAGTCAAGCCCTCCTCTAGCTCCGTCGCTGGTTTTTTTTCTAGATCTAGGTGTTTTCTTTGTTCGCAGGTTCCGGTGAGTCGCCGCTTGTCAAGCATTACGTCGCCGCCGTTTAGGGTCTTCCACCTCCCCCCTCCCCAGTCGCGTCAGTCAGGTACCCCTTCCCCTTCCCTGTTCCTTCGTCGGGCCTCCTCTGTTTTTTATTCGTCAGGCCTCCCTCCCCCGGTTTCGAAAGTCCGTTGGGCTTCCCCCTCCCCTTTCCCCTCCCATGTTTGAGTTGTTTAGTCGCAGCCTACCCCCACTCCCTGTTCGAGTCTTCAGTCGAATTCCCATCTCCCTGATGTTGGTTTGTTATTTTTTTCTGGCATCCCCTTCCCTTCCCCCCTTTCATTGGGCTTCCCTTTCCCTTTCCCCCTTAGCTATGTTAGTTATAAGTTTGGTAGTTTGTTTCTTGTATGTGCGGTTAGTCATCCAATAATTGGTGTAAGTTGGTTCGTCCGAGTTGCTAAGGATATAGTTCGTTGTTGGTTCTGGCTTTTCAAAAATGTTTGCCAGTTAGATGAGGGATGGTGGTGTAAGGTTGTAGTAGTAGAATTTGTAGTTTCTTTGAAATGTTTGTTGAAGGAACGAGTGCATCAAATGGATGAGAAGTGTGAGTATGGTCGAGGCGATGTTCGTTATTCATGGTTGGACTTTGTGTTTTCCGGTGTCATAAACCGGAGGTGTGTCCGAGAGCTCACCATGTTTCGATCTCCTTTTAGCTTGGCAATGATCTTAATGTTCTTTGCCTTGAATAATTCAAATCTGCAGGCGGCACCCAGTTTCATCTGGTGGATTTCAGCACGCCCCGTTTCTCCTACTTTTTGGAGAAACATGAATTACTCTCGAGAGAGAGTCATGAGTCACCTAGGAATGTGACTCTTCCACAGGACATGAGCCAAGAATCCCACACGTCAAGAGTTCGTTGGGATTGCTTATGCGGCGAGATGCGAATCTTGCATTTGGTTGTTCGTTCTCCGGATCGTGATCGACATCTGCTTTGCCTACCGCATCCATCAGTCATCAGAGTTTTGACTCCACCAGCACATTCATCAACCAGCGGCGCGCTTAATAGGCGACTCTTTATCGGTTTTACTTACTTTTGTTTTTTAGGGCATGTAAGAGCTCATAAAGCTCCTTTAGGTTTTCCTTTGTTCTATGTGTGGTTGTATTAGCAATAGGTTGTACTTCGTTATTTAATCAATGTACGTTTTCTCGATGTAAAAAAAAAAAATACATATTGAACTTCCTGCCATAAAGTGAGAAGTAGATTTAGCAACATGCCAAGAACTAGAGGTGATCGTGGGCCGGGCCGGGCCGGGCCGCGCAAAAAAAATTTTGCCTACCAAGAACTGCCCAAACCCGCCCAAAAACCGGGCCGGGCTGGAGTTGTTCAGCTCTACCAAGAACTCGTCTGCTCTGCTTAGACCTTGTTTAGCCAAAGTGTCGGCCACCATATTTGACTCTCTTCCTTTGTGAATAATCGACATGTTTAACCATGAGTTTCTCGCATTCCTGATGAAGTTTAGAGGGAAACCAAGATTCCATGGCCCTCCTGAATTTTCAGTACACCATTGGACAACATTCTTTGAATCAGACTCAATAATGAGATTTGTGTGTTTGAAACGTTAACAAGACATTGTAATCTTTAACGCTCTTGAACACCTCGGCTGAGTTAATTTCCATACATGGAATTGGGCTAGAGAAAAGACACACAAAATTGCCATTATCGTCTCTTAGAACTCCACCGACAGTCGCACGAGAGAAATTGGGGTCGAATGAGGCGTCAACGTTCCACTTTAAATGATTTGGTGGAGGAGGTGCCCATGGACTAGGAGTTTTGATCTCAATTCCATGAGGTTGAGATTTCATGAGACAATTTCGAAGGCATTGGGGGTTTCTAATGATGTCTTCACATGAGTACGGGAAAGGGTCCCCCCCAACCCTTAATCCACCATCCGAGCCATAGAAGAATCATCTCACAGGTTTTTTCTATGGAGCACGCAATTTCTTTGAACACTCAAGCATTTCTTTCTTTCCAAATCGACCATATGATGATATAAAATGCTGCCCACCAAACCTTTTTGAAGAAAGGATCCCAATCTTGGATTAACCACTGATCAAGAATGTTTTTCAAGGATGAGGGGAAGGCCCATGAGACATCCCAAAGATGAAACCACCAGCACCAAATACGCCATGAGAAGGCACAATGAATTAGTAGGTGGTCTACACTTTCAGAGTGTTCATTGCAAAGTGGGCACAAGTCTTGAGATGGGTGATTATATGGAGATTTGCCAATTTAGCCCTAGTATTCAGTTTGCCCTAACAAGCCAGCCACGCAAAAATCTCTATTCGGGGAGGAACAAGTCCTTTCCAGAGTTTACCAACAATGAAATCATGGGGGGTTGATTAATCTGACTTAGCAAGTTCAGCAACAAAAGAATCAACCGAGAACGAACCTGATTTGCAGGGAGACCATATTAACACGTCTTCATCATCAAGAGAAATGCAAACGTTGTCTAGGAGAGATTGAAGGTCGTTTCTTTCAATAGTATCACGAACCCTGAGTTCTTGAGTCCAAGAGAAAGTCCATGTCCAAATTGCACCATTCCAAAAGCCCAAAGAGTTCACAGTTGATTGACGGTGACAGGCAATTGAAAAGAGTCTTGGAAAGCAAGACTTCAAAGGGGTTTTCGTTAGCCATGTGTCGGACCAGAAGAGGGTTTTCAGCCCATTTCAGACTTTTTTCCTTGGCCCATTTATAGCCAAAAACTTGGCAGATGGATTGTTGAGTATAGAAGCACAGATTGAATTCCATGGGCCACCACGGAGTGGGATTTCCATATCTGAGAGCGACATGTGCCAAGGGTATTTGTATTTGCTTCTTATCACAAAACTCCACAAAGAATCAGTATCTGAAAACAGCCTCCAAATCCATTTAAACAATAAGGCCAGATTCCTATGTAGGAGGTTACCCACTGATAAACCACCCAAGCATCGAGGGAGCTGCACCGATTTCCAGTTGATTGGTGACACAGACTGCTTCTCCAAATTTCCGCTCCAAAGAAACTATCGTTGGATAGTTGTGATTCGAACAATTATGCTTTGTGGGATCGGGAACAATGACATAAAGTAAATCATGATATTATCACGTTAGTAGTAATTAGGCTAAATATCGCTTATTCAAGCTAAACTTATTACAATTATTAGAAAGTTTAGTACAAAAAACACAATTCTAAACTGACTTACTTAACGCTTGCATTGTTTAGTTGACATCATATAACATGTAAAGTGGGAGATAAAGAGGTTGTTTGGTTGACATAAACACAAGAAGTGTCACCTCTTATAAAGTTTTACTTTTCACAACAAATTGGAGGAATTAATTTGTCGAATCCCTCTTGGTTGGTGGAACAACAAAATTTTTACTTCTCGATCATACTCAACCAAACGAATGAACGATCACTAAGTAAATGGGACAAGAAAATCTATCCATTTATTAATTATTATCTAAACTTAAATAGACTGTTGGTTTTCATAATCAGACAATACACAGGCATTAAGGTTATTGTTCCCTATAACTTTAGATAATTTTTAATGTGGGTGTGTATTAGATATCTTACTCGTAATATAATTCATAATTATGTGATAGGTTTATATGACACTTCCTATGCTCTTTTTTTTTATTGGCCACTTCCTATGCTCTTTAAAATTTCTCTTTTATATAATAGATTAATTGAGTAAAAGTTGAATAACCAAAATGAATATAAAGACTTTTGTTTAGAGTTTCTTAATAACGTCTATAGCTCATCTCCAGAAATATTTACTTTTCCAAAACAACCTTCTCATTCACTCATGTTAGTTTTTTTAGCGTTAATACATTTTTTTAGGGGATTTTAGCGTTAATACATATATAGGTTAATTAGCGTAGTTAATTCTCATATTGGAAGTGTCGTCTATCCCAACTCATTTAATTACAGTGACTCTCAATCCATGGAGCATAGTCTAAATGTAATAATTTCAACATGGGTTAGCAATTTACGTGTACTATTTTTTTTTAAACGGAAATTATATTATTTAAGCAAGATCAAGGTCCACCAAAGTAGAAATACTTTGGGGAAAAGAATCCGTACAAACAAACTCCGAAATAGAACTAAAGTTCCACCGAGCCATAAGATGGGCAACAAGGTTTCTCGTTCTCCTAACATGACTACACTTAAATTCATTAAAAAACTTGCTAATCTTAATCGAATCATCAACTAACAGAGAGAAAGGGGCAGCACCCACATGTTCCTGAGAAATCGCATTAATCACCTCTAATGAGTCACCTTCCAACCAGACATTTATGTAGCCTAATTGTCGAGCCAACTAGAGGCCGTAACGAGCAGCCGCAGCCTAAGCTATTCGGGCGTCCCAACACGCATCAACTCTCTTGGCAGCGGCAACAACTAATTGACCAGCACAACCCCGCAAGATCACACCCAAACCAACACCCCTATCAGCCATAACATGTGCATCAACATTAACTTTAATCCATGAACTCGGGGGCTTGCACCAACCTGCTGCCGAAGGTACAACTCTCACACACTGGCTATTGCAGACCTTCTTAGTAAAAGAGCAGTACTCCTCCACGAGCTTACAGAAACCAGTTGCGATGAGAGATGCACAAGGTGTAACTCTTCTCGAATAAGAACTTGTTCCTACGAGCCCGGGCGGCCACGCAAGTGTGACACAAAGACGCAAGTCATCCCTGGTCACACGTCCAGCTAGCCACAAGAATCTTTCAGCAAAAGAATTGGATGGAGCTTCATTCAAATGCTCCACAAAAATACTTTTACTCCAGATTTCCTCTGCAAATTAAACTTGCATTCAAAGAGTGAATGGACAACTGTCTCTTCTTTACCGCATATCTGACATATATTATCTGTTGTGATGTGTCGATGGTGGAGCCTCTCTTTGACCGCTAGGCTACCTTTACATGCCCTCCACAGAAAATGATTGAGTTTAGGTGGACCGTCAACAGCCCACACATACTTGCATAAGACCGACTCTCTATGTCCCATTCGTAGTTGCCATGAACGTGTATGGCCAAGCATCCCCATCCAATAACCAGACTTGACTGTGTAAATACCATCAGAATTTGGCCACCAAAATCTGCAGTCATTCGGCCAATATAATGACAGAGGGATATCCAATATTCGAGCCCCATCTTCTTCATCAAAAGTGTCTTTGATTTTTTGCACATTCCACCCACCTAACTCAGTATCAATTAGGTCCTTCACCCTCATAGTGAGATCACTATCATCCTTTGGAGTAGGCACAATGTGTGACCCACAACCCGGCAACCAAGCATCGTCCCACACCATGATATCTGTTCCATCCCCAACTCTCCATTTAAGACCCTCTAATAACAACGCCTTCGCTCCCCAAATACTCCTCCATGAATATGACGGATCACACCTGCGTTAAGCATCAAGAAAATTCGTATGTTTGTAGTAGTGAGCCTTGTAGATCGAAGATAATAACGAATTCTCCCCATTGCATAATCGCCAGCATTGTTTTGCTAAAAGAGCTTGGTTAAAGACACTCAAATCATGGAAACCTAACCCCCCCCCCCAAGGACTTAGGGAGGCATAAAGATTTCCATTTGTGCCAATGGAATTTTCGTTCACTCCCTCGAGCTCCCCACCAAAATTTTGCTAATAGAGAATGCATTTCATCAATAAGACCTTCAGGAATACGAAAGATGCTCATCATGTATGTTGGAATAGCTTGGGCAATAGCTTTTATCAATGTTTCTTTCCCTGGACGAGATAACTATTTTTCCTTCCACCCCTGTAATTTTTTCCATATTCTTTCCTTCAAGGAAGCAAAAACACATTTTTTCGATCTCCCAATGATAGTTGGAAGGCCCAAATATTTCTCATGTTTCACAACCTCCCGAACCCCAAGAGTATCAACAATCTCCTTTCGCTGTCAACAAAAACTTTTTTTACTCGAACGCAACTTCTGTTTTGCTTAGATTGACTTTCTGACCATAAGCTCTCTCATATTTACTGATAATATCAGTAACAATAGAACATTCCTGCAAATTTGCTCTAGTAAACAGTATAATGTCGTCTGCGAAAAAAAGATGAGAAATCCTTGGATCCCCGTTACAGATCTTGACACCATGAATGAGATGATCATTAGCAGCTTTGGAGAGTAATGTAGAAAAAGCATCAGCATAGAGAAGAAATAAATACGGGGAGATCGGATCACCTTGACGGAGGCCACGTCCCGGGATGATAGCACCAGACACACAATTGTTATACTTGAATGAAAAGGAAACACTATGCATACAACTCATTATTCTCTGAATCCAGGCAATATGAAAACCCATTTTCTGCATCACCCTTTCCAAAAAAACTCCACTCCACCCTGTCATAGGCTTTACTCATATCTAACATCAGAGCAACAGTACCATCTTTCCCATCCCCTCTACGCTTCATATAATGAAAGATTTCAAAAGCAATGAGAGCGTTGTCTGTGATGAGTCTTTTGGGAACAAAAGCACTCTGATTAATAGATATTAAGGAGCCCAACACAGGTTTTAATTTCTTTGCCAGAGTTTGATAAAATGTTGTATAACACGTTACACAAGCTTATCGGTCTGAACTCCGTCATTCGTTTTGGATCAGCACATTTTGGAATCATCACAATACAGGTTTGATTTATCTCATGTAAATCAATCTCCCCTCTCCACCCTTTTTTCACAAAAAGAATAATATTTGGGCCAACAACATGCCAGAATTTTTGGAAAAAAGAGCATGCATACCATCCATACCTGGTGCCTCTTTTGGGTGCATTTGGAAAAGAGCATTGCGTATCTCCTCCCCCGTCGGCTCTTGCGTCAAAGCTTCGTTCATTTCTTGCGTTACCAGGGGTTGTATGCCCTCTAACGCCTCATCAAAACCACATGGGTTGCTGGAAGTAAAAAGTGTCTCAAAATACTCCGAAATAGTCCCATCTAAATCTTCTTTTTCAGTCTTCCAATCCCCCTCCTCATTATACAAACCCGCAATTGCATTTCTTTTCTTTCTCTGGCTGGCTTTGTGATGGAAGTATGCTGTGATTTTATCCCCATCTCTCAACTCATTCGCACGGGCACGCGCGTGCCAATATGACTCCTTCAATCTATGTAAGTCATCCAGCATTTCTGCAAGTTGCTGGCATTGTGCAAGGACGTCACCATCAGGTGGCTGTTTGATAATAGAAATTTTGGTCGTTGGACAAAACTCCTAAATCAAACAACCTAACTAACCACTAACCTAAGTATAATGGCAAGCAAGGGTTATTCTTCCACAAGGACTAAGGGTAATCACCGAAAATGTTAATTATAATAAGCTAGGCTAAGATATAAGGAAGAGATTTGTCAATTATCAACTAAAAACTATTATATAAAGGGAACTAGGGTAGCGGAATTCACCAATTATTTCAATCATGAAAACAATTAGGCAAATAAGGGGGTAGTATGAAGAGAATGAATCAAAGGGATCATCTAACATATCCCTAATTACTCTTTCAAGCTAAAGAGGGTTACTCAAATTGGAGATTATGTCCTGTTTTCATGCAACAAACCCCCAACTCAAGAGCATGAATAACAAGATGACTAAATATATCCCTTAACTAAAACCCCTATTTTCATGCAAGTTTAGTTAAGTGAACAAATAGGGAGTCAACACTTCAGTTTCATCTTTCAATCCTTCATTGAGGTGACTAATAATTAAGTTTCCATGGAGGCCAATCACAAAAACCAACAATAAAACCCCTATTGCTCATTTGATTTTATTTTCCAAAATAACCCCAAATATGACCCAAAGGCTCATGATATCATTAATGGCTTCATCCCCTCCCAAGCAAAATAACTAATCACAAATCATAATAAATTATAAAAAGTGAACTAAATAACAAACTAAAAACATGAAATCAAACACTAATCTAGGATAAACAAGTAAATAGAGTGAAAATGACATGAAAATAAATAGATAAAGCAACAAAACATGAGAGAGAGTAAGAAATTCTCATTAAAGTTGCAAGGAGTCTCCAAATCTTCAAGTTTCCTTCTAAGATTCTTCAAAATCCAAGCTTTCAACAAGTTTCTCTCACTTCTCTCTCTAGAAGATGAGAGTTTCTCTCTCTAAAAACCCTAACTAAAACCTCTAATTAAGCTTATGGAGGCTAGCCCTCCTTTCTTCCCTTCAAAAGTTAGGGATCCGTCCTTTTAAAAGATTTAAACATTACATCATTAAACGGGTCGAAAAACAGGGATTTCCGCATAATTCAAGCGGCGCGGGCACTCCATATAGTTTGGAGCGGGCTCTCCATTCAATTTCACGCAGACAGAATGTTTTCTGGGCCTATGGCGCGGGCGCGCCAGACAATACGGAGCCGGCGCGCAGTTCTGGCAGACGCACCCGACTTCAAACAGTCATATCTCTTTCATTTTTCATCGCAATTGGGCTTGTGACCACTCGTTGGAAAGATTTCGAGCCAAAATTTTATCTCCAACTTTAATCATTGAAAAATATTTTGTGTGCTTAAAGTTATGACCGTTTGAATATGACCCTTATGCACAAATCCTTCCAAAAGCTCTTATTTTGGCAAAATTGCTTCACTTTATGCTTGGTGTGTGGTATGGAGACCTCTAAGGTGGATCCTACAACATCAAACACAAATAAGGATTACCAAACCAAATATAAATAGCCAAAATAATTAATATTCACAAATAAGCTACAAAAAACTCAATTACTCTAAATTAAGCAAAATAAGCTAGAAAGTGATAAATGAAGAGGAAAAATGACTCTAAACATAAGGAAAATAAGGTATTTGAGTGATATAAATATCACTCATCAAAATCCCCCAAGCTTAACCTTTGCACATCCTCGAGCAAATGAAACAAAATAATGAAGTACTACTCTAAAAAGCTAGAAATTCTAACTCACTGTCGTAGGAATCACGATTGCATTTAGCATGTGCAACAAGCCCTTTAGCCCCTAGATCGCTCTAGTGGACGAGTTTGCTCTCGTGAGGGTTTCCCAAGAGTCTTAACCCACAACTCTGATCAAGCACAAATATATATAATTAGCCCAAAGTCATCTCTTTAACCATGGTTCACAAAGCAATAGGCAATTAAGCAAACTTTCAAAGCATAACCATTATCAATATGTATCCATTACTTAGGAATATAGGGGGATAGGCTAATCTAAGGTGCAAAATTAACACTATCAAAAGCTTCAACCATCAATTAGAGTCTACTTAGGCATTCAAGAGTCACAAATCGTTCTCAAATGGATGAAGAAGATCCCAAGATCGATCCTAATCACCTATAGCGCACATGAACTCCCCCAAACTTGACTTTTGCTAAGAGAAAACCATGATTGTAGGATTAAAATGATTGAGCAAAGGGTCTAGAGTCTCAATGTTTAAGCTATAATGACATTCATCATTACTAGGAAAACTCTACTTATTAACTTTTCGAGTTCCCACTCAAACATTTCAACTAACCCATTTTCTTAAGGACATGTGGTAATTACCATTTATTGACTTTTTTTTTTTTTTTTGTTTTCATGGACTTTAATAGGCTTATTATGCCTTGTGGGCTCATTGGATCTACTTATTAGACTCAAGACTTAAATCACTTTTTTTTTACAAGCAAATTTAACTCTTAGCATAGCTTGTTTTGAGGTAAGAACTTGTGCAACAAAGAAGATTTCAAGAATCAACTAGGGTCACTACAACTTCCAAAAGAGAAATAATTCGACACTTTTCAACACAAAGTTTGACAGCATTTAGAATTATAGAATGCCTTTTCAAATAGAAAATCAAGCAACCAAGATTAATCAATCCCTAATCACCCCAATATACACATACAAGCATCCAATGGAAATACCTATACTCATCTACCCAAATGATCAAAGCAAAGGAATCCACATAAATTTACCAACAACATGAATCTTCCCTTGGACATGAAATGCTTTGTACTTTTATGATTCCTCATTTTTTTTGGATTTTCAATTTTTTCAATTTTTTTGGGGAAAAGAAAAGAAATTAAACGAAAATGTTTTTAGATTTTGAATTTATGCAAAAATGAGAAAAGCAAATAAACAAATTATATACACCTCCCCTAAGCTAGCGAATAGCTACTCCACCAAGCTAGAATAAAGCATTGTCATCAATGCTTGAACAAGAAGATCAAAGGGAGGGGGAGGGAGGGAGGGAGGGAGGGAGGGGAAAGAAACATCCAAACCAACAAGCATATGTTCCACAATCATAAAGCATTAGAGAAAGAGAAAAGGAAAGATGCTACCGGATAGTAGGTGGGTGTAAATACCCGCAAATGACCCAATTTCTCCATTTCTAATCAAATTCTTCAAAATCATGATTTGCTTTACACGTACTATTGAGAATGGTTGTTATTCGAACTATGTACCTAAACCCAAAATAATGGATAGAAAAAAAATTAAGCAAAATAAAAAAGAAAATCAAAGCAATAAATCACGGGTTACTTCCCGAGAAAGGCTTGTTTAAGGTCCCAAGCATGACCTTTCTAGTAAATATCCAAATAAAGATCGCAAGAGTTTATCATATACACTAGCACACATTTCAATTATTATTAAGAATGCAATGATAGAATGCAAAGTATGCATAAAGTGCAATACAACTCCATGCAAATGAAGAGAATGATGCCTAAAAGAAGGAACAAAAGGAAAAATAAAGAAATAAGAAGAAGAAGAATCAAAATAAGAAGAAAAATAAAAATAAGATGGCAAACTCTCCTCTACAAAATCTTTTTTGGTGGCGATCTCACTCTTCTCCTTAATAATGAACGAATTGGGCACTACAAGGTTAAAAGAGGCAAGAAGCTCATCTAGATTTGGAGTGTGTAGAGATGAAAATGGATATAAAATGGGAGTAGAGGGAATAAAGTCAATCCTTCTTGTAAATGGAATATGAGGGGAAGGGATAGAAACAAAGCTTTCACTAACCACTTCACTCACATCACAAGACTTAAGAGGGGAGACTTCTTCCATCAATGAGTTCTCTTCAAGAACATGTTCATTATTCATCAAAACTTCAAATTCATCCTCAAGCTCTATGCTACTCTTTTCCAATTGATATTCGTTTTCAACATGCATTGATTTAACACAATTAAACTTAAGGATATCATCATTGCAACCCCATTTTTCCTTAAGCACTTTCAAATCAATTTCTAATTGCAAAAGGGGATCATCAATAGGTGGGGAGATAATTTGAGAATCAAATTGGGGAATGGGTTCACAATCAAGCATATGAGATTCATCATTGGGAGCATAAGATTGATCATAAGAATTCATGCAAGGGTTTGAAGACAATTCATGAAATACATGAACATCATTAACATTAGAATATGCATCAATCAAATGAGCACAAGATGGGGGAGGAATATAAGTCTGGGGTTCATAACTAGAGAAATTTTCAAAATTTTGATTAGTATGTATTGACATTTCCCATTCATATGTATGTCTAGCCAACTACTCAAATAGACTCCAAGCCTCATCCAAAGATTGAGCATGGAAATCATCATTAGACATAGACTCTACCACCCTTCTAGTTTCTTCATTTAGACCCTCAAACATCATATCACAAATTTCCCATTTTTCAAAGCTATGGTCACAACCAAGAGAATCTCCAAGCCTCCAATAGTACCTCAAAAATACTTCATGCTCATATTGGGGAAGGGAGAAGATTACCATTTTATTCAATTTTTTTGGATAAAGAAAATAAAAGAAAAAGAAATCAAAGAGAAATAAATAAATATTCACAAAAAGCCTAGACTCATCTAATCAACACAAATCAATGTTAGCCGAAGTCCCCGGCAACGGCGCCATTTTGATAGTAGAAATTTTGGTCGTTGGACAAAACTCCTAAATCAAACAACCTAACTAACCACTAACCTAAGTATAATGGCAAGCAAGGGTCATTCTTCCACAAGGACTAAGGGTAATCACCAAAAATGTTAATTATAATAAGCTATGCTAAGATATAAGGAAGAGATTTGTCAATTATCAACTAAAAACTATTAAATAAAGGGAACTAGGGTAGGGGAATTTACCAATTATTTCAATCATGAAAACAATTAGGCAAATAAGGGAGTAGTATGAAGAGAATGAATCAAAGGGATCATCTAACATATCCCTAATTACTCTTTCAAGCTAAAGAGGGTTACTCAAATTGGAGATTACGTCCTATTTTCATGCAACAAACCCCCAACTCAAGAGCATGAATAACAAGATGACTAAATATATCCCTTAACTAAAACCCCTATTTTCATGCAAGTTTAGTTAAGTTAACAAATAGGGAGTCAACTCTTCAGTTTCATCTTTCAATCCTTCATTGAGGTGACTAATAATTAAGTTTCCATGGAGGCCAATCACAAAAACCAACAATAAAACCCCTATTGCTCATTTGATTTCATTTTCCAAAATAACCCCAAATATGACCCAAAGGCTCATGATATCATTAATGGCTTCATCCCCTCCCAAGCAAAATAACTACTCACAAATCATAATAAATTATAAAAAGTGAACTAAATAACAAACTAAAAACATGAAATCAAACACTAATCTAGGATGAACAAGTAAATAGAGTGAAAATGTCATGAAAATAAATAGATAAAGCAACAAAACATGAGAGAGAGTAAGAAATTCTCATTAAAGTTGCAAGGAGTCTCCAAATCTTCAAGTTTCCTTCTTAGATTCTTCAAAATCCAAGCTTTCAACAAGTTTCTCTCACTTCTCTCTAGAAGATGAGAGTTTCTCTCTCTAAAAACCCTAACTAAAACCTCTAACTAAGCTTATGGAGGCTAGCCCTCCTTTCTTTCCTTCGAAAGTTAGGGATCCGTCCTTTTAAAAGATTTAAACATTACATCATTAAACGGGTTGAAAAACAGGGATTTTCGCATAATTCAAGCGGCACGGGCGCTCCATATAGTTTGGAGCGGGTTCTCCGTACAATTTCACGCAGACATAATGTTTTCTGGGCCTATGGCGCAGACGCGCCAGACAATACGGAGCCGGCGCGCGGTTCTGGCATACGCACCCGACTTTAAACAGCCATATCTCTTCATTTTTTCATCGTAATTGGGCTTGTGACCACTCGTTAGAAATAGATCGAGCCAAACTTTTATCTCCAACTTGAATCATTGCAAAATATTTTGTGTGCTGAAAGTTATGACCGTTTGAATATGACCCTTATGCACAAATCCTTCCAAATCTTATTTTGGCAAAATTGCTTCACTTTATGCTTGGTGTGTGGTATGGAGACCTCTAATGTGGATCCTACAACATCAAACACAAATAAGCATTACCAAACCAAATATAAATAGCCAAAATAACTAATATTCACAAATAAGCTACAAATAACTCAATTACTCTAAATTAAGCAAAATAAGCTAGAAAGTGATACATGAAGAGGAAAAATGACTCTAAACATGAGGAAAATAAGGTATTTGAGTGATATAAATATCACTCATCACTGTGCCTGCAGATTTTTTAACTTACGTTCAGCATCAACTATCCTTTTTTGAACATCTCCAAACGTTATCTGAGCCCATTGGGCCAACGAGTGAGCTACCGTTGCCACCCGAGCTGTAATCTCCTCCGCAGCACTATGTTGCCACGAGCTTCTCACCACACTCTCACACTCCTCATTCGAAAGCCAGAGTGCCTCGAATCTAAATATTTTTCCCCTTCTTTGTTCTCGTGTGCTCCTTCTCAAATTTTAACAATATTGGCGCATGATCGGACTTGTATATGGCAAAATGGATAACTTCTGCATATGGAAACATTTGAGCCCATTCTTGAGTTGCCATGAACCTGTCCAGTCTCTCCCTCATCAAAGTGTCCATAGAATTCCCTTTTTGCTAGGTAAACACACTCCCTTTGTACCCAAGATCCAACATATTGCAGTCATCAATCGCATTACGAAAACCATCCATTTGACGTTCTCCTCTAACCGCACCCCCCACTTTCTCATTCATGCTTATGATTTCATTAAAATCACCGAACATCACTGTTGGCAATGTAGAGTTTGCATATACATCACGCATCAACTGCCAAGTGAGATGTTTTCAAGATGCCTCTGCCCATCCAAAAACTCCAACGGCACGCCATATGGGTTCATTATTCATATCATAAATGTCAGCTTCAAAATGATGAGTAGAAAAGGAACGAATACTCACATTAATATCTCTCCACCACAGCCCCATTCCACCCGAAAGGCCTTCACTACTAATGCACATTCCCATCTCAAAACCACATTTACTTCTAGCACGCTCTAACGCATTTTATCAATCATAGTTTCCATCACAAAAACTAAATTTGGCCTATCTCTCCAGCACCACTCCCGGAGAGTATTAACTGTTCGAGGGTTGCCAAGCCCTTGACAGTTCCAGCTTAATATTTTCATTGCTCTTCACGGGGTTGGTTTATGCCAACCTCCGCTACTGTCAAAGAGCAATAACTCTCGTCCATAGTATCGTCATATTTTGTGTGCTTACCATCACCCTCATCCTCCCATTCCAAAACACTCACATCATCACCAAACTTCCTTTTCCCCCCACTTGACAACTTATTCTCAGCATCATAAACACCCTTTCTAGGACTCATTTGTTTACCCTCTGTGACTCCATTACTCCCCACTATACTTGACTTATGTCCCACCTTATTTTCTGATTTTCTCATGCGAGCCATAGTCTTTATTTTTTTATGTTTTTTACAGGGGATTTACGGCCAATTTCAAACATCAGTAAATTAGGAACACTTACATTTGCATCCAGTGGTTCCATCTTATCCATGGCAGAGGCATCACTTGTTGTAGGAGTTATAACATCAGCATCGAGTGTAGCCCCCATTGCAGCATCTAGGGGACTCACTTCAACAGTAAGGAGAACCACCTTTTCAGCAACTAAGGGGCTCACATCAACAGGTGAAGCATCCTTAGCGGTAGATACTATCACCTTAGATTGAGGAGCAAAGGTCAGGACTTTAGCACACTGTCGAAACTCTTTTACTTCTTCTTCCATTCTTATGCGTCCTTTGCGAGGAGACGCACGCAACCAAGAACCCAACTGCTTGTCTTCCAGTCTATCTTCCTCTGAAACCGTCAAGCAATCTCGCTCAATATGTCCAAACACACCACATGCATAGCAAAAATTTGGGAGTCGTTCATATTTTATCTCCACTAGCACAACGTTTCCATTTTTTGCCCGGACTTGTTGAATACGACGTAAGGGTTTCGTCACATCCAAAAAGACCTTCACTCTTGCAGACTTATCCCACACTATACCATCGGATTCAACCTCCAGCACCTCCCCTAATCCGCCAGCAATCATCCGAACACGTCTCTCAGTTCTGCTATCCATTGGGAGATTATATAATCTAACCCAAAACGGACACTTTGTCAGCGAAATACTCGAAGGTTGAGCATTGCCTTCAATCTCATTAAGCATAACAAGATTCTGGTCAAAAGTCCACGGACGTCCAGCCATTACTTTCATTTTATCACGGTTATTTGCAAATTGAACCATGAATAGTCCATGTTCAATAGGGCGAAATAGGGCACCCTTCGAAATAGACCATATTTGATTCATAGTTCGTTTCATAGCTTCAAATTTATAAGGTCTAATTGTGAAAACTTTGCCTACCAATGATAAGCAAATCCCCGATTCATCACCATCATTCGGATCATCATTAAAGTTCACAATCTCCCCTTCATCTGATTTTTTTTTTTAACTTGGCACATCTACTGATCAAATCATCAGCCATCAAGACTGATAATCAATCCCAACGAGGGATTTGGGAGACCCGAAAACGAGACAAAGGTTCGAAAACCAAGACTTCGAAACCCAAAACCCTAGTCGCCTAGAGAGAGAGTACTATTCAAGAGATGGTTACTTACACTATTTACGTGTACTATTTATAAGTGCTATTATGTGCATGTGACAACAATGTGCCAATTTATCCGAGGATCCTTCACAAAAAAAAAAGCAGTGATGACACCAACATGATGATAAAATGAGGGCATGGGTGGGTTTCCGTATTCTTGCATAATAATACTATTTAATTAATTAAGACAAATAGACCTTGGATTGTCTTTAATTACGATGTATAGGTATTGCATTATTGTTGATCAGAAAAGGAGTAATATAGATGGATTTCATGGAGACACACGTTTTGGGACGTAGGCTAGAAAGTATAAATTGCTTTCTTTGGAAGACTAACCTAAAAAGATCGAGCACCTAGTTATTTCTGTAAAGGCAATACTATTAACAGGACAATAGTAATTTTAACAATTGACCATGTTCGTAAGAGAGTTAGAGAGAAAATATAATATATATGATTGTTAATTGTTATATTGACATTTTCTCTTTTTATTAAATTATTAAATTAATATCACTTTTTCTCTATTAACATATTTAAAAAGAAAATTGTTGCTAACAAGTGATGCAATTGGTTAAAGTTTTAGGAGGTGGTGCCTAAGATCTGGGGTCGAATATCATCTACATCATTTGCCCTTGTGGCTCTCTTCGTTAAAAGAAAACAGAGGATTTGCTCCAACAAACCACAAGAACCAGAAACACACCTCATATCTAAACTTATAGACTAAGAAGTTATTAAAATATCTATAGGAGTTTATTTATAAATTATTTCTTGATGTAATAAAGTTTGTTACAAGTTTGTTAAAGGTTGTTATTAGGTGTTAGTTAGTTACTTGTTGCTGCTACTGTATATAAGCTGTCAACTTAGCTCAGCTCATTTTTCTTTGTAAGAGATAATACTGAGAATAGAAACTCTTCATTTTCTCTCTCTATCTTTCTTCCATTACAAAAATCTTCTGATCTCTATGAGATTCTACATGGTATCAGAGCTTTAATCTCTCATTTGAGATTGAGGATTCGTTCCCTTTTTGAAATTTCATATCAATTTCACAAAATTTCTTGCAAAAATGTTGCGAAATTTGTGCGATTGAGAAATTTCTTACGCAATTTTGTGAAATTGCCTGATTGATTCTGCAAACAATTTTGATTCTCTTTGTAAATTCAATGGCGATTGAAGATTATACAGCTACTGATGATTCATCTAATCATAATCAAAATTCGAACAATGGAGGTATTCTTGATCCTTACTTCATAGTAACTTCTGATAATCCTACTTCATCGCTTGTTGCTGTGGTATAACCTGGTTCCAATTTTGTTAGATGGAGTAGAAATATTAAACGTGGCTTAATAGCTAAGAATAAGGAAGGTTTTATCAATGGTTAAATTATAAAACCAACTGAAAATGACAAAAAATATCCTAAATGGAAACGTGCTGATTTTATGGTTATTAGCTGGATTTTAAGCTCAATGAGTTCAGAATTAGCTAATGATTTTGGTTATATTGAATCTGCTGAGGAGTTGTGGAGAGAATGGAATGAAAGATTTGGACAATCTAATCGTCCATTAATCTATTAATTAAAGAAAGAAATTGATAATCTGAGGCAGATTAATATGACTATTGTTACATACTATGGAAAATTGAAAAAGTTGTGGGATGAAATGAAGAATTTGAGGATGTTTCCTACATGTAGTTGTGGAGCTTTTAAGTCCTATAGTTGTATGTTTCTCAAAAGGATTACCGAAATAGAAGAAGAAAATAAGATGATGAAATTTCTTCTTGGATTGAACAATGGATTTGATAATACTATCACAAATGTATTATCTATGGATCCATTACCTATTGTCAATAGAGTATTCTCTATTGCTCGTTAAATAGAGAAACAGAAGGAAGTCAGTGTTGTAGTTGTTGAGAGTAATGCTATGGCAGCAGCTCAGACATTTCAGAATGGACGGTTCCAAAGGAATTTTCAGGGTAAGAAGGATTAGAAGAAAGACAAACTGAGTAAATTTTGTACCAATTGCAAAGGAAAGGGGCATACCATTGGTCATTGTTTTAAGATAATTGGTTACCCTGAGTGGTACAATGCCATAAAGGTTGCTTCTAATGGCAAAGGAGGAAGTAATCAATCAACTGGAGGGAAACTAGTGGTAAATGTTAATTTGTCTCATGAAGATTGTTATGGAGATAATCCATTAGATGATTCTCTCCTGGAGATGCTGGAACTGGTGCAATAAATTCTGAAATGTTAAGTGTTATTTGTCAATAAGTCATGAGGGCAATGAAGGGTAAACAACCTCAAGGTGGTGACATTGGAGGAAGTTGTTCCTATGCCAACTTTGCAGGTAATTTTTCACTTACTTGTGCTGTGAATAATCATAGTGAAAATAGGTTATGGATCATAGATTCTGGAGCTTGTGATCACATGACTTATGATGATAATCTCTTAAGTAACAGAAGATTGCTTAATAAACCTATTAAAGTAGGTTTGCCTGATGGAAGTTATAAGTGTGTTGATGTAGTTGGAGATGTTGTTCTTAGTGATGCATTGATATTGACTGGTGTAATGCTTGTGAAGGGGTTCAATCATAATTTGCTATTAGTTGGTAGGTTAATTGAACACAATAACATCAAGGTTCACTTCACTGAAAATACATGTTATTTTCAGGACCTTACTAGTTCTGAATTGCTCGGTGCTGGTAAGAAGGACAAAGGTTTGTATTATTTTGTCAAGCCTGATGTGCAGCATGTTTCAAACAACAACGTGGCAGGTATTCATAGAAATACTATTGTTTGTAATACAGTAGAGAAGATTGATGCTTTAGAACTTCCTGTTTTACCAAATAAAACTGCAACTAGCATATCTCAGAATAAGGTAGATGCTAGAGTTCAGCTAGATCTATTACATGCTAGATTAGGACACCCCTCTTTGTCCAAAATGAAGTATGTACCTGATTGTGATTGCAGTGGATTGACATAATATAATTGTAGTGTCTGTTATGGTTCTAAGAAACATAAATTTCCATTTACTGCTAGTACCAGCAGGGCAGACAATTGTTTTGATTTGGTTCATATGGATTTGTGGGGGGCCTTACAGAGTAAAGGCTTTGGGTGGTGCTTCATACTTCTTAACTGTTGTTGATGACCATAGTAGGGTCACATGGACATATCTCTTACACAATAAGCTTCAAGTTGAGAAGACAGTTCAGTAATTCCTATATATGGTAGAAAACCAGTTTAATAAGAAGGTGAAGTGTCTTAGATAAAACAATGGGACTGAATTGACTAAAGAGTCTTGTCTGGAATTATTAGCTAGCAGAGGCATTTTACAACAGAATAGTGTACCAAATGTTCCTCAGCAAAATGCTCGAGTTGAGAGGAAACATAGATATGTGGTTGAGGTAGATAGAGCATTGAGATTTCATGCCCATCTACCAAAGAAATTTTGGGGTGACTGTATACTTACAGCCACTTGCTTGATTAATAAAATATCTTCCAAAGTTCTGCAATGAAAGTCTCCTTATGAGGTACTCTTCCATAAACTTCCTTCTTATTTTGAACTAAGAGTATTCGGTTCACTTTGTTTTGCATATAACATGCATGTTAAAAGAGATAAATTTGACAAAAGAGCAAGAAGATCATATTCATTGGGTATCCTTTTGGTCAAAAAGCTTTTAAGCTCTATGATTTAGATACTCATACCACCTTTGTATCAAGGGATGTTATTTTCTTTGAAAATATTTTTCCAAATAAAATTTCTCATGACATTACACATTCTATTTCACAAATTCATTCTCCTACTTTGGTTCAATTTTCTTCTAACCAAGATACTCCTTTATCTTCACTTCCTTCTCATCAAAACACAACTATACCTGTTGTCTCTTCTCCTGATATAAACTCTCCTGTTATAAATTCTAGTCCTATTTCTTCTTCTTCTTCATCTGATAAAAATTCTTCCATTCCATCCCTTCACAATCCTACAAATCATTCTCAGATACATTCTGAACATGCTTCATCTGATTCTTCTAAAGCTGCTTCTATTGATGATTCTATAAGATTTGATGTTCCAAATAATAATACTATTCCACTTGTTGTTCAGCCTAGGACCTCTTCTGGAGCTGTCAAGCCACCTTTTACACTTCAAGATTTTGTAGGAGGTTACTGACCTCATAAAAATTCCATATCTCATCCTTCTCCTACTGATACTCAATCTCTTTCTTTTAATGTCATCAATGTTGAACCTAAGCACTATAATCAGGCTAAAAATGATGTAAACTGGGTTTTTGCTATGGAAAAAGAACTTGCAGCCCTTGAAAATAATGACATGTGGGAATTAACTACTCTTCCTCAGGGAAAGAAAGTTATAGGTTCAAAATGGGTCTATAAGACTATGTTGAATCCTCATGGTTCTATTGAAAGGCGTAAAGCTAGACTGGTGGCAATTGGGTATCAACAGATAGAAGGCTTAGATTTTAATCAGACATTCTCCCGTGTAGCTAAATAAATTAGCTACTGTAAGAATCATTATTGCTCTTGCTGCTGTCAGGAAATGGCCATTACATCAGCTAGATGTAAACAGTGCCTCCCCACATGGCTTCTTGGATGAAGAAGTCTATATGGTGCCACCTGCTGGTTATGAGAAATCCAAACCAGGAGAAGTTTGCAGATTAAAAAAGTCTTTTATATGGACTAAATCAAGCATCTCGACAATGGAATACAGAACTTAGCAAATTTCTCAAAAGTTTGCCTTTTACACAGTCCAAACAGGACTACTCCTTGTTCACCAGAAGTCATGATGGAGAATTCTTGGTTTTATTGGTATATGTAGATGATATATTGGTGACTGGTACATCTCTCTCTCAGATTACAGCTGTTAAGAATGCTTTAAACAAGGCATTTACAATCAAGGATCTTGGCAACCTTACATATTTTCTTGGAATAGAAGTTCTTAGAACTGAACAAGGTATATTTCTTTCACAAAAGAAATATATCAAAGACATAATTTCATACGCTGGTATGCTTGATTGTGTTACTGCTCCCACACCATTATCTTGTGGTTTAAAGTTGTCTATTGATAATGGTGATCTTCTTGATGAACCAGACATTTACAGAAGATTAGTTGGTAGATTGTTATACTTAGGTATAACTAGGCCATATTTATCCTATTCTGTGCAACATTTGAGCCAATTCATGCATTCTCCTAGAGTTCCTCACCTTAAGGCTGCTCTTCATCTTATTAAATACTTGAAGGGAACTTCAGATACTGGCTTGTGGTACAAAGTTGACAATGATCTTCAAGTCACTGCTTACAGTGACTCTGATTGGAGCTCCTGTCAGTTTAGTAATCGTTCTCTCAGTGCTTATGCTGTTTTTCTTGGCTCTAGCTTGATTTCATGGAAGACTAAAAAGCAGCAAAGTGTTAGTAAATCCTCTGCTGAAGCTGAATACAGAAGCATGTCGGTGATGCAAGTGAACCGGTCTCGGATTCAAGGTTTGTTAGAAGATTTACAAGTTCATGTCTCTTTACCTATCACCTTGTGTTGTGATAACACATCAGCAGAACACTTAGCTAAAAATCCCATGTTTCATGAGAAAACAAAGCATTTAAAAAGGGATATGCACTATGTAAGGGAGCAAGTTGAAGAAGGTTTTATACAAACAGCTCATGTTTCAAGTGCCAATCAGTTAGCTGATCTTCTCACAAAGCCTCTTGCTTCTTCACAGCATCAACTATTATGTTCCAAGCTTGGACTTGTTCCCAAGTCCTGCTTGAAGGGGGAGTATAGGAGTTTATTTATGAATTATTTCTTGATGTAATAAACTTTGTTACAAGTTTGTTAAAGGTTGTTATTAGGTGTTAGTTAGTTACTTGTTGCTGCTACTGTATATAAGCTGTCAACTTAGATCAACTCATTTTTCTTTGTAAAAGAAAATACTGAGAATAGAAACTCTTCATTTTCTCTCTTTATCTTTCTTCCATTACAAAATTCTTCTGATCTCTATGAGATTCTACAATATCATAACTTACGTTTCCTGAAGTATTTTTTTTTCCCGGGTGAAAAGGATTAGAACCTCTCAGCTAACCAAACTATAATAATTTTATCGGGTATATCAACTTTCATAGTTTTGGAATATCATAATGGAATTATAATCGTACTACTCCTTTTATTAGGAATTAGTGGTCACAATATTCTAACTCGTCATAATAGACTATAAAAAATTTACCAAAAATCATCTATATACTACCTCCTTTTGTTTTTAATCTACACAATTTTCTTTTCAGTGTGTTTCTTTTTTAATCTACACACTATTACTTACTTTTCTATTTTTGGTAACATGTCTCATCTATTTTCTTATCTTTTTCCACCCATGCGGTCCACTTTTTAATATAATAACCCACATTAAAATTTATTAGGGGTGTTCATTTCGGATATCCGAAAACTAAAAAATTGAAATTTTCAAAGGAAAAGTTCATAAAATATGTTTCGGATCGGATATCCGGCCTTGAAAACGGATATTTCGGATCGGATATCCGAAAATATCCGAAAAAAACTGAAAATTTTCCATGTTTCGGATATTTTCGGATATCCGAAAATAAAAAAATCCGATCCGTATCCGATCTGAAAATTTTCGGGTATCCGATCCGAAATATCCGAAAACTAAAAAAGCGGACCGGATATCTGAAAAATCGGATCGGATCGCCCGGATCGGATATTTGTGAACACCCCTAAAATTTATCTCTCCAATTTTTTAGCTCTCTCCGTCTTTTCAATTTATCTCTCTTACTTTTGGACTTTCTCCTTAGTTCTCCTCCCAAGTGAAGTGAGTAAATTAAAAAGAAACGGATGAAGTATATTATTAAATCGTGTGGGCAAGCATTTAACGCCGCCACACCAAGCTAAGTTTGGCCTAGTTATTGATATTATGCCTTCCAACCTTGAGGTTGGGCTTCAATTCCACCAGGGGCACTGTAAGGGTAGGTATTCCCTTACCCTTCCCCTACTTTCAGAGTGTCTAGCCTGCTAACCTGGGTCGGGTTGACCTGTATGAGGTTCCGGTCCCGTAAGGCAATTCATCTTACCAATAAAAAAATTAATTAACGCCACTATGTGTCACCCCACTTCATACGCTAATGTGCATCGTGTTGGCATTAGCTTAGAAAATGATCAAAAATAATTTGCATAAGAGGTCTCTAACTCGTGGCCTCTTACTCTGTAATGTCATGAGTTTACCACTACACTATAAATTGTAATTGCGATAACCCCAAACTATACATTTTTGTTATCTTATTAAAGAACAGGGGCCCCAAAAACTAGTTTATTACCAAAACGTGTATGAAAGCATTATACCACGCCACATATAAACTATAAATTGTAACTCGTGACCTCTTACTTTGTATTGTCATGATCTTACCACTAAACTACAAATTATACTTGTGATAACCCCCAAAATTATACATTTTTTTAATCTTATTATAGAACAGGGGCCGCGACAACTAGTATATTACCAAAATGTGTATGGAAGCATTATAGCACGCCACGTATAGCCCTCCTTCCAAGCTCTGACATGGTAGGTATGTCAGCCACATGGAACTTCTCTTTCATGCAAAAGCTCTTACTTTACAGTCAATAACAAATTTCAATATAATAGCTCCTACCAATGAGCTAACATATTAATGATGCTCATCTACTCAAAATAAAACTTATTGGAGTATTCATCACAAGTTTGTGCATTACAGAATAAGAGAAAGAAAGCGAATAACTTTACAATAAGATTCGACTAAACTATTTGCATGCATTTATAATATAAATAAAGTGACTTATTCCCATTTTGCTAATACAATTAGAATTAAGAACTAAGGCACCGCCACATATCACCCCCATTCCATCCAAAATGTCGATAACTATAAGAGGTCTCATACTCTTAATTTCTTAATATACAACTATCTAGCTACAACTTCTTATGACAAAATATCAATTGTCAACCCAGATAATTATATCACATAGTCTTATCAAATAAATTAGGGTATCGTTTGGTCCAATAAGTGGTCAATATTCAGAATATGTGACTATTACTGAAATGTCCTGAAATTGTCTATTTGTCTATTTATCTAAATCGTTAGACATCTACTTGACCAAACACCACCATGTCAAACAAATCTTTCTAGCCATCAATTCAACCCTCTCATGCACCCCACCAAAAACCATCATCCTTTTTTAACTTGTCTAAAACTACCTCTTGCAAATGGCCTTCTCCTTTATTTTCATTTCTCCCATATCTTGCGTATGTCTAGAGCACTACAAACACCCTTGGAAGATAAGTGGGCAAAACTTCGTCATATTGTGTAGCTATATTGTCAATTATCAAAACAACCTCTCACCCCACCAAATCGATAGACGACCCTCCTATCCTTTGACGACTACTAACAAATTTCCATACTATTTTTCAAAACAAAGATTAGATGAAATTTATGCTATCCACATTATATTCGGACAATAAGTTTCAAATTCAGTCACCTATGGCTCCAAAATTGTAGATCCATAACCTTGACATATTTCATTATCAATTAATTAGATGTACCATATCGGCTTCCATCGCAGAAAAATCTAACCATATAGATGAATATTAAAGTACATCCTAAAATCGATTTGACAACGAATAAAGTAGGCCAGTAGTCTTAAATATTGGTGATAATGGAGACAACTCATACATGAAGTTTTCTCTTAACAAATAGTCTCATCATGTTAAAAATACGAACATCATTGCCCGAAAAAAATAAAGATACGAACATAACAGATAAATACTCATTGCTCAAGAAACCCTAAATAACCAAGATGTCAAAGAATAAACATAGGCGGCAACCTTAATGAAATCTATAAACATATAGAAAAGGGAAAAGGTAAGATCATTATATCTGGCCAACCTTTATCACAAGAGAAGAAAGGTATGATATTTCACATTATGAAGTAAGGTTGTTAATAATATCAATTGGGCCACCTCTTGGCTTTTGTAGCGGTGCAACATGCTTAAAGTTCAAGGCCCCTAAAAAGTTGCTATTCTTACAAGATATAATTCACAGGCCACTCGTGTGAAATCGTCGCTTTTGATTTAATCTCTTGTCTTTCTCTTTCTCTTTCTCTTTCTCTTTCTCTCTCTAGATTGTAGGGATTCTAAGCTAGTAGTACTACTTAGAAAAGTAGCTGAAGCCAAGGAAGTTTAAACTTTATAAAAGCTGAGAAGATTAAAGCATCAAACAATTTATGATCAGCCAAAGAAAAGAAAAGGCATCATATTCTTTTTCTTTCTTTGATAACACCCAAATGCGTGTGATATAACTCGAATAAAGTAAAAGTTTTCCAGAATTGCTTTATTGGCTTTCGAAGCTTGAATATTATTTTACTTTCCTTTTGCCATTCTTTTCTTGTACTGTAATCCTTTTTATTTTTGAAGATATTCACAAGAATAACCCTATATATATATATATATATATATATATATATATATATATATATATGGTCTTCATGTAATAATCTCAATTATGCGTTCTTATTCACAATATTTGACCTCCAGGTTTCAAGATGATCCGAAGGGGCCTAGGACTAGTTCAACCAAGCACCAGTTGACTAGGGTTTGTACTATGTGCAATTAAAGAAGAACAACACAGATATTTAATGTGATTCATTAACAATGTGTTAGTTACGTTCACATGCAGACGAGAAACGATTTTATTATCTTTTAGGAGAGAGAGTACATAATACAGAATTACAAGGGACCAGAGTTAGAAGGTTTATATAGTACCTTTCTAATTAACCAAAACAGATTGGGCCTAAAGCGAGACCCCCGTGCTTGGCTAAACCCAACGCTAGATAATTCAAAGCATATTTAAATAGTTTGATACATTATTGTTTGACCTTATAAATATACATTTTAATATCATTGGGTCATTTTTTAGAATGCACCCAACAATTGAGATTACAATGTAATAAACCTTACTTAGTACTCCCTCAGTCCCATAATATAGTGCTTACATTCCTTTTTAGGTGTCCCAAAATATTGTGCCTATGGAGTATTATTTTTATCAATTTATTTGGACTAAATTATCCTTCATTTCTACATAAACTTTCCAAAATAACCCTATTTTTCTTTCAAATTATGTGCCACTATTTATTGTTTTACACCATTACAAGAAACATTTATTGCTTTTTAATTTTATTTTTAAAGGAAAAAGAAAATAAAGAACTAGTTTCAAGACAAAAGTGCCAAAAAAGCACTTCCTCAAATATAGCTTTTTGGAAACCCTACTATACTTTCAATTTTCCTTAATTCCCGTGAAAAATGAGAAGTGAGCGCTATATTATGGGACGGAGGGAGTATTAAAATAATAAGACCAGTCAAAGTTGAGATTAATAATATGAACTTTTTCTCTTCTTTTCCCCATAATCTTCTCGGTACAGTAGAATAACAAAAGAAGAACTTCTTGTGTTATGGCACAACGCACAAGAGCCAGTGTTTTCACATGCTTCCTCCGGTTTTTATTAGTTTACCCACTTCTTTGGGTACAATTAGGAGAAATATGTATGTGGGGAATAAAAGAGAAGAGAGTATTAATTTATTGTAAAAAAGGTAGGTGGATCATAGAAGGAGAAACTTTAATGTAAAGATAGCAATATAAAATCGGTAGGATCATTCCAAAAATATATAAAAAAAATGGGTAAACTAATAAATGATAACCCAAAAAGAAAAGTGGGTAAATTAATAAAAACCGGAGAAAGTATATAGTTGCAGTTGTTATAAAATACTTTTGGAGAAGAAATTAATGCAGAAAAGAAAACTCAACCTTAAAAATGAAAAGTAGAAACTCAGCGGAAAAAAGAACTTGAGTTATACTCCCTCTGTATTTTTTTATCTTTCCTACTTTGACTTTGCACGTTTGTCAATGCACTTATTCTACCTTAAATATCTTTCATTACATATTAGTAAAAATTATAATAATTGAATATTAATAAACTACTCATTTAGACGAATCAAACAAGACCCCACATGACTATATTTTTTCTTATATATTGAGAAAAATTTAAAAGATTCTCTCTAGTTGTGAATAGTGTCAAAATTCTAAGTGAGAAAGATAAAAAAATACACAGGGAGTAATATGAATGGGATTGGCGAAGTTGGAGTTTTTGGAAAAACACTCAACTCTATGATAAAGTGCTTAATGATGAAGAAGTGTCTCACATGAGTAAATGATTCCTGACATCAAAATGAACATGACTGATAGATTCCGTTGCAAGGAAACAAACTTGCTACTAATAGAATATATGGGAAAAGAAAAATTGTCAAATATAGAAGTCGTGAATGGAGGAGGGCTTAAATGTGTGTAAGTTAACCAAATCAGAGTTTATTGCCTTATTGGCACTTGTGTTTAACTTATCAACCAAGAATTAACTTCATAAATAGAAATATCCCATACATATGCTATCCATGAAAAAATTCTGATAACTATTTAGGCGCGGAATTAGCCTAATAAGCGTGATAAAGTTATTTACATTTAAGTCCCCTGAATGAGATATCGTTTCTATGTAGTTTTTTTTAATCTTACCTACTTAAGGCCTGTTTTCTTCGACATAAAACAAGTGAACTGAACTGAAGTGAACTAAACTGAACTGAATTGAATTGAATTGAACTGGACTGAACTGAACTGAATTAAATTATAACTAATTAATAGTAATTATTATCATTTAGGAACTGAACTGAACTAAACTAAACTGAAAATAAGCTGGGGAGAACAGACCCTTAAATTATCCAAGTAAAAGTTTGAAAATTTTGACCATGCTTAGTTATTTATATGTAAGAAGAAATAATAGTAGTGTGATATTGTTGAATCCATCTCAACATTAACTTTTTGAATATCAATTTTACACAATTTCTATTAACGTGGAATTAAAGATATTAAAGTTTTAATACATCATTGAAGACTATGCAAAAAATATATAATATCAAAAAATACAGAGGAAATAATTACTATCATGCTAAATTCAAGACGAGCACTTGAACGTTGAAGATAATTTGGAAAATACTTGTTTTTCTAATACTCCCTTTGTACTTTTTTTGTTTTTCTTACTTTCATTGTGCTCATTTGCAAATGCACTTTTTTTAACCTTAAATATTTTTCATTACATATTAGTAAGAATTATAACGATAGAATATTAATACTATTAATAAAGTGCTCATTAAAACAAATTAAACAAGACCCCAAATGATTATATCATTTCCTATATATTGAGAATAATTTAGAAAATTCCCTCTAATTATAAGTAGTGTCAAGATTCCACATAGGAAGGAAACAAGGTAAATCGACCATTCATCAAATGCAAGAATAAACAAGGTATCAAAAGTTCCAAACTCAATAGCAATTCCAGTACTTGTAGATTTCTTAAAAGACAGTAACAAGTACTGAAATTAATTTTTTTTTTTTTTCAAAAACAAACAGAGTATATTCCAAAAAAAACAAGGGAGAAGCGAAATCTGAATCCATGCACCAATTTACAGGGTGTTTTGGAATAACCTGTCTTTTCTAGCAATTCTCCGGTACACATACTCAAAAATTTACTTGACCAATATAGCGTTACAAAATGACAGTTCTCTGCATATCATGTTCTTACAGACCTGTTTTTGTTCCCCCACAGGCCACAACCTATTAACAACAGGAATATAACCTACTCTAGGAGATACATTACCAACATACAAGTATTATTCATATGCATCACACATAAACTGATTCCTGAGATTGATTTTCATCTACATCAGTACCTGGACCGACTTCTACGCCTGCAAGTCAACTTCATCGAGTTAGTCACTCCATTAAGTCATCAACAAGTCCTCAAAACGTTTAAGAAAGAAAGGAAAGACCTAAATATTGACCTAGGTGAGCGTGATGGAGACCGTGAACGAGAATGAGATCGAGAATGCGAGAGAGAACGTGAATGGGAGCGTGAATGGTGCCTCCTTGAACTCTTTCCTCTACTTGGACTTCTGCTGTATCTGTGTCGTCTGCAAAACCAAATGCAATTTCACTCCCTGATTCACATATATGAACAAGTGACCTATTTCCCAATGTGAAACATGTATTCTTTGCAATTTGCAGAAAAGATTATCGTGTTTTACAAGTACTAAAATAGGAATTCAATTTCTACCAGAAAAAGAAAAGAAACGTTAACAACCAAGAATCATTTTGCCACATGCCAATGCAGCCCGCTAGTTAAATTTAAGAAAAGCTCAGCTTATAGTAATACACCAAGAATACTTCATTAACAATCACATCTCTGCACTACCTAGTACCTGGCTACAGGATACCAAATAATAGAATGGTGAATAGAAGTTTTGGTCTTTTAACCTTGATAGAATACCATGTCTTACAAGTTGGGACAGCTTCAGATATGACTTATCAGTTAATCTATGTTCTGAGAAGTAATCTATGTTCTGAGAAGCAATAATAAGATTTAAGTTCACGTCAGAACTAATAAAATCTTATACTCAGTTCATATAAAGTCTACAGTCTTCTATGTTTTGATAGGTTCAGGTCAAATGATTAGGGGTTTGCAAAATTAGTTCTTTAAGAGCCTTGGTGTATGAGTGTATCTGTATATCACCAAATCTAGCATTTATTGTGGATCTCTATCAGCTCAAAGTGGGTTGTTCTTAGCCTAACTGGAAAACATATAAGTGGATTTTTAAAATAACAAATTCAATTGGGTTGGATTTGGACTTTGTTGCTATTATTTGAACTGGCGTGGAGTGGAGTGGATTACAGATTTCTTAGCTTGATTAGGACTATAAAGTCCAAGTATATACGTTATATAAACATATGACCTAACCTTTCAGTACAAAAAACAAAAGGCTTTTTTGACAGGAAATTTAACTAAATCCAACATCATACAAAATAAAAGATTTACTCAAATTCTGACACTCCCAAACATCAAGAAAATAAAGAATCTGATGGAAATGATAGAAGCAACAAAATAATGAGCTACCTCCGTGGGGAACGGCTGTAACTCCTACTACGGCTTCTCCGTCTATATCGACTCAAACGACTAGTCTCTGCCAGCTTTTCCAGCCTCTGTTTCTCTTGCTCTTTTTTCTTAGCCATCTCTACAACAGCATCCTTTTTTACTGCAGACACCCCAGTGAAGAAATTATAAAGAGAGATCCAGATTGAGTATGTTGCATGTTCCAATGACTCGTTTAAAAAACAGAAAAACTTCAGATAATAAAGATGCAGACATAGGTTATACTTTGTTTATTCAGTTGTTTGCTCATGATCCTTTTAAGCCTCTCCTGAGGGGTTTCCTTCTTTTCACTCGGTGGTTGCTTTGATGGTGTGGCTCCCTTCAATTTGGCTAATGCCGAAGATGTACTACAATCAAAGAGAAACAACCGATCAGAGAGGAAGAAAGCCCATCCAATATGCTAAACCATTAACAAGACGTGTGGTAAGCAAGAATTCAAATTTCCGTCATACAATTGCAGTTGGCGTAAATAAAATCAAGTTGCAAATAACAGAAACATTATACCTTGCTGGGGGCTTTACCACTTTTGCATTCTTTTCCTTATCGAGAGATGCCCCAGAAGCAGGATCAATATGTAGAGCCTCCAGTATACGAACTGATGACGTCCTGCAGGAAGTTGCAAGAATTAGTACAAAGATTTGAGAGGGATTGAAGCGTTAGAACTCCAAATCAGGGGAAAAATCAGCTTCAAAAGAAAGCTTCCGTCCCTATCCCATTTGCCATTTATGCTGGTAACCTAATCCTCATTTACATAAAACCACAAAAGTTTGTCCCCCGATAACAAAATGGGAGATAAGCTGCAGCAGAGAAAGACTGTCAAATCTATCTTGGAAGAGTTAAAGGTCCAGTGCTCCGACCGGTTTGACACATCAGCTTGACGAGGAGATGGTGGTGGAGAGACTCCTTCTAGCTTTGGCTCCCCTCTGTCAGGAGAACCCCCAAACTCCGTGATGAATTCTATTTTAGGTGCCTTAGACTTGCTTCGATGATGGTCATCCGAATGTCCACGAGCATGCCGCCTAGAATATGATGGGGAATATGACCGTGATCTTGATCTACATAGGTATAGTCACCATATTAGCAAAGATCAACCTGTTACATCCATTATACAGTCACCAAAATTTGCCCAAATACCTTCTGGAACGAGGATAAGCATCATATGTGGGACTTCGCCTTGACTCTCTGCAAATAAATGTCAAATGCAATAAAAAAACCACATTAATTTGTATCCAGTCACACTGTAGAATAACTTTGGGTAAAGCATAGATAGCAGTTGTACCGATAAGGGTCATGATGAAGAACACGAGTTCCTGTAACGCGAGCAGCCTCCCTTTCTTTCTCCCTTTCTATCTGAGACGCCTTCCTTCTCTCCTTGCGGCTCAATTTCCTCTGAAACAAACATATTAGACTTGATATAGGGAAAATCCAAGCAAATCTATTACCTGGCTAACAGCGACACTTATCCAGACCTACTGCACTTACAATTGCTGGATCTCCCTTTATCACTTCTTTTTGTCTCTTAGCCTCCTCTTTCGCCTTCTTATCCATGTACACAAGCCAACCATATCTTTTCACCCCAAAATCCTTGGCTATGGCTTCCATTCGTTCATCATCACTATCATCACTGTTGAATTCCTCATCATCATCTTCATCATCTTCATCATCATCCTCATCATCAGAAGAAGAATGAGCCTCCTCTTTTCCATCCCCATCATATGAGAAACCCACCTGAGAATAAGTACCCTTGCTCGCAGGAGTTTGAGAGATGTTTGATCTACATATATGATCCGAAATAAATATTTAAGCTATGTCATTACAAGTGACACAAGATAACAGCAACAACATCAACAACAATGTCAGTGCCTTCACCCCAATAGGATCGTTTAACACCAACTAAAGAAGGAAGGTAATTTATCAACAGTATTAAAAATGGCAAGCTGCGCAGCTTTAGCTCACATGAATACAAACCTGAATAGACTACTGTTAAAACCAGCTTAGAGTAATTTGAAAATGCAAATTAACCAAAACCTGAAAGTCTCTAATATGTCAAAAAGATGTCAGATTAAGCTTCTTGATGAAAATTAACTTCCAAATCGTAGATTCTGGCCCAGTATTTTGTTTGGCGGCTTAGTTCCACTATACAGACCACAGCTTCAATACATATTTCTGACTTTGGTTGCAATTGCATAATATTTGCTGAAGCTGTCATTCTTGAGACTTGCATGACCTCCCTCTATTTTGTACTCAATCAGAAGTTCAAATTTATACTACCCCTCCTCTCAATCAAGCTAAGCAGCAAAGTCAACTATTGTCTGAGATATAGGAAGAGCAGTTGTAAACCAAGTCTCCTACACTATACTAATGACAAATTGACAATCCATGATGGCATCAGACAAACTTAAAACACATAGCATTACAACTTGCAACTATGGAAGGAAAACTATTCCATACATAGATAGGGTAACAACAAACAAAAAGTAGCAATGACATCCACAAAGACCAGTTCAGATCCCACTATTGAGAACCCCAGGGAAATTTCTTTCCTTTCTTTCTCTATTTTTTCCTGGTTGCAAAATAACAGCAAAGAGAAAAAAAAGTACAAGGGTAAAGCTATCTTCCTATCATAAAGAGAGTAAGCCTAGCAACAGATAAGCATTCCATCTCAGAAAATAAATATAAAATCTACAGCTACAAAAAACTCTCCGTTTCTTTTTTTCTTCCTATCTGGAATCTTGGCACTATTCAAAAGTTAAGAGAATCTTCTAAATTCTTTCCATATATAAGAGAAAACATAGACATGTGGGGTCTTGTTTGATTTGTCTCAATGAGTACATTAAGATTATCAAACTTTTAATTTTTTTACTAAAATGTAATTAAAGATATTAATGATATAATACGTGCATTGGCAAACATGAAAAAGCAAACAAGAAGAACAAAAAGAAATGGAGGGAGTATAATTTTCTTGAATAGAGAAGAGGACAAAAAGAAATATGGATGATGCACATATATAACTATATAACCCGGCCACATGCTTCAATGCTCTCAAATATTGACAAATTCATGCCTTTCATCATTTATTAATAATTATCATACAATATTGTTAAAAAGATCAAAACATACTACTCGTGCATAACAATCTTTAAATAAAACAAAAACAAATATGTAAAGGCACCTGCCAGCAGGACTAAAAGGAAAAGCAATATAGAAAAATTTAATGTCAAACCTGTCAAACGCAAATGGCAAGGTAAATTTTGCTTCGATTACTTGATTGACATGATCCAGACCCTCTTCATCTGTAACTGTAGACAGAGAAGACCAAAATTGTAATAGTTACAAGCAAGTACATCATTCTGAATAAACCAACAAGAACAAAATGCATTATCATTCATTACTTCATTGTCGAATAGGGTATTAATAATTAAATATATGTCAAAAATTGTCTGTATAACACATCAAGATACTAAAAAGTACCGACATCCTCTACGTCGATGCTTAATTAAATCCCGGTAACGCTCAAAATTTACAAACTCTTCTAATTCTTCTTCTTCTTCAGTCTTCTCTTGTTGGCGAAGTCGGCGAGTATCAGTATCCCGGATAAAATCAAGAAGAGCACGCCCATCAAATCTGATATTAAGAAAAGAAATGATAATGAATAAGTAGTGTCTACTCATGTTGTGGCCAGGGAAGCATAATGCCCAAAACAAGACGAACACAACTCAACAGCTCGACCTACCTGTCAATCATAATATCGTCTTTGCCATTCCAAGGAATCCTGTATTAAATATTTCAGAAAATCAACAAACATAAGAACAAAATTTCGAGTATGAAGTTAATCCTGTGATGATGATTCAGCCGAAGATTTCAGTAGTGGATATATATATATATATATATATATATATATATATATATATATATATATGCACCACAATTTCAGCTGTCGTGCAAATCGAACTGGACTACAACAATACATGTGTTCCGAAAGGCAAGCACAACTTTTGATCAACTACCGACACAGTTATGGGAGGAGCATAATAACTACTTAGGCACAAAAATCAAACCAACCACCAAGAAGTTAAGTCAAACGGGGTAAGGACAGCAACTGCAAGGCAGTAAGCATACACTTTTAAGAGAGGAATATCGAAATAATTTTTCTACAAAAAATAATTATGATAACGATATCAATAGAATTTCTGCTCGTATATTAATATCAGCGTGGAAACAAAAATACAAAGAGTAAGAGAAATAATAAAATTTGCAATACCCTATAAATACAAACATATTACACCCACTCTCCCTCATTGCTTCGAAGTTCCATCCACTCCCTCCACATATATATTCTCATTCCATTATACCATAATGACAACTGAAAATCATACAGCCTCTAGCCCCCTACAACGCATTGAATCAAATAAATAATAACAAATGAATTCAACATTTCGCCGGCCTATGCTAGTCATCTCCCTCCTGCCTCTTGCTACTAGCTTGCCACTCCATCTCCTCCACGGCTCCACCACTATCCTCCTTCCCCTATCTCCATTTCTCCAACTTAAAAAAAAAACATTAGCAAGCATTTAAAGTGGAATTCTCAAGCAATCAAGCCTTGAGCTACGAGCCACCCTACCTTAAGCATGCTATTCAATATACAGAAGTCCCATAACAAAAATCTTCAAACCATTCATGCTCCACAACAAACAACAATGAGTCGAAAGAGCACTACTGAATTGCTATGCTCCCAACAATATAAGCAAATGAAGCGTGAGTTCTTTTGCATTGCTTTCGTCCCTCCGTTGGTCCCTCCACATAGATTATTTCATTCCATGATGAGACTATGAGAGCAAAACTTACCCTCTTGCCTCGGCTTTGAAGCACAACAAAACAAGAAAATAATCTTCATCAATGGTCCACCACCCTTTATCATCTTCCTCTTAGCTCCAGCACCAGCTTGCCATTATCTCCTTTACCACTTACCCCCCTTTCCCTTTCACACTCTCTCTCCAGAAAGACTCCTAAGAAAACATAAGCAACTACTACATACTGAAGGACAGCAATGCTGGGATGCATTTTGAAGTGTTGGAATCAGAAAACGCTTGAAAGCACATACATAGCGTGATCAAAATGGCTACCCATCGGTCAAAACGTTTTAGGCTGTTGAGACACCAACATCTTTGTGCACAATAAGTGTTTCAAATGTGCCTGTGGCATATTGCCGGTCTGCCGCATTTCCAACCAAGCAAAATGCCTAAAAAAGGAACAGGAGTTATAATAAATAAGTTAACATTCTAGGACACCTAATCACTTAACTGTTTTCTCTTTGTAGTACTAGCACCCACCACCAGTAAGCATGAAGCTTTACCATGGTTCAGATGTCGTCAACCAAGGAAATCAAGAGGCAAGCAACAGAAAGGAGTGTTGAGAAAACAAAAGAAGAGTGAGAGGAAGAAAACAGGAAGAAGAAGATAGAAGGGAAAGTAGTGGAAGAAAAGGTATAAGAAGATGCAGAGTAGGACAGAGCCAAATTAAGAGATGAGGGTGAGGCAGAGGGGCGAGTAAAGCAAGCAACAGAGATCAAAATGAGGCTGGCAGTTCCTTTTGAGGTTTGACCTCGGCTTGCTCGTCAAACACATGATTTTTTTTTCTGCACTCTGTCAGATACACGCATAATTTGGGTTACTTGGTGTGTGCTCTTTTCACCTAAATTTGACTAGTGTGGACTTAATGTAGTTGGTGTTTGACTTGGGTAACCATATTAGAATTTATCAAAACCTATCTACTTATCGAAACTTAACTTAAAGTTGCCAAGCTTCTTTCTTTTTCCTGCTCTGTTGCTACCCCCATAATCGTTTTCGTTTACATGCTTCGTAGACTACAAGAGAAATGCTCAAGTAATCAAAAATTCAAACCTTGACCCTTAAGCCTCAATGCCTCAAACGTGCTTTCCAAAAATGCTAGTCCCATGACAAAGATCATCACACCAATCATGTACTCTAACTACAAAATGGTAACACTCCAACACATTCTCTAACTTGTACTCCATTCAATGAATCTCAAATTCTCAATTTTCCAAGGCTAAACTATATGACATATTCAAAAAATAAATCCTCAACAATTTTATAGACATAGTGTTATAAACAGCAACACAAATTCAGAGCCCATCCAATTTGTCCTTCAATCAATGAGAGGAACTCTTGGGCACTACCGGCTTGTCAAAGAATGCATCCCTGTGAAATATCCTTAAGTAAAATATACCACTTTTAAAGCACCCTTTGACTAGGGTATAGTCTCTGGTAAGCTAAAATGATCTAAAATGTTTGGCCAGGAAACTGCATGGAACTATGGAAGAAAGGAAGACGGGATCACCTATCTAGCAAAAAGGTCACACGAGCAGTCTTTTAATTCATTCAAACATCCATGATTCTTGGCTCTGTTAACCACAAAAGTATAAGATATATATCCTAAATCCTCGAATAAATCTACGGGGGAGAAAACAAGCATTAACAACAGAAATATCCTCAAACTTTGCAACCACTGATCCACCACCACATTGTTCTCAAGCGATAACCAACATAATTCTATATGCTACTTTCAAAAATAACCATGTTTAACACACATAAGAAAATTCTAACTGACTTTAAGGTAGCCTGACATAGATCACTTCATACCATCATCAAATAAAATGAATATCCTCTCCAAGCATAAACATCCCGCCCTACCTTATTACAAATTTCATAAAATGAAAAGAAAATCCTACAAGGGTAGGCTTATTCCCAACCCTACACCTTAAACCCTAAACTCTAAACCTTTAAAACAAGAGAGCATAGCCGACTAACATCCACGCAGTCTATAACTCGCTACATTCCTTAAGCAACTCATACTCATCAGAAACTGCTTTGGTTCCTGTCATTTCAATTAGGTATATCCAAATTTAAAACACTCTCACTCTCCAAGCACCTCCTATTAAACTCCAAAATCCAAACTTTTCCTCCAAATATCAAAGCCTAACCTCGATCAGCATTCTAATTTGTACACCAAATGATCAAATCCAGCTCATTTATTAGATGAATTCCACCTCCCTCATACTCCAGTCAAGCTTCAATTTTTTCTTTGGAATTCATTCAATTCCATATTACAATCATATCATCTTCCAAGTTATTAAATAACAGTGACACAAACCATAATAAAACAAGGAAAGTGATATACAGTGATAAATAATAAGCATTAATTACACCGATTGACGCATGATAAAACAATAACCAAAGCGAAAGAAATGTATTCAAAAAAAACACAAAAACATACAAGCCCTGTTGATCTTGTGTGGCTTGGTAGAGGCCATCATCACGATAAGTGCGACAACGAGAGCCGATAACTTGAATAGACTGCTGAGGATCGCCGCGCCTTTTGGCAAGATACAGAGCTCTTCTCTGCGCTCTCTTCCTTGCCGCATCCATCATGTCGTGCACCTTCTTCTCCGACCTCCGCGCTTCGTGCCACATCTTTGATCTCACTCTTTTTCTCTCACTTAGCAAGTTCGATCAAATTTGGGGGGAAATTAAAACCCTAACCCTAGAATCGTCTATCGATTATCGATTATCGATTATCGATTATCGATTATAGACCTCCCATTCGTTGTGGTTTTCGTTTTTCTGCTTGGCTTTCGTTTCTTTCCCCTTTTTTCCTCTCTCATTGAGTGTGTTTAATGAGGTGTCCAACACATATGCGACAAAAGTTGATCCGGTACGACAACACGAAATAAATAAGACATGTCATTTGTCCATTTGTTATCATTTTTTATTTTCAGTTTTCATTTTTTCTGAATACTAAGAACAAAAATATGGATATCATGTAGTTTCCATTTATCTTTTTTTCTGGATTTTATTTCTTTTTCATATTTTTATGTAATTTTCTGTTTTATTTAGTTCTTGTTTTTTGGTTGGTTAGCTTAGTGGTTGATCTTATGGCCTCAAGTAATTGTGTTTCTCTTGTGAAGATTTAGGAGCTTATTCATTTTCGGCGGTGTTTGTCTTGCTCCCCGTGAAGGGTTCGACGTCGATTTGGGCGTGGGGAGATGGTGTGATGACACGGCGGAGCATTTACTCAATATCCTTTTTCTTCGTTATTTCTGTACTTGAAGCTTATTGTAACCATCCTTATGGGTGCTTTAGGGGATGTCTCTTGTGTAGACACCTCCTAGTTTTCTTTCCTTATAAAAAAAAGTAGTTTCCATTTATCTGTTGACATGTTTGGTATAAGTTTCACTAATTATATTCATTTAATCTGAATACTAATCCTCGTATCATGTGACTTAGACATTTACAAAATCTGGGTAACGTTTGGTAACATGAATTTCATTTCAATCTTAGTATTTCAATTCTAGAATTTGAAATCATGCATTTGACTCCAATTTCTCAAACTCGTTTGGGAAACACGGGAATTGAATTTCAATTTAGGTTTGAGGTGGGGTCGCCGGTGGGGGGGAGGGGAGGGAATAATGGGGAACTTAGAGGAAATTGAAATGATAGGGGGAGGGGTGGGATTTATACTATGTGTTTTTAACTTGGGTTGGAATTGTATTGGAATTGCCCCAACTCCAAATCCAATTACATTGAGTACCCAAACAAGTGAATTGGGACAATTCCATCATTTCAAATGAAATGATGGTTCCCAAACAGGCCCATTTGGAAACTGCCAAGGATCTCGAGTGGGCTATTAGTTAGTGACTTGGTGTAAAAAATATTATATCCATTGATTTAAGTAATTCAACATGACTTTAAATGGTTACTGAATGTGTTGGATTAATATAGGTAGTTTCAATAAATTCAAATTGAAACTATTAGGGTGGTTCTTATACGAAATACTCACTCCGGTCTTTATTAGCTTACCCCTTTCTTTTGCACAGAGTTTTAGGAGGAATAGTATTGTGGGGGTATACTAAGAGAGAGAAAAGATTAATTTATACTAAAGTTGAATGTATGTGTGATGGAAAGTTAGTGGGTCCATTCCAAAAATAGCAAAAAAAAGAAAGGGGTAAACTAATAAGGGACACCCTTAAAAGGAATAGGGGTAAACTAATAAAGACCGGAGGGAGTATTAGCATTATTATAACACAATGTAAATGTATGAGTTAGCATGATTAAGTGATTGTTAATTATATTGAAGAATGGGGTTCGACCATATGTTTTTAGTAAATAAGTTGAATAGCCTTGTTCGATATGATCCTCATAGGTTCCTATGTCTAACTATTAACGGGAAAAATCTCTTTGGGGAGGGGTTCTAAGGGGATCTCACCCTTAAGTTGTTTGAAGGAACATTGAGGCTTGAGTAGCTAGACTTGTAAAAAAATTACCCAACTCGAAAATCTGATCCTAAACCGACTTTTTATGAGGGGTTATTAACAAGTTTTTTAGTAGTCTGTGAAAATGGCTTGGATTAAGATTCATAATCTTTTTTTGGATTTTTCTAACCTATGCACCTAGTGTATAGGTTTACCTATTTGTTTTTAACTTTATTTAACAAAATTGATAAACATGGCATAGTTAATTAAAGATATTATTCTCATTATATAAATTAAATATCAATTATGAGAATTATATCTTTAATTAACTATGTCATATTTATCAATTTTGTTGAATAAAGTAAAAAAAACAAATAGCTAAACCTATGCACTAGTTGCATAGGATTCAAAAAATCGTAATTTTCTTTTATCAACTAGTATAAGTGGAAAGTATGATATGGAAAAAAATAAAATACTTCAAAATAGATGACACGGTTTGACTTTTGCAAAATTAAGTATTCATAGTTTCACACATTCTCCTTTGACCGTGTATTGTGGTTTTTATGTAAGGAAAAATATAGTCATGTTGGATATTGTTAGATTCGTCTCGATATATACTTTTGAATATCAACTTTTTATAAATTTTACATGTAGGGAATTAGATATATTAATAGTTAGAGTTGTGCTTTGGCAAGTGTGCTGGAGAAGTGTGTCAAGTATTTTGAAACGGATGAAGTAAGTGTTATCTACATATTGCAAAATTGTGATTATCTTGTTTTATCTTATTGTTTATAGAACTTTTCTAACCTATGCCACAAGGTATAGATTACAAATTTCAAGATTTCTTTTTTTTTAAAGGGTTATGCTATATGCAACCCTTAGGGTTGCATATAAGACATAAATACACTAATTAAAATGGGAATAAGTTGTGAATTTATGGAAAAATTATGCAAAAACCGATGTAATAAATGATCAATTAATGCAACTTATTTCCATTTTTAGCTTCTTATATGCAGCCCTTAGGGCTGCATATAGCTTTTCCCTTTTCTAAATACCACAATATTCTATTTTAGGATAATATATAAGGATAAATACTTAAGATAAAGAGAATCATGTAAGATTTTTTAGTTTTATTGGATTATGAAATGAAAACTTATTGTCTAATAAGATGTTATATAGGAATTTTGATATTCTTGATCTATATCTTGTAGTATAGGTTAGAAAAACTCTTGCATATATTACAGGGCTCAAACATGCTTTAACTAAAACCTAAAATGTTGGATTAGAGTTGAGCATTTTAAACATATAGCTCAAACTTATGATAAAAAACGACTTAACCCAACTAACTCGATTGCCGAATTTAGGATTGACTCATAAAGACCAAATTTCAACAGTAAACAAAAAAAATACTTCACTTGCTATAGTATTTGTGAAATTAACTATCAACTATACATGTATAGGAATTAGGATAGTATTGTTATGACTTTATAATCTCCTTAAGGCCGAAATAAAAAAAAAAAACCTCTGTCAAGAAAGAACGAGATAAACAACAACTATCTCTACAAAAATCCTAAACAGACAATTTATTTTTCCCCTTTTTCAGCGCCGCCTTCAGCTAAGGTTCGACGGCCCCAGGAGTTGCTCCGGCGCTCCATCGGTGGCCATCGAACCCTCCTCGGTCTCGGTTTCGCTTCTGTTCTTCTTCATCGCCCGGTTGGTTGCTGGTTCGCGCTTTCGGGACACGCTCCCCCCTATGTTCGCTGGTTGGCGTTTTCTCTTTCTTCCCTGGTTGTGTGTTGAGATATTCCCTTCCCCTCCCCTAGTTATGTGTTGGGCCTCCCCTTTCCCCTCCCCTAGTGATTTGTCTGGCTCCCCCATCCCCCTCCCCTGTTTGTCGAACGTTCCGGGATCCCCTTCCCCTTTCCCCCTGGTTTAGGTTGGCGTTTTGGGCTTCCCTTCCCCGTCCCCTGGTTGCTGTGTTGGGCTTCCCTATCCCCTTCCCTTTTAGTGTTAGTATGTTGGGGTCTTCTCTTCCGTTGGACTGGTTGTTTAGTGAGGTTGTCTTGGTGCGGAGGTGCAATCGATCGGCTTAGGTGTTTGGTTGTTTTTTGGTTTTATTCAATAAGTCCCAGTTCTGTGGTGTCAGTCCCCTGTATGGGGTGTTTTCGGTGGCCTTTCTTGGTGGGGTTGGTGTTTTCATTGGTTTTTGTTGTATCCGGGTTGTATATGTGTGTTGTATTTCATTGGTTGAAGGTCAAGCTTCATCTCGATGGTAGTGGATTCTTAGGTGCGGTTCACAGGGTTCGATCACGACTATTCTTCTGCAACTTTATCACAATAATAGGCTTCCTCATTCAAAGCTGCTTGGTTCAGCGATTTTAGGAGGATTGCGCTGTAGTGCTTGTTCTGGCTCATTGTCATCTGCTTGAAGACAAGTTTAGATATAGCTGTGTTGGATTGTTTCTTGGTTTTCATTAACATTTGTAGATACTATTTGACTTTTAATTAATGAAATTTTCCTTTAAAAAAAAATCTCCTTTAGGCCCTTTAAACGCGGCATATCCGCATGTGTGATTTGAATTTTAAATTTCAATGAAAACCAATAGACTCCAATCCTCCATAACGTAAGACTCCATACGAAGTAATCATTATTAGTGCTTAAGAGCATAACAGGATCCAATTAAGAGAAGACCACACTATCAAATATGCCGGCCATACAGCAAAAGGTTTTACACCATGAAAAGTCTTTCCTTCGAAACCAAACCAATATCAAGTTGACACCCATGATAAGCATTAATTATACACCCAGCCTTAACTAACTATTATTAGGAGGCCCCAATTAAAAGTTTTCCCCACTCCTCCAATCAACCAAATTCTCCTACTCCTACTTGTCTAGAGAAAAACCAACTAAAATATATTTACTCCATCTTTCCCCTTCAAAAAAAAAACTCTATTTATCTCATAAAATCTTGTACCTTTGTTTTTCTTAAAGTCAAAACTCCTTCACTTCGATATTTTTTGTAGTATCTAAGACTAAAGATATTATAATATGACATATCATATCATATTATATAACTAATATATAAAGCATAGTACAAAAGTCAGCTCGCGAGGTCGCGACATTTGGCGTTGTCATTGGACGCCATTTGTCGCGCTTATTAAATGTCATGTCATTTTTTTTTTGAATATAAATAGAGTTCTAAATTGATTAAAATACAAATAGAGCTTAGGATAAGAATAAATAGAGTTGGATTCACAATGAAAAGCTTAAATATACTAAATTGATTATAACTTTTAATATATAGTTCATAAAATAATAATGTTTTGTACCATTGGAAAGTGTTTAAAAAGTACTTTAAAATAAGATCTATTTATACTAAATTTAAAATTTTGTATTAAAGTAACATATAAAAGGAAATATTGACTATACTAACGTATTAAAGTAACCTACTGCAACTAAAATTAGCGATTCAATTAGAATTAGGGTTAAAGTATTAAAGTAACCTACTGCAATTGGAATTAGGGATTCAATGAAAATTAGGGTTGTCGCGACATTTGGCGTCCTCACTGAACGCCATTTGTCGCGCTCATTAAGTGTCATGTCATATTATTTGTTGAATATAAATAGAGTTCTAAATTGATTAAAATACAAATAGAGTTTAGGATAAGAATAAATAGAGTTGGGTTCACAATGAAAAACTTAAATATAGTAAATTGATTATAACTTTTAATATATAGTTCGTAAAATTATAATTTTTGTACCATTGGAAAGTGCTTAAAAAGTACTTTAGAATAAGATCCATTTATAATATATTTAAATTTTTATATTAAAGTAACTTGTAGTTTCCGCATGATAGAGTGAATGTTTGAATCATATAGTGAGTTTCTGTATGAGATAGTGAGTGTCGAAATGATATAGTAGATTGTTCGTAAATGATGTAGTTTCTGCATGATATAGTATGTTTCTGAATGATATAACGAGTTTCTTCCTAACATATTATTTAGAAACCAATGTCAAGGATAATGACAAAATCATATTATACCTTTTAGTTGTTCTATGTCAGACAAAAATGACGGCCAAAAATAGGGGTGTAAATATTTAAAAACTCTACCTCTTCTTCACGAAAAAGCTCGGCATTTGCTTGCAGGTCCCAATACTAGTGATTATATATATTACTAAAATATAAGCATTGTACGTTGCCACGTATCACCCCATCGTATACTAAACTATGACTTGTACTTATGACAAAATTTCAGCACCAAATTATACATCCACTTTATTTTATCACATCACCCGAGACATCGCCCGAGCCGAGCGCAACAACTAGTTGAACATTATTCAATATTCATCGTGTATATTAATATTACAAAAAAGCCAAAACGTAAAACTCTGAAAGATGGAGAAGAATACAAGCTAATTCACAAAATTACAAAAAAAAATAAAAAAAAGCCCATAAAATAAAGAAAGCCCAAATGGACCATATAATACTCCTAACTTTAACAAAAAAGGAAAGACAGGTCATTATGACTTGGACCAACCAAGTCTTTCATATGTGAATATGTGACACCCACCCTAACCCAAAATTCCACCTTATTTCTCTCACTTATAATTCCCTCTTCCTAAACAATAAACATCCCTCCACTCTCCTCTCAACCTCCCTCCTTCCGGAGGGACCCACACACCACCATGTCCCCACCAAAGCACCACCCTCCTCCACCAGCAGCGCCACTCTTAAAGCAAAAATCATGGTCACCGGATTCTTACCGTGAAGAATTATGGCTTCGCCGGAAAGAACAAAGTGGGCCCCGCCGTCGCAGTAAGAGCCTTACTGATGATGATTTCGATGAACTTAAAGCTTGTATTGAACTTGGGTTTGGTTTCGGGTTCGAATCCCCGGATAAACAACCCGATCCAAGATTATCCAATACTCTACCTGCTCTCGGGTTTTACTTCGCTGTTAACAAGAGCTATAACGACACCGTTTTAAGGTCTAACAAGTCTTCTTCTTCGTTGGGTACAACTTCTTCATCGGAGAGTGAGTTGTCTCTCTCTTCTCCCGTCGGCAGCCCTCTCACCATGTTTTGCCCAGGTTATTTTTTTGAATTTTACTTTTTTTTTTAAAAAAAAAAGATCGCTTTTTTCATGTGTTTTTTTTTTCTTGTTCTGGTAAATCTGTTTGAAGCGAGATTTTCGCCGTTGTTTTATGAATTATGATTGCTTTGTTGGTTATGTCATGATTTTTTCCTTTTATTTGAAGATCACAATCATGTTATAGTAATGCGTATAATGTGATTAATCCGTTACTTCCTGATTATATGAGTAAATGTATGGTACAAGTAAATTTGAATATTCGAATTTAATTCATTTCATAAATGTCCCAGTTTATTGTACGCTCCAAAATTAAAGTCCTGCAGCTCTTTTAATTTTTTTTCAGAATGAAGTTGGCTGTTTAAATTCCACTTAACAAAATTTCTAAATACTTGGTTTTCTAATTACGCTTGGTATTTGCATTGTTTTATTTTCTTGGTCTTGTTTTTATGCTAATTAGCTACTTCGAAAATACAACTTTATTTTTGAGTGATTTTTGAAATTACAACTTTCTAGTAAAATGAACTGCTACTAGTCTACTACCCCCTAGATGGTTTTCGACAATAACAAGAAAATGCAACTTGCCAACTTTGTACAACATTTGTAGTGATTGCATTTTGTATTGTATTCGCTGAAAATAAGGTTTCATTGCAATTTTCATAGTCATGACTATAATTATATTTAACCCCTAAGGTATCAACAAAAGCGTGCTTCCGTAATCCGTATACCTAGATTTTTTTTTCTTTGGTAAGGAGAATTTTTGCAAGAAGGATCTGCACTATACAAAATGTAATCGAATCCCTGTCACAAGGGTGGAACGAAGCCTCACAAGTCACAACCACTAGGCCAACCTTGATCCTCATATACATATATTAACTAGCAAAAAAGATATATGAATGGGGCTTTTTTGGCATTTTTTGCACTATAGAAAGCTTTTATTTTCTCCTAAGGATTTTTTTATACAATTGCAAATTCTATTACCAGTAGTTAGATAATTTATTAAGGCCTAGTTTGGTTGGGGGAAAAACACTTAATGGAGAATGATTTCATGCATGAAAATAGATTTTTTAGGGTAAAATATATGAGGGAAAAAGGGACCTAAGTAATTGAAAGAAAAATGTGGCATTCATCTATATAAAGAAGCAATTTTTTTCTATTTGCTGGAGAACTATTCTGCACCATTTGGAAAATTATTTTTGCATGGTAAAATGTATTCCTCCCAACGACACACTCTCAAAATGACATAAACATATTCAAGGTTTTACTTTGATAGTGAATGAGGTGAATGCTCCCTTGGTTTTGTAGTAAAAGGTATGCCTAAATTTGAAATTTTTACTTTGATAGTGAATATCTCTTAAAGTAGTATGTATAGGCTGAAAAAAATCTCTTAGGCTCTTATAAAGGTAGTAACTTGAAAATCTATTGCGATTCATGTGTCGTGTAGTGTTATCATTTAATTCATCTTATTGATTAGGGTTATGGTTATTATTTAGTTAGTATGGAGTAATAAAAATTGCTTTGATAGCATTCTCTTCTTATAAATTTTATTAATATGTACGGAGGAAATACGTAATAGTCAAGTCAATTATCAAACATAGTAATTGACATATATACAATTTTACTTCTTTCTACCTGCATGCTAATTAGGGTGCATACTTTAAAATAAAAAAAAAGTTTAGATAAGGTCAAATTAGCTTCAACTTCAATGAGTAATTATGACTTACACACTAATAAGTTAAGGAAAATTCAGGTAAATAAAACGCACCCTAATTAGATTGGTTGCAGAATTATATTATTAATTGTTTGAGCAAGTAGACATCCAACCCATAATCTCCATAATGTTGTAGTGTTGTACTGTCACCAGCATTGATTTTGCACCTACTGTAATGGTTGTGTGGACTATATGTAGTATATGGCAAGTCTATTCTAGAAAACTACTAGACTTCTCAAAGTTAAGTTAATTAGAATGTTGATAATGATGGATTATGATATGATTATATGCAGGTGATGATCCACAGACAATTAAGACAAGGTTGAGACATTGGGCACAAGTGGTTGCTTGTTCAGTGAAGCAATCATGGTGATTGACATCATACTTCTCTAATCTGCTGCTTAATCTGTCACAGGGGTTAATTAGTTTGTGCATATTTCTTTTAACCCAAACACATCCTTACCAATTTCGAGTTCCTCCCTGCCCCCTTCAGAAAAAAAGGAAAAAGAGAGATAGGAGAGACAAATTGACAAATTACTTTTATGCACCTTAACAATGTTATAAATTTAAATCTCACCCGTTAGAGCACTTAATGTGACCCCAATTTTGGTAAATTTTGCGTATCTTTTGTTCTTTGGTGCATGTTTTTATTCAAATGGTTGCATTTTCCTTTCTTGTGCGTGTGTTTTAAGTGTGAATGAAAACTTGAAAAGTAGAGAAAAAAAATGTTTGAGTTTGATTGTTACGTAAAAAGTTTTAAAGTGAGGAAATGGAATTAAGGTTTTGGTGCAAGTTCAAATTAACAGCTAGCTTTTCTTTTTCTACCTGTAAAGCGCATTTGTTGTGCGAGTTTGCATGAGGAAGGAAGATACTTATTCTATAGTCGCTCTTAAGTCTAATCATTAATCATTGCATTTCATAAAGCACTAGTATTACCTGTATCAGCCCAATTGTGGAAGAATCTGAGTCTTCGTCTCACTGCCATAAACATATTAGAACTTGAGAGGGCGTATATGGTTCATAACTTCCTATAATCACAAAATTAGTTCTTTTTTTTTTTTATGGCCAACAGGTAATAGATAATATTGTTAATGAGCCAAACGGTACTTAAAAGAACAATATATCAGATCTAAAACATCAATAATTTTTTTAGCTCCTACTTCACTAATGGCATTATTCCTCCCGGCTGTAGATTCACATAGTGATTTTTGTTCGATGTCCATGCATATTTTCCAACTGCAACCACCTTCTATATGGCATCACAGGAGAAAAATAATTTCGAAGCCCTAGATCTTCTAACCAACCAGCCATTTGAGCTCTCCACTGGAATGAGAGAAGACAGCCCAACAACAAATGGGAGAGAATAACCCACCAAAGGTGGAAGAAAGTAGCCCATACATGATGGGAGAAAAAAACCCAAAAAAGATGGGAGTCGAGGTGATTAACATGGGCCCGGCCCTGCCTAAAAATGGGTGGGTTTTGGGCACGATTCTTCGGCTCGCGGTCAGGCCCGGCCCAGACCAATTTTTTAGGCAAAAAAAGGGCCACTGGCAACTTAAATATGAAAAACTAGGCTAATTTTTTGCCCAACCAGAATCAGCGGTTTTTGTCTTGTGAATTTCGGCCTAAGGCTTGGCTTCGCCCGGCCCGGTCTAAGGCTTTGGTCCGAAATGGGCCACTTTTTTTGGCCAAAGCCCGGCCCGGCCCATGATCACCTCTAGATCGGAGAAAGTAACACATACATGATTAGGGAAGAAAGTCATCAAACTAACGGAGAGAATTAACAAAAAAAAGAATAATAACGACAAACTACTAAAAACCTCATCTAAACTTCATCGGCGACCAACTCCGGCGGCCTTGGAGGTGTCGGAGGAAGCAAAAAGGGGGGAGTGAGGGCTCGTCGGCAACCTGTGGTAGGAAAAGCCTAACCCAGTTATCTAAAACAGGAGAGAGGAGAGAGAAAATGCTAGGGTCGACTTGTCAATGGGATTGTGTGGACCAACCGACCAATAATCAGTAATGCCACAAAATTAGTTCTTGGTCCATCTAGGATTATAAGGTTGTACTTTGGGAACACCATTACAATGAATGTATATGTAAGATAGTCCATAAAAAGAATTGGGTTCTTTACATGAATCGAGCATGGTTGCCTGCAACTCATGAACATCTTAAACTTGGCTGACTCTTTATAAACTAAGCTCAAGTTGAAATTAGATTCGACTCCAAACCTTAACCAGTTTAGTAGATTTAGCTCATTTTAACTTGATAAACTTATGGGCAACTCAATAATTTACTCCTTTCTTTATGCTTATATATAGGGATGAGCAAGGGTCAGGTCTGGGTCGGGTCCAACTGGACCCTAGACCCGAAGCCTAATTTTTTTTACGGGCCCGGACCTTAAGGGTCTAGGAAAATTGGACCCGGACTCAAAGCCTTAGGGTCTGTAGGGTCCAACAGGCCTATTTCTCTATTTTTACCAAATTTTCAGCATTATAGTAATGTTTCATGATGAAATATAATAATTAAAAATTGTAGCAACACTGCAACAAGAACACGTTTGATAGAAATCACCAAGTCACCAACATTATCAAAATCCATTATGCAAAGCATAATAATTAAAAAAAACTACTTCAGATCGCAAAATGAAACATAATAATAAGAAGAATTCGCACTTAGCAGTTAGCAAGCTTTGCTAAATTCACTTTGCAAAATCGAACTTTTTTTAACCTAAGTCACTTCTTCAGATCGCAAAATTCACTTTCTACAAATTCTACTCCTCAAACAAAAGATTGAAAGATCAAGCTTTGAATTTTTTTTAACTCCAGAAACCCTAACTTTGGAGGAGAGAGAAGATGAAACGGAGGAAAGAATTAGAACACCAAGTCGGACGGTGAAGAAAATGGCAGACGCCGCCACGCCGCTGAGGCGGTGAGTGGTGCTGGTGAGTGCACTGAGCGGTGACCCTCTCTCTCTCTCACTAAGTCTGTTGGGGTTTGGGTGAAAATAGGAAATAAGTTTTCAAAGTGAAATAGGTTTTAGTTTAGGAAATCAGTTTTGTTTTAAAAATAAAAAGGTAAAACTTAAATATTAAATATATTTAGGGTCTAAGGGTGGGGTCGGTCTGGGTCCAGAATATCAAGACCCAAACCTAAAAAATTCACTTGAACCAAAACCCGGACCCTTAGGGTCTGAAAATGTTGGACCCTGTGAATATTGTAGATTGAAATGAATCAGAGAGAGAGAAAACTAAGCTTGCTTTGATAGAGAAAAAAAAGAGTACTGGTTATTACAGAAGAGAGAGAAAGGGTTTCTCCCTTTATAGTAACAGTAGCTTACTACAGGAAAGTACAAGTTAGTTACAAGGAGTAACAACTTGGTTCATTACAACAAACTTCTACTAAGAAGATATTTACAGCTTTATAATCTTCATATCCTCCCCTCAAGCTGGACATGGGAGATATCAACAAGTCCAAGCTTAGAAGCAAGATTATGATGTTGAGGACCAGGTAGAGCTTTTGTCAATAAATCTGCAACTTCATGTTGACTGGAGATATGGCAAGTCTGTAGGAATCCGGCTTTAATCTGCTCACGAACATAGTGACAATCTCTCTTTAGGTGCTTAGTTCTTTCGTGAAACACTGGGTTCTGAGCAATATGTTCAGCAGCAGTGTTATCACAATGTAAGTAAATTGGTAAAATAACATAAACTTTCAAGTCTTGTAACAGGCCTTCTAACCAAACAACCTCATAAGTTGTGCTAGACATGCTTCTATACTCTGCCTCAGCAGATGACTTACTAACCGTTTTTGCTTTTTAGTTTTCCAAGATACCAAGTGAGAACCCATAAATATGCAATATGCACTAAGAGATCTGCTACTGAAAGTGCAAGTACTCCAGTCTGCATCACTGTAGGCAGTTAAATTAAGATCATTTTTAGCAGAATAAAAAAGACCAAAGTTGAGTGTGCTCTTGAGGTATCTAACCACATACATAGCTGCTTGCATATGTGGTTTTCTAGGGCAGCTTAGAAACTGACTAAGGTGCTGTGTGGCATATGATAAATCTGGCCTGGTAATGTTAAGGTATAGGAGTCTTCCAACTAGGTTCCTGTAAAGCTCAGGCTCTTCCAAAATGTCTCCCAAATCAGTTGAAAGACCTAAACCCTTTGGTAAAGGAGAAGAAACAGGCTTGGAGTCATCACAGTGTAAGTCCTTGATAATGTCATTGATGTATTTCCTTTGACTAAGCAAAGTTCCTGAAGCATTTCTAATTACTTCAATACCCAGAAAGTACTTGAGTTCACCCAAGTCTTTAATAGTAAACTCTTGATCTAAAGCAAGCTTCATTGCATTTATTTGAGACTGAGATGTACCAGTGAGCACCATGTCATCCACATAGACTAGTATGACAATAAATTCTCCCTCTAAGTCTCTTATAAACAGAGAGTAATCTTGTTTTGACTGAACAAAACCATGAGAGACAAGAAATTTACTAAGTTCTTTATTCCATTGTCTTAATGCTTGTTTCAAACCATACAATGATCTTTTGAGATGACATACTTCATTGTGTTTAGCTTTCTCATATCTAAGAGGAGGTATCATATAAACTTCCTCTTCTAAATGCCCATGGAGGAAAGCATTATTGATGTCCAATTGACAAAGAGGCCAATTGTTTGTAGTGGCAAGAGAAATGACAACTCTAACAGTTGCAAGCTTAGCAACAGGTGAAAAAGTATGAGTGAAGTCTTCACCCTCAACCTGTTGATAACCAGTAGCCACCAGTCGAGCCTTATATCTCTCAATACTACCATCTGCTTTGTGTTTAATTTTAAACACCCATTTAGAGCCAATAGCCCTTTTTTCTTCTAGTAACTGGGTTAACTGCCAAGTATCATTTAATTCAAGTTCTTCTAATTCTTGCTGCATAGCTGCCTTCCACTCAGGAAATTTACTAGCTTGTTTATATGAAGTAGGTTCAGAAGAAAGAATATGATTAACTTGAGCTTGAAAGGAATTTGAAATAGAAGAAATAGGTAAATGAAATCTTTTAATTTGGCAGGAGGTTTTGATATTCTATGAGATTGTCTAAAAGGAGGTGAAGTAGCAATAGTAGTATCATTATGAGAAGAGTTGGAAATAGGATGTGACACATTTGTGGAATCAGTAATATGATGAATAGAAGATGATGAGTGGATAGAATTATTGTCAGAGAATGTGTTTGTATCAGAAACATAAGAAGAATGATGTATATTATTATGAGCAGAATGATCAACTGAAGAAGTATGAATAGTAGGGGTGTGAACAGGTGAGGTGAAAGAAATAGAAGTTTGAGGTTGATGAGTAGGGGTTGAAATAACCAAAGGATCATCAAAATGGATTACAGAAGAAGGTGTGAGAACAGAAGACTGTGTTGTGTTAGAAGAATGATATGGAAATATAGCTTCTTGAAAAATCACATCTCGAGTGGTGAAACATTTGTGAGTGTTTAAGTCATACACTTTATAGCCTTTCTGTCCAAATGGGTACCCTATGAAAATGCACTTTTAAGCTCTATGGCTAAACTTATCTTTTGCTCTATCCATGTTATAAGCAAAGCACTGACAACCAAAGACCTTTAACATAGAGTAATCTGGGGTTTTTTGAAACAAAAGTTCAAAAGGAGTTTACCAATCTATGACAGAAGAGGGCATGAGATTAATAAGGAAAGTAGCTGTGAGGAGACAATCTCCCCAAAATTTGGCATGGAATTTTAAAGCTCTAGCAACCTCTAACAAATGTCTGTGTTTTCTCTCTACACGGCCATTTTGTTCAGGTCTACCTACAATGCTAGTTTGGTGAAGAATCCCTTTGTTCATGAAAAAGATTGAGACATTGCTCTTGAATTATCTCTGTGCCATTATCAGATCTAATAGCCTTGATTTTAGTGTTGAATTGTGTTTCAGTTTGTAAAAAGAATGATGCTACAGTCTTATACACTTGCATTTTACTGTGCAAAAGAAATGTCCAGGTACACCTACTGTAATCATCAAGAATGGTCAAGAAGTATGAGGGTCCAGACATGGATTTGGTTTTATAAGGACCCCATAGGTTAATATGAACAAGGTCAAAACAGGATTTTGCTCTATTTAAACTTCTCTTAAATGAAGTTTTGTGATGTTTAGCAAAGATACAAATCTCACAGAAAAAATCACCAGAATGATCACAAGAAATAAAACCAAGGTGTTTCATCTTTGACATGGAAATGTGACCTAGATTGTTTACAAACTTTAGATGTGATTTTTGAATGAGAAGTGTTAGTAACAGTAACATTTGTGACAACAGGATAAGAAGAATGTGTTTGGGAAAAATTACGAGATGATGATCTAGGTGAATGTAGTAAGTATAATCCGTTGGATTTATGACCAACAGCTAGAATTTGAGTATGTTCAGAATTATAGAAGACACACTCAGAAGATTTGAACACAACTTCAATTGTAGAACTAGCTATTAATTTTCCTACAGAAAGCAAGTTATGCTTGAAACTAGGAACCAAAGGCACATCATAAATTATCAAGTCAGCAGAAATAACAATGTCTCCTATTTCAGAAACATAAGAACAACTCCCATCAGGTAGCCCAACCTCAATCATTTTACTCAAAGTTTTCTTATGAGTGAATAAGCTATTATCAAATGTCATATGATATGTGGCTCCGGAGTCAATAATCCAAACATCAGACATGAAAGGTGACAGGTTTTCAGATATTATACCTGCACAATTGGCATAAACTCCATGATGATTGTTGGAAGATTCTCCAACAATCTGCTTGCCCTTCATAGCTTTCATTACTTCCTGCATTATGTTTTGCATCATTACAGCATCATGACCATTATCAGCATTGTCATGAGAATAAGAAGGTCCTGCAGCATAGTCAAGAGGATTGTCTTATGTGTAATAAGCCATTTTAGTATGAACATGAGCAGCCATTCTAGATGATGAACCAGATGGACCTTGCTTCTTATTGAACCAATCAGGAGGAAAACCTTTCAGCTTAAACCATACATCCTTAGTATGTCCTGACTTCTTGCAATAATCACAGAACCTATCTTAAGAAGAAGATTGATGCTTCGGTGCAACAAATGCACTCACTTCATGAACACCAGGACCACTGTTCATGTTACCGACTTCTTTTTGCTTCTCCATTTGTTGTACTAAGTAGAATGCTCTACTTAAAGGTGGCAATGGATCCATTGCAAGTATACTACTAATAGCATTATCAAAGCCACTATTAAGGCCTAGTAAGAACTGCATTAACTTTTCTTCAGCTTCAAAATCAGCCAAACGTTTCAGAAAACTACAACTACATTTACTTAGAATTCCACAAGTACAAGAAGGTAGACTTCTCAAATTCTGTAATTCGTCCCAAAATCTCTTCAATTTTCCATAATACACCATTATTGACTGATTTTCTTGCCTCAAATTGTCCAATTCACGTCTTAATTGATATATCAAAGGTCCATTAGATTGACCAAAGCATTCGCAAATTTCATGCCATAGCTGAGCAAAACTCTCAACAAAATTGAAATTCTCAGCAATATCTTCATTCATTGAATTAATCAGCCAACAAATCACCAAATAATCACATCGCATCCAACGATTAAAGTCTTTATCAGTTTCATCAGGTTTTATAATAGTTGCTTCGATAAAACCTAATTTGTTTTTCGCTATTAATGCTCTTCTCACATTACGTTTCCAGCTAACAAAATTACTTCCATTCAGATTCACCGCAACTAATTTGTTGACGGTTTGATCAGAACTAGTGATATAAAACGGATCATTGTAAGCAATACTTACATTATGTATATTGTTGACGTGAGATTCTCCAGTAGATCGTTCTCCAGAATCAGAATTTGGTATAGTTTCCACCATTTTTGCAGAATTTCAGAAATCAGAGCGAAGAACTAATGAATTTCAGCGGAAGAAAACAAGAATTTCAAAGAAATCTTGTGAAAATTTTGATAAGATCTGCTCTGATACCATGTGAATATTGTAGATTGAAATGAATCAGAGAGATAGAAAACTAAACTTGCTTTGATAGAGAAAAGGAAGAGTACTGGTTATTACAGAAGAGAGAGAAAGGGTTTCTCCCTTTATAGTAACAGTAGCTTACTACAGGAAAGTACAAGTTAGTTACAAGGAGTAACAACTTGGTTTATTACAACAAACTTCTACTAAGAAGATATTTACAGCTTTATAATCTTCATAGACCCAAACCCTTAAATTAGGGTCGGGTCCAGTAGGGTCGAGGACCCATGCCCATTCCTACTTATATAAAAAAAATTCAATATTTTTACTTCAAAGAGAACTAATTAAAATTAATGGTGAATTTCTCCTTCTTATCAAAGAAAAAGAGACGAATATTCTCCTTCTTATCAAAGAAAAAGAGACAAATTTTCTCCTAGCATTAATTTGAGCATTTCACGTATTATGCTTATATTTTGTACTTGGTAAATGTGAGAAGAGTAACTTCACGAAAAGAAAACGAGTAGACCAATATAACAAAGTTAATCTTGTCCTATATTCTTTTGCCGTGTAAATTGGATTTATCTTACTCTTATGTCTTATACTCTTATGTTGCATCACTTGCATGAATGGGCTTTGACATGAACCAAAAGAGACATTAAATTCATAAACGCGTCTTATGTCTTATGTTGCATCGATAGGCTTTGACATGAACCAAGAGAGACATAAATTCATAAAGATAGAGAAGAAGAAGCATTCGGTACGGGGAGGAGAAGGTTGCAAATATTTTTGAAAGGTGATATTCAAAAGTGACAAGATCTACTCTTCAATTTGTGCCACTAGCCACTTCTCAATCCCTTTCAATTTTCATCTTCCCGCTATATATTTGTTTGAGAGTGACTCGAACATGTTGCTCGCAATCAACTCAACTTTGACACATTTAAAGCCCTGCTCAAATTGAATTGGCTTGGTTAATAGAAACTCGAATTGATTTTGAATCATGTCATTCGAAACCTAACTCGTGTTCGACTGACTCACTTAACTAGTTAACAGCAGCAATGGGCGTATCAGTAAGCCCGTCTGACCTGTCTGAACAAATGTTTGTGCCTATTGTTTACGTCTTTGGGAGTGTATGGCGACATGGCGTGATTTTTTTTTTTTATTGCGATGGGCCTGCTTAATGCTGGTGCCTGTGTTTTGGTATTCTTGAATCTTGATGACACTATTTAAAGCTCAATTTGTTATTTACGCTGGATAGAATTCCTCTGCCTACATATGTTGGTCAGCCACGTGCACTCAGAAATCCAACAAAGTGATGACTACATGGGCTATAGGATGCAAGATACCGTCCAATAGTTAAACCCATAAGGCCATAAGGGGTGTTTGTTAACATGTCTAAAAAAAGTTTTCAAAGATTTTACCACACGTCGAGCTCCACTAAAAATTAAAATTGGTGTTTGGTTGCTGTTATAAGCAAGTGGTTTGAAAAAGTTGAAAAATATATACTTCCTCCAATTTTATAATACTTGCTTCAAAGAGAAAATGCACCGTTCTTTAAGAAAGTTAGAGAGAAGAAAACCGCAAACAGATGTTAAATCCCCTTTTAAAACAAAAAAAAAAAATGGTCTATCCACATATTTCAACATCTAACTAAGCTATTTGTACTCTTAAATGTGCAAAAGTGTCCAAAAATAGTATGCACTACCTTCTTTTCTTATTAATCTACTTACTTTGTACAATTATCCAAAAAAAAAAAAAAAAATCTACTTACTTTGTACTTTGATATTATTCACGTACTTCACTTTGATTATCATTTGTGATCTATACTACCTAAGAAAAAACAAAGTCATGTGTAATCTTGTTAGATTTGTCTCAACATATAGTTTTTATATATCAATTTTTTATAATCTATATTTGTTCGTAATTAAAAATATTAATAGTCAAATTTTTATGTTGACAAAAGTAAAAGCTAAATGGGGTAGATTTAGAGAAACAGAGGTAGCATAGATTCAAGCCAAATAGCATAAAGAGAGGGAATTTCTAGAGAGAGAGGCTCTGCCTTCTCTCTAGAAAACCCCAATAGCAAACCCTAAAATCCCTAGCCCCCAAATCAATTTCTTTGGAAATTGAAACCCTAGCCTCCTCCCTTTTATTTTCCTCCTAGATCTAGCCATTGTTATGGCTTAGTTTTATCTTCTAGTCCAAAATTCTCTTGTCCTCAGTCGGACTTTTGGTTTTCTAGCTCTTGATTAGCTTTCGCCATCTCTAATTCCTGTCAATTTGGGAATGGTTGTTCGCGGTGTGGGTTCAGTTCGCTCGTGGTGGATCGTGAGTGTTCTCGTCGCCGGGATTTCGGTTCGCGATGGGTCATATTTCGGTTCGCGATGGGTCAGATTTCGTTTCCATGGTTGATGTTGGCCGCCTGTTTCGTTTCACGGCTTGAGGCTAGGTGGTGGTTCGATGGCTGCTTCTTTTCGAGGAGGTTGGGTTGATTTCCTTTTCGTCTATTTCGACTGGTCTCAAGTTCAGTTAGTCTTTGTTGCCGGAGTTCTATTCGTGGTGGTCGTCGGCTGTTGTTAGCGGTGGATCCGGCGACTTGTAGCTTTTGGATTGTTCTTATTTTCTGGTTTTATTTCTTTCTCATGTTTTTATGTAATTTTCTGTTTTATTTAGTTCCTGATTTTTTTTTTTTTTTTTTAGTTGGTTAGCTTTGTGGTTGATCTTGTGGCCTCAAGTAATTGTGCTTCTCTTGTGAAGATTTGGGAGCTTATTCATTTTCGGTAGTGTTTGTCTTGCCCCCGTGAAGGGTTCGACTTAGATTTGGGCCTGGGGAGATGGTGTGATGCCGCGGCGGAGCATTTACTCGAGTTCCTTAGTGCTCCTTTTTTCTTCGTTATTTCGTACTGAAGCTTATTGTAACCACCCTTTGGGGTCTTTAGGGGGTCTCTTGTGTAGACACCTCCTAGTTTTCTTTCCTTATCAAAAAAAAAAAAAAAAAGAGAAACAGAGGTAGCAGCAAATATTGTAACATTTCTATTTTTAGGAAGTATAATAAGTATTTTAAAAGTGAGTAGGTATAGTTTTTAAGTAGAGATAATTTTTGAGGTAACTTAACAAAATAGCTTTACTAAAAAATATTTTTTGTCCTTTTCTAATCCAATAATTTGGTGCTACCCAAAACTAAGAATAATAGTATCTGTCTAACAACTATTTTTCTAAAAACACGTATTTAAGTGTTGAGATTTTGTCCCATAATGTGTTTTCCAAAAAAAAGAGAGTAATGGAAGAAAAGCCAGTATAGAACACTGACCATTCCAAGTTTCCAACAATATATTGGGAGAAAATTGGCACTTATCTTGACTTTTTTATTCTAGCTTCCAAATCCCAACTACCCTTGAGCTTTTTGTCAACTTAAAATTGAAACTTATATATTTTCCAATTGCTTTCATATTTATTGAGATTGCACAGACACCACCTGGAACACAATTGATGCTGCTCGATGGTCGTATAGTTCAAAAAGTAGAAGAAAGTAATCATAATGACAAGGTTCTAATTAACCATTAATATGTCGATACGTAGAGACTTGGGATTTGCATGAGTGATCAACTTTCCTCTATATAGATAAGATAAGAAATTTAATTTGGGTGGAAGATATAAAAATTACAAAAAGTTGCATACCTGTTTCACTGTTTGAGCTAGTGTCAAATGTTTCTCGAAAGCTATGGATGTGTTAGTAGGGCATGCACTATAGCTTAGAAAGCTCTTCAAAACACACAAGGTTTGTTGGGTGTGTCAGTGTGCATGTGATTACCAACTTTTTTATTTCATTTTCTTTTTGTTTAGATTTTGTGTTTCTTAAATCTGAAATCATCAAAAAGTTAGCCATGAACAGAAGTTTAACTAGATAGATGAAGATGACTCGCACCGTAGAGCCATAACACTATTGCCTAATGGGTACAATCTACATAGATAAAGAAGAGTAAAACGATGCTTTTGACGTGGTTACATGATACTACGGGGTTGTTTTGGAATCTATTTGTTGGTTGTTAGGCTTTTGGTGGTTTAGTTGGCTTTTGACTACGGAAGCATTGGCGATATGTATTGGGCTTTTTAAGTTGGTCATTTGCTTAAGCTTTGTTTGCAAAAGTGTATGGCAAAATTAATTGTGGCTGTTGACTGTTTATTAGAGAGTTTGTGGGCCAACAAGCCAATAACCAAACACTTTTTTTGGTTGTTTGACCAAATTGAAAAGGCAAAAGCCAAAAGCCAATGAAAAAGCCATTTACCAAACATAACCGTACCTCTATTTTGATTTAATCTACACAATTTGACTTTTATGTTTGTCAACGCAAAACTTTGATTATTAATACAATTAGCTATGTACTACTAGTAAAATTTATAAAAAATTGATATATAGAAAATATATATCGAGACGAATCTAATATATATATATATATATATATATATATATATATATCATAAACGATTTGGGATGAAGTATTAATTTGAATAGTGTTCCCCTCGAAAAAAAACCTATTTGAGTACTGTTAAAATATAAAATATGTAGATTGAAAAGAAACAGATATAATATATAGTTAGTCTTTCACCTATAATTTACCTCCCGTGTTTCTGTTATTGCTAGTGTCTTTAATTTGTAATATTGTTCAAACACTAATATTTCATCTATCTCATCAAGCTCAAATTTATGTAACAAAGTTTTTTTTTTGTTTCTCTTTGATATGACTAATATTTCATATACTATCTAGCTAGATGAAAGATTACTTCAATAATTAATCAAGTGATTGGAATAGAGACGGCTCAATTATTACTGAGATTTGATGAGAAGAAAACAAATTTAAATGTATTTCATATTTAAAGCCTGATAGGTACCAAATAATGTGCAAAAACACCCTAATTAACATATTAATATCCCGAAAGAGGGCAAAAGATAGATTATGCACACCAACTACCTAAATTAAAACTTAAATACAGCATGCATACCTGAATACGACGACATTGCCACCCAATAACGTGAGACATGACATATTCTCCACCAATTTGAGATGTAAACTTTCTTATCAAGCTATCATCAATCAAAGACATCTTAACCGCTTGTCAAGTACTCCAACCAGTATATAATGAAGTTTATTAGGATGGGCTGATGGCAATGGCTCCCTCCTAGTAATAACCCTTTTCGTATTATTAGAAGGAAGTGACTAAGATTAGGCTCAAGGTCTGATAGTTAGATGTTTGAAGAAAAGAAAAAAAACAGGTTTATATAATTTGAGGTAAAAAAAAAAGTTCAAATAAATTTCAATGAGTTATAAAAATAGAGTTACAATAAAATATAAGTTTGAGAGGTCCTCGTGGGAGCCCAATGGTTGGTGCTCCCACCTCCCAACCGCAAGGTCGGGTGTTCGACTCTCATCACTCCCCAATTTGGGGAGTTTGTGTAAAAAATGTTTGATTGTGGGTATAAATCCCTCTACCCTACCAAAGAGTGGCTTACCCCGCAGCTGCAGCTAGTAGGCGGGGTTGGTCTTCGAACCAATTATCTTTCCTGAACAAAAAAAAAAAAAATATAAGTTTGAATAACTTTAGGGCATTTTAACAAAACGACCTCATAAAGCATTTTGTTCAACTAACGTTAATTGTAAAGTTGTAAGCTAATAATTATCTAATCTGACTGAAAATTTGATTATCACATGATTTTTATTTCTCATCAATTGATGTACTTCTTTGCCTTAATGTTGATGAATGTGAGTAGATGTGGTTTATTAAAATCCTTTAATCATTGCTCTACTGAAGTTTTCGATTAAATTGATTTGATTTATTTGAAATTGCAACTTGTTTGAATTTATATAAACTCTTTTTTAGAATTTATTAAAGCTCAAGATTATTATTTTTTTTTTTTGCATAAAAAACAAACATGTTCTAGTATGAAATAAGTTAGGGTAGGAGTTGTCAAGCCGATTGGATGCGCTAAACGGTCTGCAAATAGAAAATGTAAACTAATAACCTTGGGGGTTTATCCGAGGAATGCCACTCCGACTTAAATCAACACAAAATAACTGTAACAGCCAGTAAATAATGAGAATTTAACCTGAGATTAAGAAACCTAAGTCATGGGAATTAGAATCTAATTGTGATCGTATATAGACCATACGTATGATAAGTGTATGTGAAAACAAGATGTGGATAATTTATGCTTATGTGTAATTATTTGCCTAGAAGAGAAAAGAAATAATAAATACGTTATTAATTTATTAAGACTATGAATAATATTTTGTGTGAGTACTAGGATCGACATTTTATCACATAAGATCCGCAATTATGGGAGTTGGGAAAGGTCGCGATATAGGAAATTAAGAATCGACCGCTAAGCACGTTAACGGGCACGGTTAATAGAAGGGATGCTTGGAGTTTCGTTAATGAATGAAGTTAGGTAAATTAAGGAGATCTATGTTAAGGATACTTAGATTAGAATAATCACCTTGTGGGGTTTTAGACCACTAATCTAAGGTATATTACTAAATTAGGAATCACATTAAGAGAAAAAGAAGAACTGGAATTTCTGGACTGCACCAAGTGGAGGAATGATCTTCTTAAGGACCCTAAGGGGGGACGACTAAGGCTGAAGGAATTCAACCACACCTTCCTTATATAAACCTCCCCATTCTACATAATTTTCATCACCAAAGTCGGAACAAAACACTCTGCCCAAAACCCTTCTCTCCTTCCCTCCTCTGCTCGCCATTTCTGGCGTGTTCTGGCCAGCTCCCTTTGCTTGTCTTCTTTCGAATTTTTCCTTCATAAATTCTGCATGCAAGGCTTGATTCTTATTCTATATATATAGGAGCATACTGGGCAGCAAGAAAATCACCATTTCGAAGCCAAGAAGTTAAGGAACTAGAGCCATCTTTGCCAAGCAAGCAAACAGTAAGTATAGTGAAAATTTTAAGTCAATTCAAGTACTTCCTTTGGGTATTTTCTTATGAAATTTTTTGTGGGTATAAACTTGTGTTTTAGGATTCCAAAGAAGTAAGAATCACATCTTAAGGAGAAGTAGAAGTCGAGCTACACTAATTACAAGCTAAGGTATGCAAAATCAATCCCCTTTGGAGAACAAGTATTATGGGAGTTAATAGATGTATTTTTGAGCACGAATTTGAGGACGAATTTTTAGTTTGAATGATTATTATCTACTGCATATTGATGTTGATTAAGTATAAACCTTTGCATGATGGAAAACAAATGAATTTGGGTTCCTTTCTTTCACTAGATCGGTTAAGGGTGTGAGATAACTGTTTTCGGGAGGTTTTGTGTTTACTTGTATTTTGGATAGTATTGGTGGGATTATGCAGTAAGTTAGATGATGAACAAGATGTGACATGTATATATGTAAATGGTTAAAAAGAACCTCTTGTGATAGTGGTGAAATTATTACACTAGAGAAGGTGTTGAGAGCCTTTCTACTATGTGATCTTTACAAGAAATGCACTAGGTTTGTAGGAAGGATGTAAAGGAATTTTTTTTCAATGAACTTTGATGATGAAGTACTGTGTTTCAATAAGTATATCTTTCTAAGAGTTGTTACCTCAATCCATTTACAACTGATGTGGAGGAAACTATTTAAAACACGTTTTAAGGGCAATTTAAGCTCGGTTTACCTAAAATGTTTTCGAGGAAGGAATTTCTTTGCTATAATTCGAGATTTACAGTAGGTTGAAGGTGATTTTACCTACATTAACCCAAGTTAATTTCAAGCTAAAGATTTGTTTAAAAGAAATTCTCCTTTACGTACTCAAAACCCCCCCTTGACTTGCCTTAATTCGGATTTCATTAAAATCTTTGGGGAGACATGGTTTGTGTGATTTTTTTTAGGGTTGTTTGCATCTCATTTATCATTTAGCTACTGTCCTAAGTCCACCAATACATCCATACCAAACTTCTTGGAAAGATTTTACAATTTTATACTAGAAGTGGAACATTTATGAACCGTTTTTACTAAACTGTGCTTATGATCAGTGATTTTGAATCTGTTTTTCGCGTAGTGAAGAGGAGTGTGTGATTATGTGTAAGGACATGTCCTATAAAAGCTTGCAAGCGAGTAAATAGTAGGAGTCTAGCTCCGAATTGTGTGGAGGCCTGCACCCCGGTGCACCTCAATGTGTGATCTCTTCTTCCTGCGCATTGACGAAATCAGTTAAACTTGTATTCATATTTTAAATTGTTTACCAACAAACATATTGCACATTTGATAATTGTGATCTTGTGACAAAGGCACTTTGCCAAAATAACGATTTGCATACGAAATGTTGGATTATGTCCACTCCTTTGTTTTCAGTCACCATAATTAGTTGAATTGATTTGCATGCCAGCATAAGCTGATTTTTGTTCTGTGAACCTATCCTGGTGGGGCAGACTTTTGTACAGGATCTAATAAGCTAAGGTAGGCAAATGGAAAGCTCTAAAGAAATCATGAGTCAGCAATCATAGTATACCAAAGCTTGAGCATGATCATCTTTTGGAACTTCACTTTTCTTTTATGAAGGATGCTTAACCATACTTTGTGTTGAATTTTGGGCCTGTAATAATTAAACTCTATTTTGTATAATGAATGTTTCCCTAATATCGCTCGTAGAGTCAACTCAGTCATATTAATGAGTTTGACTCAAGCAGGTGACAGCCTCCGTATCGTTTTTTTTATACGATTTGCTTCCGCTAATGCTTTTAAGTTATCTTTAACTTGATTTAAAGAAGTTAAGTCGGTGGGCTGTTACAATAACGTTAGCTCTAAAAGTATCGTTCAAGTGGTGTACGAATGATGGGTATTTATAGTGACTTTTAAATTTCTTTGGAGGACAATAAAACTTTTTATTAGTCCACATGTCTTCTCTCTTATGGTCCAATTGTACTAAGCCTACTAAGTACAACCCAAGTACATAAGATATTATGTACTTGAGCCCCCAGTAGACAGGGTCACAAGGGTCTAACCGGCTCAAATGACTAAACTAGGTTGGGTTTAAGGAACGATGCCACACTATCTTTTGGACGGATTCTTTATCATAGGTGATAACGGTTTATACGTAATTTGTGGGTACTTATTGGATAGCACCCATACAAAATCCGTCGAGATTTCTTAAGTTGAACATCATAATATCTAAATATCCAATGCAAGTATCCTAGCTCAGGGTGTTCACCGGTCCAGAACCGGACCGGACCGGAATATAGAAAAAATGTGGACCTGGACCGGACCGAATTTTTTCCGGTCTGGTCCGGTCCGGTCTTGGACCTGTTGGACTGGAATCTTTATTTTTTTTAAAATAATTTTTTTTATTTGATTTAAAAATATTTATAAATTAGATATATTAAAATTTTAATAATATTAATAACAATATTTCTAAAGTTTATAAATAGTAGTTCTAAATTTCTAACTTTTTAGTTTTTACTACCTTTTAAACTTTTTTAACATATAAACTTTTTTTTACTAAAACTCATAAATTCCGGTCCACCGGTCCAGACCGGAATTGTTCGGGTTTGGACCGGACCGGACCGGAAACTCGGAATCGGGATTTTCTTCGGACCGAGGACCGGACCGGAATCTTCGGTCCGGTCCAAATACCGATCTGACCCTGGTCTTTGAACAGCCCTAATCCTAGCAGTTTACGTATAATATAATTTCTTTTTATTAAAATCATTTTAAAATATAATTTCTTGATCATATCTAAAAAAAATTATGTAATAATCTCTTTAAGTTAAAATTATTTTTAAAATTACATGTGACACTTAGGGCCTGTTCTCCCCAACTTATTTTCAGTTCAGTTCAGTTCCTAAATTATTATCATTACTATAGATTAGTTCTAATTTAATTCAGTTCAGTTAATTCAGTTCAGTTCAGTTGTTTTTTGCCGAAGAGAACAGACCCTTAGGCAGTTCAATATAAAATGGCTTCTATCATAAGCTGTTTAGGTAAATCGTATAATTTTGAAAACTACTCCCTCTGTTTTTTTTTATTGCTACATTTTCCTTAGATGGTTGTTTCTTTTTAATTGCTACATTGTTTAAACTTTCCTTATTTGGGGGTACTTGGCCCACCATAAAGTAATACTATTATATTTGTTTTCTCTTTTTCTACCCAAAAGTACTACTTTTTCACTTTTCCACCATAAAGTAATATTTTATATTTATTTTTCTCTTTTTTTACCCAAAAGTACCATTTAAAAAGTTTGAAAGTGACATTGCCGCCTAAATTGTTGTTCTTACGACAATATAGCAATTAAAAAAGAAAAAAAAAAGAGATGAAACCGTCCGTGGTAAGGCCATGCAAGGTCATGAGGTAATGATAACCTGATTAAAAGCTAGAAAAGTTGAAGACATTTGGTGTCATTATCGTAGCCGAAAGAAATTCTTAGAGAGCAAAATCTTTGGGATTAAAGTGTAACAAAAGAAAAACATAAAGAAATGTGGAATTGGTTAGGTGGAGTAACGAATGCTTTTGTATATCAGTTAGAATTCAATAATTGATTACCTACCGTCCAGATTGTACACGCGGCATAGATCTAGCTCTTTTCCCATTTCTCAACACTTTCTTAATGTTATGAGAACCTTCTTTCATATGAATACAAAAGCAAGTTTATGGTAGGACTAGACTGACTCTTCTAGTACCCCGCATTTGACTTTTTATAGATTTTACTTAAATATAGTGAAGCCCTTTTCCCACCTCTTTACCTTACCAATCAATTTTGTACCGTATATTTTTATTTTATTATATTGCGTCTTCCACTTCTATTAACATCAAGGGCGTGCGTTGCAAATAGGGCTGTTCAGAGTGCGGTCTGGACCGCACCAAACCGTTTTTTCGCGGTTTGGGTTACAAAAATTTTTTTACTATTAGATTACAAAATTAATGTCGCGGAGGAAAAAATGGTTAAACCGCAAACCAAACCGCACCAAACCGTTTTACGCGGTTTGGTTTGGGTTGGTTTGGGCAAAAGTGCGGTGCGGTTTGGGTTGGGAAAATGTCAAACCGTATATTTGCGGTTTTGGTTGGGTTACATCCCAAACCGCACCAACCCAAACCGCGAACACCCCTAGTTGCAAATGTGATAAAGAGTTTGGAAGTTTTTTTTTTTTAATTAAGAAAGATAATTGATTCGAAGATCAATCTCTGCTAGGCTATTAGTCTGCAGGGCACAACAGCTCAGAGGCTTGGTACAAGGTTAAACAACCCAGAAGTAAATGTCCCAACATATTATTGGGATGAGGATTCGAACTTTGGACAATGCCTTGTAATTCAAGGTGGTACTCCACTGAGCTACCACCTCTCCCTCATAGTTTGGAAGTGTATAAAAGATGTGTTTTATTTAAATTAATTTACTTAGAGTATTGCTATTTATTCACCCTAATTTTGTTTAGTAATATCTAATGCCCTACCAAGTTTGGCTTGGCTCACTTAGTATAGTTACCACATGACCTCATAATCAAGGATTCAAATCCCATCAAGTGAGGGACACTTGGAGTAGGATTCCTCCTAAAATTCCCCCCTCCTTCCAAGTATTTGGACCTCGGGCCCTATGTGATGATAGCCCAGACAGAGGTTATTCATCTCAGTAATCTAAAAAAAATAGTTCTAACTCCCGGCATATTATATACCTTTCCTTTCCCCCCTTTCCCCTTTCTTTTCCATTTCCCTCTCTCATTTCTCCCACCCCACCAACACACTCACCCTCAATTGCATCCTACCACCACCGGGGCCGTCGCCACCACCAAAGCTACAACCACCACATCACTGCCAGAGGTGGAACTAACACCAAATCACCACCACAACTGCAACCACCACCCCATTTTCACCAGAGGTGCAACCAACACCACCACGCGCCTGCAACTTTTGTTTCAACTTATGGTTGGGTGGACATGTCAAATGCCTGACCATAAGGTTGGGTCGACCATCACAGACGCCCGAGGGATTTTAAAAAGATACTTTCTTCGTCCCACAACACTTTCCTTTTATATTTGTCCCAAATTTGTTTGAACACTTTCATTTTTAGCATGGTACCAATATTATACATTATTTTTTTTTACACTCCTTTAGTTCATACTATATCTTTATCAATAAAAAAGGTTACCCAACTTTCTCTCTCATCCAATAAAAAATAACCCACCAACTTCTATCATATCAACTTTTTTAATAAAATAACATATGTCAACTACAATATATTTTTTTCACCTTAAACTACGTGTCCTAACAAGTGCTCGAGATATTTTTTGGGACAAATGAATTATAAAATATTAACCTTTGCCGGTTAATTCTCGATCTCCGGTCAGTTTGGACCTCCGACTTTCCTTGTTCCTACTGAAATAATGGCGACCAAAACAATTGTCCATCAAGTTTCAATGGTGGTAGAAGGAAGGTTCGTGGTGCTTTAATGGTAGGTGAGTACATGATTGGGAAGATGGAGGGAAGGGAGAATGCAAAAGGTTGAAAGAGATGAGAGACAGTGAAAGGGAATGGGGGTATACAAAAGGGTTAGGCCCTGTTATATATTCAATGTTTTTTTTTTTTTTTTGAAATGGTACAAGGAGAAAGTTAGAAAATCCTTCGCTCAAGGAATTTTCCTAATTTATCAAAGTTATTATATATTCAATGCGTTAGTAAGCAAAAAAGGGAGAGTTTTAGTCGCTCACTTAGCTTATTTAAAATTTTTCAAAATTTATTAGAATCAACTGCATATATAAATTTAATTTAATGTAATTTTTTTGAAATATATGAATTTGATACGTTTGAACTAATGAACGAATTACTAACAGAGGCATAACTCAAGAGCACATAAGTATTTGCAACTTACTTTGATTTAGACATGGCCACAGGTCAGGCAGTGCCGGTTCGTAGGCCGGGCCGGTTCAGCTCGCGCGTGAACATGAGCTTGACCAGTCAGCCGACCGATCCGGTTCAGATTCAGGGTTGAGTTTTCTCAAACCTGAACCGATTCTGTTCAGGGCTCGAGCCAAGCTGGGCCTGTTTAGGTTTGGCCCACCGATGTTTTCTTTTTTGCTTAAATGAAAATGCATTTTGATTTTTAAATTTTAATTGTATATGCACTAGCATATTTATAATAAATAATTTTCGATACCGTCCATATACAATAGTGTTTTTGGTAATTGGGCCGTGGATAAAGTATTTTTATGCATTTTCTCGACTGGATTGACAAGTCGGTTCAGGGTTGCGTGCGTTTTATGGTCTGGTTTCAGGGCTTAGTGCGGTTCACAGTCCGGTTCAGGGCTAGGGTCGGACCGGTTTCCTAGCTAACACATCATTTTGGCCCATGTGAACCCATTCGGTTATCTAGTTCCGTGACGGTTCAGACTCGGTCATCCATCAGTTCGGGGCCAACCTTTTTACGGGTCGGTCCATGTATGGGTCCGGTAAGGCCCGTCTATTGGTCGTCTTTACTTTGATTTAATTCTGAAAAAAAAGAGCTTTAATATACATTCAATCAAATATGACAAGATGTGAAAATCACAAATAAAAAAAAAATCAAAGTCAAAGTTAATGTCAGACTAAGAAAAATCATAGTAAATCAAAACTAATGGGTGTTGACATGAGGGTTGCATACAAGCATTAAATACATGATCCCTCCCTTCCATAATAGCCTGAACACTTTTCTTTTTTTCTTTGTCCCATATTAGTATGAGTAATTTCATTTTTGGCATGGTTCTACCTCACCCAACTCCTTTCACATTAACTTTTTAATAACATAACATTTGATAACTACATTACAATTTGTCAGCTTAAACTATGTGTCCCAACAAATGTTCATATCTATATGGGGCTGAGGGAGTATCGTATAATCGTACATACTCCCACTATCTCATTTTAGTTGTCAATTATCCTTTTTTTATGCCTCAAAATAGTTGTCAAGTTTCTAATAATAAACAAAAAAAGTATTAAATGTTCCACTAAAAATGGAAATGATGAAAGTAATAGAGAACTGACAAAAATGAGAAACAATGTAAGTAATAAAAATAGAGGAAGTAATAGGTGGGAAACAACATACAAACTTTATCATACACCCAAAGCTATTTTTTTTGCTCATTACTCATTTCAAATGATCAAAATGAGCAAAATTAATAAAAAAAAAAGAGTCATAAATGAGCAAAAATTAGTCTTGGCCTATTGGGTATACCATGTACATGGTACACCTGAGTGTATAATATATAAACTCCAAACAACATAATACATTAATCTATATAGTTAAATGCTTATTTATAACTTAATATTTTCATTTTTAATTTTTTTTACCCCTAAAGGTTGCACATATCATTTCGCAAAATGAAGAGAATTCAACATCCCAAAAAAAATCCACAACCTCTTTGGACCTTAAAACGAGTTAGATCTATACGCTAAACATATAATGTCAAAAATAAACATAAATTAAGCTAACGTAAAAAATTATTCAACATTAGGCTACACCAACTTCTAATGAAGAAAATCAACGCATCTATCTATCTACAACTTGTATATTCTTAACGCAAATCTAAATTGACTATTTGACATTCCTAAAAAAAATTGTTAGTACTATAATTACCTCAAACAAAAACCCAAAACGTAATGCTAATCTTCTTCCTTAGAAACGTCAACATGACACAGCCTTATCTAAGTAAGTAGTCGTAGTAGTTGCCAACTTCAACTTGCCATTAATCATCTTTTTTTTTCTCTCTCTCTCTCTCCATCTTTTGCTCTCACAATTAACATATAGTAGTATCAATTTTCAAAGGCGACAAAAGTGGGAAACTTACTAATTACTCGCACAGTATTATCTTCCAAACATGACTTTACCAAAAAAATAACATAAAGAAAGAAAATAAAGTTTCTGAAGCTTTCTAGAACACCCTGTTTTGGCATGTCACTTTCGTCCTTGTTGTTTTATAAGTCTACGCAATTCTTCCACATTTTAACTCTTCTATGAAAATTTATCATCATGATCTTTCAAACCCATAAACCATTTTATTCTTCTTGTTCATTCATCTTCTTCTAAATCAAAAGTAAACTGAGAATAAAATAACAGAGGATTTCTTTTTTCTTTTTCCTTTTTTAATAAAAATATATCATGTATTCTGGGTCTTTTCTTTCTGGGTTTTATTGTTGGGGATGGGAATTTTTAACTGCTCTTTTGCTCTTTAGTTGTTCTTCCTCCTTCTAAAACTCAATTTTCGATCTTTTTTTTCAAAGCAATTTTTAGGAAATAAAATTGAAAGAAAGTTAAACAGGGTATTTTTTAATTTAATTAGTTGTTTCAGTAATTAGGAGGTGAAGATTAGAATTGGGTAAAAAAAAAAAAATGGGGCAAAGGTCAATTCCTGCGCCATTTTTGACGAAGACATATAAGATGGTGGATGATGAGAGTACAGATGATGTGATTTCATGGGGAGAGAAAGGGATTACGTTTGTAGTGTGGAAAACTGCTGAATTTGCAAAGGATTTGCTTCCCAAATACTTCAAGCACAACAATTTCTCTAGTTTCGTTCGCCAGCTTAATACATATGTGAGTTTTTTCAACTTTATCATACTCCGCTTTTTTCACTATTCAAACGCTTTTTCGACTATTAATATCTTTAATTACTCGTTAGTAGAAAGTTAGATAGGATTGATTGCAAAATATACATTGAAATGAATCTGATAAGGTAGCCTGTGATAATATTTTATGGTAATTATTAGATTTGTGGAACTCCCTGATTGGAGTGTTATGCCATATAGCAAAGCCAAAAATACAGTCCTACTACTATTAGGAGGCCTAATATTGTTTTTGTATGTGAATAGTACGCACAAATAGAATGTAGCAATTGAAAAAAGATAGAGTATATTCGGACGTGAATTCTATTCTTTATCCATAGTGTTCAATTTGTTGCTTAAAAATTGCAATATTTTGATTTGTGCATTATTAACTACCTAACATTTTGAGTATATAAAAATAGAAATTATCATGGAAATTCTTTTGGATCCCAAATTGTACCATCAATGAGTTGAAGTCTTCATAACGTTTTTCAAGGAATAAAGGATGTCATACTAAGAATTTATGACTTTGGAGTTGCAAAGTTTGAAGATATTTATAGTTGTTCATCGACTTTGTTAACTTGGGCTGGAAATGATAAATTCCCTAGTTCACATATACTCGTACGTAACAAAGTCATAAGTTCGAAAAATTATGAATATCTAATCTAAGTGTGAAATAGAGGAAATGGTGGAACTCTCTTCAGACTTCACGTACAGTTACATAAAGGTTTCCAAACTCATATAGCAGACATCTAGTCATCTAGATATCAAATTAACATATTTGGCCATTGTCATACTACATTTTTCTACAATTAGGATTTGAAGCCATGTTGTAATATAGGAAATTGGAAGCACATGTTTATTTCAGAAAGGATAGGGATAAAAGATCATTGGCCAAAATTTAAAGATGCTACTAGATACTTTCTCTTTCATGGTCTCTCATTAAAGATGTCTGTGTCATGCATGATTGTTTTAGAGGGAGTATGATAGATATTAAAATCATCGTTACTTCCTCCGTTTTTTTATTACTAATTGTAACAATTGGATTTTTTATACTATTTACACACACAATTCTATCAATCAATTGTAATTTTTATATATGAAAAAATAATACTACAATATAGTTATGTGAGGTTTTGTTAGATTCGTTTGGTATATACTTTTGATATATAACTTTTTATAATTTTTGCTAAAAGGTAATTAAAGATATTAATGGCTAAAAATGTGCATCAATAAACGTGAAAACTCAAATGTTGTAACTAATAAAGAATACGAAAAGTAATAATATTTTTTATACTATGATATTTGCTCTCTCTCGTTTTAAAATATAAGGCACACCTGGTGTATAAAAATTATATTGACCATGGATATCTCTTATAATATGGCAAAAAAAATCATTAGATTTGTTTTAAGAGATCACAAATTATAAGAATAGGTGGTTTAATTTTTAACATAAGTCTACATTTTCGTAATAAGCCCATTTCATCTCACTTTAACCTAACATTATTCTTAGACATTTTACACCAACTTAGTCGTCCATTCTCTTTTCTTTTCTTTGTTTCTCTTTGAATCTTAAACTACAACATGCAATTGTAAAAACTAACCTGAAAGTTTTACCGAATGGATGAAACTAGTCACTACATGAATTAAACCGATTACTAAATGAATTAAATTGGTGACTAGGTAAATTAAACTGGTCACTAAGTAGATTAACTTAGTCATTGTTTTCACAATATGTCATGAGGCATTTATCTTTTCGTTTAATTTTATATACTTGAGTTTTAATTTTGGGATGATGATATTTTTTTTTCTAGTCATGAGTTGGGTGTATGTTTCGGTATGGGTCATGAAGCATGATTAACTTTTGTAAGATGAGATAGAGGAATGACATGTTTTTTCATGTCATGAATGGTCATGCTCCAAGTTCTTTGGTTTTCCTTCATTTGTTCTATGTTTTATTTATTGAAAAACACAGGAAGTGTGTAATCGAAAAAACAAAAAAATAGTTCATTTGTTTCTTTTTATTTGCAATGATTTGACTTTTATACTAATCATTAACTCTACTTAAGTCTTTCCTCCGTCCCATAATATAGTCTTTGTTTCTTTTTTACACGGTCTCCAAGACGTAATTTTGACCTTTAATATCTTCAATTCCGTATTAATAAAAAATATAAAAAGTTGATATTATGAAAGCTACATCGGCATCGAGAATCTAACAAGACCCCACATGAATATGTTTTTTTATATATACAAATGAGAATATTCGGTCAAAGATTTTAAAGTTTGGCCACCAAAAAAAAGTAAGAGACTATATTATGGGACGGAGGGAGTAATATATTCATGTAGAATTTTGTTAGATTTATGTCTACTTTTTATATTTTTTGAATGTCTACTTATTATAGTTTCTAAGTATCCGGTAATTAAAATTATTAATGATTGAAATTATGCATTGACAAACATGAAAGTCAAAGGATTAGAAGTAACAAGAAACCGAGGAAATATTTCTTTCTCGAAAAGTTTGCTCTTATTTTCCACTACAACGGCGCCCACTTGAAGAAAATCTAAGTATCTAACCATGAAAATGACTTCATAAATTACTTGTCATATAGAAATTGAAAATTCTCTCTTTTGCTCTTACTGAAATTTCAATGGTATTGACCAATACTCTTTTCTTTCCAAAATTTCAAATTCAGGGATTTCGCAAAATTGTGCCGGACAAATGGGAATTTGCTAACGACAACTTCAAGAAAGACCAGCAAGATCTTCTCTCCGACATTCGTCGGCGAAAAACGACACTTACTGGAAAAATCTCCGGCGTCGGTGGTTCTCAGTCAGTGTCAGGTGATGAGGCGGGGTCCACATCCACGTCATCACCGGGAAGTGTTGAGATCGCAGATTTATCGGGGGAGAACGAGAAATTGAGACGAGATAATGAGATGTTGAGCTCGGAGCTAGCTCAGACCAAGAAGCAATGTGAAGATCTAATGGGCTTTCTTTCGGCCCATTTGAAAGTGGGCCCTGATCAGATCAACCAAATCCTACGGCAGGAGATAGTGGACAATCTTCCGCGTGGGTCCCTAAAAGATGGGTTAGTTAGCGAAGGTGGCTTTGATGATGTTAATGAGGATGATGATGATGATGATGATGAAAAAGAAGGTTTGAAATTATTTGGTGTATGGTTGAAAGAGGTTGGTGGAATTGAGGAGGGTAAGAAAAGAGGGAGATGTTATGAATTTCAAGGGGACAAGAATTCTAATTTGGGATTAAATGGGACTCAATGTCCACGAAAGGTGATGAAGATTCGCTGAAGAATTCGACTACGAAGTAATAACTTTGGTTAAGTTAAAAGTTGATTTGAACAAAGAAAAACAAGGTTTATGTATAAGCATAGTAGACAGCCTTTTGGTTTAAGATGTATGTATTCGTGTATTGTGTTGCAAGTTTCTGTTGGATATCTTTGGCTGTTTTTGAAGAAATTACCTGTGCTGGGAGTTCATGAAGGCTCATCCCCTTAAATGTGCTGAAAATGTATATAAATATAATATATGAAGTATATATAAGAAATAATAAAGGTGTACACCTAATATTATATAAGTACTCTGGTATTTTATTACTATCCGGACTTCTTAGTGACTGAAGGAAATTGAGTATTAAGGTTACGGATCGTTCAATGTAAAAAAAAAAAAATCAGATAAAGTAAACTCAGATATTATAAAATAAGTTTAGATAAGATAAAATGGTTCGAACAAGATAAAATATAGTCAAATAAGATAAAATAAGTTGAATAGAACAGATTATTTATACTAGGTAATACAATACTAGAATCTAATTGTTGCTTAAAAGCTCAAATAAGTCAAATAAGTTGAATAAAATAAAACCTAACTGTTGCTTAAAAAATTGCAATGAATTGTATACTTGAATAGAAAGAACTGAATTAAGAAATGGTTGCATATTTGTTTATTAGATGAAATAGAGTCTTTTGAATCTTAGGGATGGAAATTCAGTCCGGATCCGAATGAAAAAAATCTCAGTCGACTCCGTTTAAAAAATCCGAATCTGAGTCGAAGGAGGTTGGAGTCGGATCCCATTAAAAAATCCGACATCCGAATCTGACTCCGACTTTAAGACAATTAATCCTTTTTTTAACGGTTTTTTCACCATATACCCCTGACTAATTTTTTTTGCACCATATACCCTTTCAACTTTCCAAATTCACCATATACCCCTCACGTTTGAAAAAATACATCAAACTACTCTTTTGACTAACGGTGTTAGAAACATTAGTCATTAACCCCTAATCCCCCTCTAACCCTAACTAACTAACCTAAATCTACCCCCCTAACCCTAACCTTAATCTAACATCCTAACCCTAACCCCGACACTTAACACCCCCACCCACCCCCCACCCCTTCCCTCCACCGCCCCACCATCCCCGAAGCCCCCTCCTCCCCACTGCAGTCGCCCTCCCCTTCCTCGCCGACCCCCTCCCCCCTCCCGTCTTGTCGCGAACCCCCCCCCCTCGAATCCCGCAACCCAACAGCCCATCCCCCCCACCCTTCGAATCCCACCGCACACCACACGCAAACCCACCCCTGCTCTCTTCGGCCGCCAATCCCCGTCGCCATCGAGTTCGGCCGCTTCCCTTCGCGCACCCCCGAAGCCCATTCAAAGCCCCTTCGCGCACCCTTCGAATCCCGCCGCACACCACACGCAAACCCAATCCCCGTCGCCATCGATTCGAGATTCTTTATTGATTTGGGGTTCCGTTCGACGGTAGGGGAAGGGGAGAGGGGTCGATGGGAGAAGGGGAGGGGCTGCGGGGTTGGGGAAGGGGAGGAGGAGGCTGCGGGGGTGGGAATGGGGGAGGGGGTTGAGGAGGGTGGGGCTGCCGGGAATGGGGGGCTGCGGGTGTGGTGTGGTGGGGAAGGTGTGGGGTGGTTAGGGTTTAGGGTTGATTAGGGTTAAAAGGGGATTAGGGTTTAGGGTTAATTAGGTTAGAGGGGATAGGGTTTAAGTTAGTTAATTAGGGTTAAGGGGGAATTAGGGGGTTAATATGACTAACGGACGTTAACGTCTGTTAACGCCGTTAGTCATTAAGGGTAGGTTGATGTATTTTTTAAAACGTCGGGGGTATATGGTGGATTTGGAAACTCGAAAGGGTATATGGTGCAAAAAAAAATGTGTCAGGGGTATATGGTGAAAAAACTGTTTTTTTAATTTATATCAATGTATAATTTATGTATAATCTGACTAGGACTTTAGGGCAATTGTATTATTTACGATTTTTCCATTGAAGAAATGATTGTTAAAAATAATAGTAATGTTTGGGTTATTTGTACTATATATGATTTCCATATGATTATTAGAAAAAATAGAAATAATTAGATTATATGTATTTAAAAAATGGGGAGAAAAAAAAAGTCGGATCGGAACGGGGTCGGATGTTAAGATTTTAAGTCAGATCGGAGTCAGAGTCGGATGTTAGGATTAAAAGTCAATCGGACTCGGATTTTCGAAGTCGGATGTCGGAGTCGGACTCATATTCAATATCCGACTTCTTGTAGGATCGAAGTCGGATTATGCATAATCCGGTCCAAGTCCGACCTGTTGTCATCCCTACTTTTGAATGAGGTGGTTGAAACTGGTCAAATCTCTAATACGAGCTCAAATTAGTTTTGCCTCAAACATCTCTTTACCAAACAGGGCCAAAGTTTATTTTTAAAATTACCTTACACAATATTTATTAGTCCAAATTTTATCTCAAAAATCAACAATTCCTCGATAAATGTCACTTTCGTTAAATCTCTCTATTTATATTCAGTGAATTCATGCTTCGACATGGAGGTCAATACTAAAAAAACGAGTTGCAGATTTAAAATTGACCAACTCAATCACTGGTGAATGGAAAGAAAAAGAAAAACAAAATACTGCTTAATTTTAAATAAAATTCACTTGAGATCAATTTCAATTTCTCCGATTCTCCAAAAACAAAATACTACTTTTCAAAAATGCTATAAGGAGACTGTTAAAGATAGGACTTCATATGGAGATAAACTTATTTACTTCCTCCGTAACAAAATAGATGTTACACTTTTAAAAACTGTAATCCCCCATAATTTTCTGAATTTTATAAATATATTTAAAGTTTATTTATAAGTATTTTTGGTATTTAAGTAATTAATTTCTTGAATATGGACTATTTTAAAGTCAATGATTCTTTAATGTTCTAAATAGTCAAAGTATTTAAATTATTTTAAAAGTGGACTTTGAGAGTCAACAATGAATTTGAATAAGTTGAGTAGTAGTACAAATGATTTTAATATTGGGTTAGAGGAGCCCAAACTTTTGCAGCCTTTTCATACGATCATCTTTCATTAAACTAACCAAGCAAGCCCATTAATCTATTGGACCCTATAAATACCCTCTTGCCTCACAAATTTTGCCACATCAAATAAAGCCCTAATTTTCTCTCCTCTCTCCCCCTCACACGACTCACTTTTTCTTTCTCTTCCCTCCACCCGTTTTTCTCTCTCTTTCTCTTTCTCTTCTTCTCGACCGCTGCCGCCACCGGCAACCGTCAGCCAACAGCTTCGCCCACCAACCGTCCTCCTCGGCGCCTTTGTTCTCCTTCCTCTTTGGTTTTTTCTCTCTTTTTCCTCTATATTATCTTTATAATTAGTTTTGATGTTTTAAATATTGTTTTAATGGTTTAATAATTAAAGTTTGTATCTTTAGCTATCTTAATATTAATTTCAGATTATATAATTAGTTCAAGTAGAGTGAAAAAATTTTAGATTTAATATATATAGAGTTTTAAAGAAGTTATTGTAGGCACGAAAATTTTATTAAATGCCACATCATCATTTCGACTCATTAAAGTCAATATTATGGACTTTTATAAAAAAAATATAAATGATAAGTAAAATTAATTAATTTGGGCCTATGAGTATATTTGGTCTATTTTAATTGATTATCATTTATAATGCATGGGTCAAAGTCCAATAATAAGAAATGAGCCATTTAAATGATGACGGCCAAGAGAGGGGAACTATTCAGAAACCCTAAACCCTAGAAAGCTCTATAAATAGAGTTGCCTACTCTTCATTTAGAAAGGAGCAAAAGAAACCAGACTCCAGAGCCAGAAGGGAGAAATACAGAAGACTACAAAGAGAGAGAAAGCTGCTCCAGAGACTCTCTAAGTCTGCACATCCAAATCAAATCCTCAAACTAGAAGAAGAACAAGCACCAAATTAAAGCCGTTCAGTTCTAGACGACGAAACTTGAAGAAGATCAAGCCCGGAGGCCCTTATTCAAGAAGATCATATTTGTTTGTGAGCAACTACAAATCAACATCAAATCATTTCCGTTGAAGAAGAACAACAAGCATTCAACGTGTCGTTCTACTCTAGAAGTTCTACCTTGGACGAGATCAAGTCTCGATGGCTCTCATTCAAGAATGTCAAGTCAATAGTTCGTGAACTCACCAAATTAATTCATGAATTAATTAAATTTAAGTGGAGATTGAATCAGAGGAGAAAATATTAGAGATTGTACTCATAAATTCAAATCAATAAAATTGACTATTTTGTTACATTTATTTTGACCCTGTTTTGCAGATCATTGTTAAAATTTGTGTTTACAAATTTGGCACGCTCGGTGGGACAATCTCTACCTCTCATCTCTTTCTCCGTTCAAGCAATGAAGCAAATTCATTCAACCATGATGGCCAAAAGAAGATCTGTTCATAACATCATCAAATCCTTTCCTCCAAGCGTGGATCCTTCGACGGAGTCAATCAATGGAGCGACGGACGTTGTTAATGTAAGTGTCATGACCATTGAAGCAAATACCATGGAGGAAGAATTAGCAAACATGAAGATGCTCATTCACAAACTTGCCAAAGAGAATGAGGAAAAAGAAGCACAAATCAAACTCCAAAGCAAACAACTTGCTGCTATGACAAAGAAACTTGAGAAACGTCCAACTAATTAAAGCGAAGGCGATAGTGGTAGATCCAAATTTAGCAGGAAGTCAAAGACTAGCGCAAAGGATGGAGCGATCCATGGCGATTCATTCAATTTCCAACAAATTCAAGATATGATAGCCACCGCTGTCAAACGCCAACTTGATGGAGATTTTGACGGGAACAACCACTACACCAAGCCTTATACAAAGAGAATTGATGCCCTAGAAATGCCTATGGGCTATCAACCTCCCCAATTCATGCAATTCGATGGCATTGGCAATCCCAAGCAACATATAGTACACTTTATTGAAACTTGTAATAATGCAGGTACTGAAGGAGACCTACTTATAAAGCAGTTCGTTCGATCTTTGAAAGGAGTGGCATTCGATTGGTAGACCGACTTAGCCGCTAGATCAATTGACAACTGGGAACAAATGGAAGAAGCGTTTCTGGATCGTTCCTTCAGCACTCGCCATATTGTCAGCATGACAGAGTTGACACAAACCACCCAGCTGGAGGACGAACCTGTCGTTGATTACATCAATCGATGGCGAACACTGTGTCTTCAGTGCAAAGATCATCTGTCTGAAGCATCCGCTGTAGATTTGTGCACCCAAGGTATGCACTGGGACCTGGCTTACATATTGCAAGGAATAAAGCCAAACACATTCCAAGAACTGGCAACTCGGGCACATGAAATGGAGATGATCATTGCCAACCATGAAGAGAATTCTGATTAGACATCTACGTCAATGGCCGATCATGGCTCCAACTTTGTGAAAAAAAAAAAATCACAAAGAGACAAAAATATCCAAGAAAAATATACTCCTAAGCAAGAGACTAAACTGCAATCAAACCCTAAAAATAATCAAAACATTGAACTACGTTCGGTATGTTCCAAAAAGGTGTAGATTAATCACTTTATTTGGTACGTAGGCATCTTGGGCAATTAAATATTCAAGAGCAACCGCATAATAAAACTTACATTGTATAAGTTGAAAAATTGTACTCTACTAAGGAAAGTCAAAATATGCTTTTACATAAATAATGTAAAAAACAATGAAGTACAAGCTTGGGGGCATATCCGTCGTTCCTTTGTCTTCACTAATCCACTTTGCTGAATGATGGGCATGAAAATTTGACATCACTCACTCGAAGATTGGAGAAAGCTTCCAAGCACCAATACTTCATCAAAATTCCACGAAGACCTGGAGAAAGCTTCCAAGCACCAGAGATTCGACAAAAATGTTAAGCATGGAGATTGGAGAAAGCTTCCAAGCACCCATACTTCATCAAAATTCCACGAAGACCTGGAGAAAGCTTCCAAGCACCAGAGATTCGACAAAAATGTTAAGCATGAAGATTGGAGAAAGCTCTCAAGCACCAATACTTCATCAAAATTCCACGAAGACCTGGAGAAAGCTTCCAAACACCAGAGATTCGCTAAGAATGTTCAGCATGGAGATTGGAGAAAGCTCTCAAGCACCAACACTCCACCAAACTTTTTAAGATCTGGAAAAAGTTGTCAAGCACCGGAGATTTGAGCAAAAGGCCAGACGATGAGTTCGGAGAAAGCTCCTAAGCACCAGATCACCATGATCAAACACCAGCCACGAAAGGTCATGTCAAACGAGGTTTAGATGGAATAATGATGATGCACCACTGATCTTGTATGTAGTGCTAGCTGGATTTCATGATAATTTTTATAATGACGTCGAAAATGATAGCTCAACTGCTCCTCCGCGACATCTAGATTACGGCTCGATGGCAAGAATAACAACTCCTCCGGCATCACAAAAGCAACGAGGACAACATTCTCCCCTTCGTGACATCAAGCTAAGGTATTTTGAAGATAGTGGTATGCAATATCAAATAGATGACTTGGCAACTTCTTCAACCACCGAATTGGTTTCAACTGGCTATAGATTAAATCATATCTGGATAGTACTATGAGAATGGCTCCAGTACTCCAGGCTCCATTAAATTGAGGGCACGATGTAAGTCTGCACGTCCCGTCTTTCCTTAAAGAGATGGTCATTCTGGTTGCCTCTGTCTTCAAAGGTGATAAAGGACATCATTCATTATGGGACTGTATACATAGCGCCATGTTAGGAATGTGGACCGATGATGAGAAGAAAGAACAGTTGCTTGGTTCAGAAATGTCCTTCCACCAACAGTTCAAACTTGGAGGGCAATGCGATGCTGGCAACTCCTTCGCAAAAGATTCGATCATGAGCTGAAATGCATGAAATTGTGTTTTATATCCATTAGTTGCAGCATCAGCTATCTTCATGTGATTTTCATTGTGTGTTCCCACGGATTCAAGTCGCACCAGAGGAAAAAAATTGAGGAGTGGCGCACAGTACCTTAGCATCTGATAATGTGTTATCATATTATGATGCAATAAGACAAAAAAATCACACTTACAAAAAAAAGAAAAAAAAAGAAAAAAAAAAAGAAAAAGAAATGAAAAAACAAAAAGGATGAAAAGTGGTTCATATCACAGTATCATGTAGTATGATACTTTCAGGTTTCTTCCTCCTTTTAATACCCAATCAAGCTACTGTTAAGCTTTTAAAAAAACAGAGCTACGAAGCAAAACTCCAACAAAAAGCCCACATCAAACACCAAAATTTCTACTTCACAAAGCTTAGAAAGTACCTAAACTCCAAACATCACAAACCAAATTCCTTCTCTCTGTATCTAACAAACCCAAAAAAAAAAGATACAAATACAAGAAAAAGGGGTGGTAGAAACAAAAAAAAAATCCTTATCCTTCTAGTAAGTAGTAACGGGAAACTCAAGAGTGTGATGCGACGATTTCCTTGGGCAACAAGCTCGGGTATGTTGTTTATGACAGAGTAAGTTCGTTTATGGCGTCAATGGCTCGCGAACGATGTCGGCTTTGGCACCACCGCTCTGGGAGTAGTTCGACTATGGCGTCAATTGCTTTACTACAACATCAAATATTGGCTCCATTTTCCTCCTTGATCTTCGGCTCCTCAGGCAAATGATTACGTCGTCCGCAGAGTCAAAACATCAAGGCAGATGGCTACGTCCTTTGCGCGTCGAAATGGCAATGGTATGGCTGGGCTCCTCCTCTATAGCGTCAATAGGCTTGTTCTTCACGTCAGCATGTGTCACAACAACGGAGCATGGTATGTATTCCTCTACGACGTCAGCATAGTCGGCGGCTCATTCATGGCTTTAATCGGGTTCATTCATGCATATGACTGCTTCATTGTATGTCTTCTTGGCTAGAGAGTTGTTGACTTTATGGCTTCAAGTTGCTTGATCAATGGGGCAACCGCAATTGGAGGTATAGGTTGGGCACGAGCTGAATGGCTCGCATAGTAGATGGTACGTGGAAGACAAGCTCATAATGTGCATACCTGCAAGAAAAACAAAAGTATGACAAAGAAATCTCAAGCAGATATGAGGGGCAAGAAGATAGAAAGTCGAGGGTCTTCCGTGATTAGTGAAAATGATATCTCCTCCATGGTGTCATGACTCATGGGCTCATGGCCTCAAGAAGATGGCGGCTCCTTCACATTGGCTCAAGTAGTTGACGGCATGGCTTCAAGTGCATCGTAGACGCTGCAACCTGGATGAATAAAGTTCTGAAATGTTTGGTGGTATTTATATCAATAAGTTAGGTATAACTTCCAAGATATCTACGCAGATAACAACTCTCGCTAAGATTATGGTTGGAGTCAAACTTATCTTCAGAATTGTTGAGCTTTTCGTGGGATTTTTGGCTTATCTCAAGTCTATCCAGTTATTATCTCCAACAAGAATATTGGATATTCAAGAGTTAAGAAAGGAAATATCCAGCTAATTTACTCATGGAGTTGAAAATGGCAAGCATTAATTTAAGAAAAAAGAAAAGAAAGAAGAAGCCCTAACTTATATAACTCAGCTTGTTGTCGTGAGTTGTTGCTAGAATTCTTGAACAAGGTGCTTTTGATCCATTATAAATAAGCCATTTTGTTTCAAACAAAAATGAAGCCAACACAAATTTGCTTTTGATGGTAAAAAAAAATATATCGAGACTCGATCACGCTTAAACACTCAAATTGTGTACGTGATACAGTCTCGAGGAGGCAATTTGTAGGCACGAAAATTTTATTAAATGCCACATCATCATTTCGACTCATTAAAGTCAATATTATGGACTTTTATAAAAAAATATAAATGATAAGTAAAATTAATTAATTTGGGCCTATGAGTATATTTGGTCTATTTTAATTAATGACCATTTATAATGCATGGGTCAAAGTCCAATAATAAGAAATGGGTCATTTAAACAATGACGGCCAAGAGAGGGGAACTATTCAGAAACCCTAAACCCTAGAAAGCTCTATAAATAGAGTTGCCCACTCTTCATTTAGAAAGGAGGAGAAGAAACCAGACTCCAGAGCCAGGAGGGAGAAATACAGAAGACTACAAAGAGAGAGAAAGCTGCTTCAGAGACTCTCTAAGTCTGCACATCCAAATCAAATCCTCAAACTAGAAGAAGAACAAGCATCAAATTAAAGTCGTTCAATTCTAGACGACGAAACTTGAAGAAAATCAAGCCCGGAGGCCCTTATTCAAGAAGATCATATTTGTTTGTGAGCAACTACAAATCAACATCAAATCATTTCCGTTGAAGAAGAACAACAAGGATTCAACGTGTCGTTCTACTCTAGAAGTTCTACCTTGGACGAGATCAAGTCTCGATGGCCCTCATTCAAGAATGTCAAGTCAATAGTTCGTGAACTCACCAAATTAGTTCATGAATTAATTAAATTTAAGTGGAGATTGAATCAGAGGAGAAAATATTAGAGATTGTACTCATAAATTCAAATCAATAAAATTGACTATTTTGTTACATTTATTTTGACCCTGTTTTGCAGATCATTGTTAAAATTTGTGTTTACAGTTATACCTTGCTGGAATTTTTATTAGTGTAATTATGGTGGCTATTATATTAAAGTAATGATTTTTAGGGGTTTTAAATGATTATTTGGTAGTACTATATTATGGGACACCAGAGGTTGAAGTTTTAGTGTTCAAAAGAGTTTTAAGAGAGTTTTAAGTATTTTAAAGTTGTTGTAATTTTATTAGAGTGTTAATACTTGGATGTTTTGATAATTGGTAGGTGGAGACTTTAGTTTGAGTGATTTATAAGGTTGAGAAAGTGGCTCTCATATTTTTTAGATTTATATCATGTCTTAATATTAGGATTGATATAGTATCATGTGTATAGAACTTTTTATAGTTCATATGTGGTTCATATTAAAGTGAATTTGCATGTTTTATACTGTTGTGTGAAGCATGTTGCTTATTATGAAGTATTATATGTTTGTATAGATGATTGATGCAAGCATGTCGATTGGGAACGTTTATTTTATTAATTCACATGAGGGATTAATAAATGTATTGTTTATTAGATCATGATGTGTATCATGTTGTTCACTTGAATTTATTATATTATTTACTTTATAAGGACCGTGGGCCTTGTTTGGTAAAGTTGGATATTTACCTGTTGTCAGGTTGGTTGGTTGTCGATTTAAGTTAACAAATAAAGGTTGGTTGTCGATTTAAGTCAACAAATAAAGGTTGGTTGGTTGTTGAAATAAATGGGATTAATTTTGGGTCAATTGAGTTTTATGATCACAGTATTTAATCTTAAGATAAAAATTGGAGTATTTGTGTATTCATGATTTTTATGTTGGTTGTCTTATTGTTGTGAGTCTCAACATTCAATTTATATATTAATTAGAGCTGATCAACTCAGCCCGGCCCGATTTTTGGGCGGGTTTGGGCAGTTTTTTTGGCCCGCCGGCGGGCCGGACGGCCCTTTTTTTTTGGCCGGGCTTTGGGCAAGCCAAAAAAGACCTTTTAGTCTTTTTCTGAGTAAGTCGATACGTTATCACACGAGCGATAAAGCTTTGGTGATTGTTTTGTGGGAAAAAGGTATTTTATAAATAGAGAATTATCAGGATGTTACAAAAACACACTTTTCTAGGCAATTTTTTAAAAGGAGAGAGATAGAGAGAAAGAAAAAAGAGGTCCCATGTGATAGGAGAGAGATAGAGAGTTGCCTAAAAAGGAAGTGTAACATCTATTTTGTTGCAACCATATTTAGAAAGTGTAACACCTATTTTGTTACATAGTAAGTATTAAATACATTATTTAATCACGTTTTTATAATCTACAATCCTATATATTGTCTATGTATCTCCTTTGTCCTCAAAGAAACTTCTTGTATTCATATTTGGGTACTAGAATAAAGTTTTGATAATCAATTACTCCATATAATGTATATGATGTGAACTCCAACAATAACCTCTTCTCTCGATGAACCCTTTATTTTTACTCAAACACAATTCGCTAAAAGAAAAAACTTGTGTATAAAATTATTAATATACATGTCCAACCCTAATAAAATACTTCCTCCATGTTTTTTAATTGCACCATTTCGTTTTACACTTATATCGAGACACTTCTTTGAACGACAATATCTCTAATTGCTTATAAATAAAATGATAGAAATTTAATAATTATAATCATTGCATTGAGACAAATCTAACAACACCCCACTTGACTATATTTTTCTTATATAATGATGCAATATAGCATAACAAAGTTGGTTGATAAATAGTGCCAAAAATGAAATGGCGTAATAAAAAAAATAGAGCAAGTAATTATCAAAAGATACACTGACTTAAAAAGTACACTAACGGCCCATTTGGTAGTTGGTAATAAATAGTTGTAATGAGAATGAATTTGTATGTAAATTTGTGAAGAAAATCATTATTCATTCTCATAGTAATGCTAATTTATCCTAAAATGTCTATTAATGAAAATAGCTTCCCCTTAAAGAAAAAACACAAGTTTAGGGGTGAGATTGTTTCTCCATGCAGGAAATAAAAACACAAACTTGAGGAGTTAAAATTGCCTCCCCATGGAGAATTTAAGGGTGTCTCCCTTATAACATTACGGTTAAAATTCATTCTCATTACCACTATTTATTAATGATTATCAAACTGGCCGTAATAGATAATAACATAATGGCGATCCTAATGGGTGTCAAAATTTTGCACTGTCAACTTTGTAGCCCAAAACAAATGATGAACAAGAAACACACCAAATGACCAAACCATAAGAGCAGAGCAGAAAAAGAATGGTCCGATCCAATTATAACTTTCTTTAGTATTACTGATTGATGTCAAATATTGTGAGAAATAACGTATGGCTCTCACTTGCTCACAGCTTCCCCTTTCTCTCTCTTCAAAAATATCACAATCACCACTAACAATTTCCCATTCTTCTCTTCCTTTACTTCCCAATTTTAGATTTCCTACTTCAACTCTTGCTCGTTGTTGTGTAGCAGCTTCCCAAATGGACAACGGACGGCCAAGATTTAAGGAATTTCCATATGCATCACCTGCCATCAAAAATCTGATGGTGGATTTAATATCAACGGTGGAGAATCGCCTGGATTCCTTGCTACTTCCATGTACTCTCCCGCAGGATATCCAATACTTTCATAACCAAACTGACACTGCCCATGCTTCCCTATTTCTTCGCTCTGGTGCCCCGTCCTCTCCGGTATATTTTATCAAGTTTGTTATTTTACTACTTTTATACTTCAATATATTTTTCCACGATTATATTTTTCAATATATGTCCATAAGTATAAGGATGGTCAACGTAAATTATGTATTTATGTGTAATATTGAGTGGTTTATCTAACGAGGTGATCGATGATAATGATACATTTCCTTAAAAACACACTTTTAAAAGAAGAAACTAGTTTTTTTTTGCCCGGGCGATGCCTCGGTCAGTTACAATTAACTAATAGGTTATTATTTTTAAATTTTATAATTTATTTTGCTACTTTTCGTATTTTTTGTCCATTAAGAAATTGAAAAATTCAGGTCACAACGTGATAAATCTCTATTATATAAGCCAAGAGGGGAGCTACGGTGTCCCCTCTTGAAAAGACTTATATACCCCTAATTTGAAACATAGAAAAAAACCATTTAAAATTTCTAATTCATTTCCTGAAATACAATTATACAATAAGGAAAGTTATAAAAAGATAAAACTAATAACATAAAAAAGATTAAGATTGCCATTAAAATATTAATTATGATGAGGAAAATATCCTAACAAAGAAATTTTTCAACAATTGTAAAATCAAAGATACAAAGTTTTCTTTTACCTAAATATTCAATAACAATTACAAAGAACATAAATTAAATTCAAAAAAATACTGAGAAAAAAAAGAGTATAACTCATCTTTGTATTTTTTCGATTTCATAATTGTTGTAGTCAATATGTTATTCAAGAGAAAAAGTTAAACCTGATGAGAAAAAATAAAGATGTAGCCAACTTCTCTTATTTTCATTTTCAACCGTATGTTTTGTAAACATAAATTATAAGTACGAAGTACATGTTTATTTTCCGCATTAATATTAATGTTTTTTTACGATTTTGAACATCAGTATTAATACTAATATGTTGGCGCACGCATCGCGTGCATACGAGGCTAGTAATGAAAAATTGAAAGGTTTGAGTTTGAAAACAATACCTTAAAAGGAATTGTGGTAAGAGAATATGACATCAATATTCTCTTGTAAGTTACGTAATAAGAGTGTTAGAGATGTATATACTTGTTCAAGTCTTTTTAGTTATGTATACTTATTACAAGACTTTATCATATTTTATTTGAAACATTAGACAACAAATTCATAGTGTATTGATGGTTAAACTCTAACTTTTCATTTCAAAGGTCATGTGTTCGATACATTGCACTTACACATTTCTTTTTTTAAAGTGAGGAGTACACATAGACATAAAGCATTTGCATTAGAAAATTGAGGAGAGTGCCACGTGGCACATAAGCTTTCTTTCGCACGCCTTTTAATATATTTGTACTAGCTTTATATGCACGCAATGCGTGCGTTAATTTCAAAACTTGTTATTGAATTATATATTCTATCCGTACTATAGTTATAATTACACTTAAAATGTGAAAGATTAATAGTTAGATGAATTTAGATATATTAAGTCGCTAAGGTAAAAAAACTAACAACGGTTGTGAGTGATTTTTAATAATTATTTTTTGTGAATGATTTGAACAAAAAAATAGATATAATGAGTTGGTTTGATTGAATTACAAAGTATCAGATGTAGTGAGTGTTCCAGACTATTCAGGTAGACATCATGTATACCAACTTCTTTTATAAAAAAAGGTCAAGATATTTTGTTCATTTAATTTTTTGATTGGAATATTTGATGCATATACCATTTTTAACTTGTTTATAATGATAAGTTGAAATGAGAAACGGTTTTTAAATTGTTTTCTTTTGTATTTTTTTTCCTTCTATTAGATCATTAAGGGTAATTAAGTATTTTAAGAGGGGGACACCATCTTCCTCCCCCCTTCCCTTATATAATAGAGATAGATATTCGCATGATGATGGAGTTTGTATGGGAATTTCTCGTGTGTACATGGTCTAACAGTTGATAATGAAAACATTATTTGTATAAATGTCTTTTTATTTAATGTAGTGAAGAATGTAAGGGAAATCCGAAGTATTATATGAGCCACACAATAAAGATGAATTGTTTGAGTTCAACTGTTTTTTTTTTAAATAAAATAAGTTATACTAGTAGTAATTCAAATAATAAGTTATACTAGTTCATGTGCTCAATTATGTTATAGTAGTAATTTTTGTATGACCTTAAACCTGTAAAATTGTGCTATACTAGTAACCTTCACATCCTCGTTTCAATGAAATTTAAGTGCAAATTTCTGCAGATTGACTTCATATTAGGTTCCTGGCTACACTGTGAACTACCAACAGGAGGAGCTTTAAACATAACAAGCCTATCATCGTACATGAATAACTCAACTGATGCACCCCACTTAGTGATCGAGTTCATCCAAAACACTCCCACATCTCTAGTTTTCATCCTGGATTTACCTCCTCGAAAGGACCTTATTCTTCACCCTCACTACCTCAAAACATTTTATGAAGATTCAGGTCTTGAGAACCAAAGGCAGCTCCTCGACAAAATCTCCGAGGCTCAACCTTATGTTTCTCCCTCCCTCTACATTCGGTCGGTCTTTTCTCCTACAGCTGTTGTGCTCCGTATTGACACTTCCTCGAGTGGAGGAGAGAGATTGGAGGAGATTCTAAAGGATGATGTGAGTTCTGCAGCAAAAAAGGTCTTGGAAATTTGGTTGGATTTGTGCGTTTTAGGGGAAAAAGAAGGTACTCAAGATGAGGAGAAGGCTCATTTGAAGAAGAGGGATAGTATGTTTAAGAGTAAGAGCATTGAGACTGATATTGGCTCTACTTTGCCTAGGATGTTTGGCCAAGAAACAGCTGATCGTGTTTTGAGTGTGCTACGAGACATAATATAGTTTCTGTAAGCATAGAATTATGGACCTGTTATCTGTAAGCACTTCATGTACAAACAATTGCTCTTGTATAAAAAGAATATTACAAGTGCAGAATATAGCTTCTTTCACAGAGGATAAGAGACCAATATCTAGAGCCGAAACATGAAATTTTCCTCAGATTAGAGTTTTGAATAAAAAATTATACATCTCATTCTTCGTTACGAGCAAGACAACTAGGAAACTTGAAGGGAAGTGTTGTCACTGGCTTATCATCAGCAAGTCCTTGACATGCTAGGCCAAATGCATATCCGAGAGCGGTAGCCACTGGTATTGCTACAGCATTGCCCACTTGTATATACCTATTTAATGCATATGAATCATGCATTAAGAACATATACATACCCCCATTAACGCAAATTCTACTTTCTAGGATACAATGTATATATTCAATTCGATGAAACTGCAGTAATCAAATAAGGACCAGAAAATGTATGTCCTAGAGATCTTTAAAAAACAAGAGGAATATGGTTGAGCAGAGATAGTCTTGCAAGAAAGTTTCAAAATTATACTCTTTAGAAACTCACCTCTCTTTAACAGACCCATAGAGTTTGTAGCAATCAAGAAAGCCCTGTAACCTTGCGTTTTCTCGAATTGTGAGCACTCTATCCTGCTCCGGATGCAGTAAAGTCTGAAACAGCAGACCAAAACCTTAAGACGAAAGCATCAAAGTGTCATTGTACCATCGAAAAGAATTAAAAATAACCTGGTTGTGAGGTTCTGCCCTGGTGACGACTGTGGAAACGGTCTCATCCCACCACAACCTACCAAATGGCCTGGAAGAAAGCATTGTAATGTAGGAAATCACGGTAAGGATGAAACCGGTCAACAAATAAGCTGCAGAAAGAGATAGAAAGTGTAGACCTACTTGGAAGAAGTGCCTCGAACAAATTTTAGAGCATAATCAGGCACCTGAATCATTATAAAATCGTGTCAAGGTTATGTCATTGATCAAGCAGATTAAACATGTAGGAAGGCATAGAAGAGATGTATATACCAAAGGCTTCTTTGAGGGAAGGAACACTCTTTCCATAGAAGGGTCCAAGTAGACCTTGTTCTTAGAGTCTACTAGCACCCCAGGCAAGTTTCTAAAATTTGCTCCCTGGTTCAACAGCGAGGATCATAGGCATGAGAACAAGGAGAGGCAAAAGAAGATTGAATATTAAGATTAATTCTGTAAGAAAATATGCTTCTGAACCTTCTTTTTTGGAATCTGACACACTCTTTGATAGTCATCTTTGTTCAATTGCAAAGGGCGATGATCATAAAGAGCACAATCTAATGCAACTTCAGCTGACCCATTAAAAGATATCATATCTGGAAGACAAGATTACACAATCCAATCCATCAAGAAATTATCTACAGATGAAGCAGCTATAATGGTCTGCCATATTCGGTAACAAAAAACTCACCTTCTCTTTTTAGTCTAATGTATTGCTGAAATTCCGAAATAGGAGCTCCTTCATAGGGCCTCCCATCTTGTTCTTCATAATTAGTAACCTATATAGGTGAGCAGCACAAAAATTAATTCAAACCAAGCATATTCATAATGCAACACCAGTAAAAACATCCAACAAAGACATACAGAAGGTAAATCTGAAATCGCATCCTCCAGTGATAGAGCCTTCGCCAGGGAAGGGCAGCTCTTTTTTTCATGTGAAACATAAACCGCCTGCAATTGTTACATCATATAGTATTATTTTTTCAGCATCTAAAGAAGTTTCTCCATGTACTATGTATTGGAAAGCATGTCTTACCTCAAACTCATTAGGAATCCCGCCTCTTGTAACAACTTCATGAGTTGGAAGAGGATATTGTGGTAGTTTCTGTAACATAACATGAAACTAGGTTAGGGATAAATTCATTTTGCTCTTTATGTGTAAACTCCATGTTTGGCCTCTCACTGCTCGAGTGAAGAGAGGTGTAAATTTCATTAAAAACCTTCATAAACAGCCAGAAAGAATAACCTTTGAAATGTGCGCTCCCCATAGAAACACTCGCAGTCGAAATTGTGGAAGACCATACGATCCTGCTGCCATAATCCCCATGCGTGTCTGGAAGTTCATACCAACGAGTCTTCCAACAGCATATCGCCCCAAAAAACCTCCAGCAAATCTCATTAAATCTACTACATTTTCCATGAGAACATACTTTGGCCTTAAGAAGTCTACTATATCCATGAAAACCACTAGCTGATGGTTCTTTGAATCTTTTAAAGGATCCATCTTGTCTCTAAAGCGATTAAAACCGCTGACTCCTTGACAAGGAGGTCCTCCACAAATGAAATCAGCATCCCCCTATACCATGTAAATGTAATAGAAGCAATGAAATATGCAAAAAGATATTAGATTATTCAATAGAGTGTGATTCAAAGGGAAGAAATATTTACGGGAAGAGGCAAAAAGTTTGCTTTGTATCCTTTTGCAACAAACTCCTTTATCCGATCTTCAGAGCCACTGTTTCATCAAGAAAAAAATAGATCAAAAAACCAGCAAGTAGTAATACCAAAAAGCCTACCTAAAATGAAAGAGTTATGATCTACCTTAAGCCATCAATTGGCTCCCAAGTGTCTTCTTCAGGTCCATATCCCTTCCAACGTACCTTGACATATAGAATATTATGATACCAATTAGTGGAGAAGTGAAATTTTATATGAAAGAATTTAAAACGATATTTCGTTGATGAAGTTTATGCATTAGAATTCTTATAACATAAAGTTGTTGCCCAACAGATTTTTGGCAACCATTGCAATATCACTCCACAAGCACATAATAAACAGTAGAATAGAGCTCTGGAGAAAATACCTTAAAGTAAAGACCACGTTTTCTCACATAATTAGGATCCCCAAAGCAAATGTCAAGCAAAGTCTCTACTTCAAACTCTCCAGGGGAAAGTGGAGAGTCATCATCAATATCTTCTTCTTCAGAACATACCACCTCTGGTGAGGGTGAAGCTCCTGACAATAATAAATCATTGCACAACCTTTTCCATTCTTTCAATAAGGCTAAGAAATCCTCAGCCTTCTCATTCCTCACCTGTATAATGAATTTAGTCATGTATTGTTTCCACTCAACTCTTTGCAATGGTAAACAAGAAACCCGATTTCACCTCAGTTTCAGGATGATTCTTCCTCAGAGATTCACAAGCATCTTGGTTCATATCTACTGCCCATTTCTAGATGACATTTACGAAGAGATTAGTCAGCTTTAATCCCACATTATGTAAATCATTCAAAACACCAACTGTGAAAACCTGATAATGGGCTTACATTTACAAGTTTTATTCCCGATAGAGATGCACCTAGACAAAGACCGGTGGACATGGCTCCACAACCAGAATATAAATCCAGTAACCTCATTTCATTCTTAGGTTCCACAACTTCTTGCGTTGTCTTTGTTTCTACTACACCATTACTAGTAACATCATCAGTGGCCTCATTGGAACTATGATCACTTGAAATAGTTGATGATGTATCACTACCACCTCCTTCATTTTGGCCATCTAAACCATTAAGAATTGTTTAACATTACAAAGAATGAAATATACCTTAAAACTTAAATGGGATTAAATTCACAACACTATAATACATACCAGGCACCAGATTTGCAAAAGTCAAATAAGGCAATTTATAACTCAAATCACAAAACAGTTCATGAGACTTCTCCACGCCAACCTAATGAGAGTTTGAAGGATCAGACGACTAAAAAGAAGAGAGAACAAAAAACAGACTAACACACAGATATGCATCATACATTAGAAGGGTTGGCAGCGATGTTCACTTTACGAACAATGCAGCCCAATGGATTATCATTTTTGACATCCGAAAAGAATACTCGTCGATTATCAATAAGTTCAGCGTGTACTTTAATTACCTGAAAAGGAAGGCCACCCGAGAATATTAGCAAAAACTTACTAATATGAAAGAACGACCCATATAGAGACATGAAGACTCACAGTGTCCTCAGCTCTATAAAACCATTGAGCTGTAATATATTGTTCCTTATCAACAGTCTCAAAGAATTCCACTATTTTGGCAATATAATCAGGTGTTCCTTCCTCAGCCTGAAAAACACGACATTGTGTGAAACTGTGAAGCCCTCAACATATGTAATGAGAGTAATAAACTGAATTGGAAATTATGTTTTCTTCTTATTTCTGTTATTGACAGCTCATAGGCACAGCTCATCTTTTGTCAAGGTTAGTCACTTTCCTGAAAACCACGCTGATACTATGCTCTACTGTAATTGGCTGATACCCTGAGATTCCCTACCTTTTTTTCTTATTCTAGCCTTTATATACTGATGTAAGGATGTAATGAAGGGTGACACTATGCAATACAATTTCTCTCACAATTAATGGTTTTCTCTCTATCTCTCAACGCTTATTATTTCTGTGCATTTGAATCATTTTATTCTTGTCATTCAAGTTATCATGGTATCAGAGCAAGGCAAATGCGAATTGAAATGAAGCTAATCTCTCTCTTCCTTCTTCTCTCATTAAGCCAGTGATCTTTTGAAAAAATCCCTCTCAAAGTCTCAATCTTTCTTCCTAAATCTTCTGGTCTTCCCTCCCTTAGAAAATTTCTCAATCTTTCTTCCTAAATCTTCTGGTCTTCCCTCCCCTAGAAAATTTCTCAATCTTTCTTCTCAAAAACTAAATCTTTCTTCTCGAACCTTCTCAATCTCGTCTCTTCCTCAATCATCCAAAAGGGAGGGGGGTGATTTTCCTCTCTACTTACACAGCAGTACAACACCTTGACACCCAACTTGGATACACTTGAATTGATCAATGATGATCTGGAACAACTAGAACCACCACAAAATCAGCCTCACCAAACAACACAAACCCTGCCAATACAAACAATCCACAAAATTCTACTTGGATACCTATTAATACCTCTCCTATTCCCTCACAAAGCTCTCTTTCCACCCCAACACCTTCTACACCTCACAATGCCTCACCAATGCACAATGCACCACCCCACATGGTGAGAAGATCTTCTAGTTATCACAACACACTGTAATAAATCAACCTAGGGAGAGGGGCAATTTTGGTATTATATAATTAGAATAGAATATGGAGAGAGAAATCATGTTGAAAATTGTGAAGAGTGATTAGTGGTTTTAGCTTAGGAGAGTGTCATTCCTCTCAAAAGATTAGCTAGGTTGTAATTGGTGATTTAATCATCTATTCAATCATATCTTCATTTGTTTCCTTTCTCAATCATCTCCCTCACTTCCATGTTCTTTCTTTTCTTCAACTAATCTACTAATTTGGGTCTGTTGATGATGTTAGTTCATCACAAATGGTATCAGAGCAGTAATCCTGGGAGATTAACCCACTGATTTTCAGTTTTAGTCAAAAAAAAAAAAAACTGCAATGGAGTTTGCTTCGGAGGAGACAAAGAAATTCACTGAAGAATTGAATGAGATAATCAAGATAGGTTTTGAAAAATTTCAACAAGACCTAATGAACGACCTCAAGAAAATAATTAGTGACGCTTTTGCTCCAATCAAAATGGAGTTGCATCTTCTTCGAAAAGAGCTGGATGAAGAAAATGAAGCAAAACCGGTGGTGGTGGAGAAAGAGGACAAAGAGGAAAGGACAGGGGACTGTTCGATAACTTCCTTCACCGGTGGAATTCAGGTGGAACCAAATGGAGGTGACACTTCAATGAAGTCTGGTGGTTGTCCCTCACATAATGGTCCTCACATTCTCAAAGGAAAAAAAACAACAACCAGGAGAAAGTAAGCCTACAGCATGGTCCACAGAGAAGAAAACGGGTCGTGGAGGAAGATTCGATGGGGTGCGGTTCAGGTGGTGGTCCAGGTTGGCTCACCAGTGAAATACTCAAGCGTGTAGGCAGTAGAAGTAGCCGATCTGGTGGAAGGGCGAGTGATTACAGAGGAGGAGTTACGGGCGACTGTGGTAATTTCACAGGAAGAAGAACAAATAAATTAAAAGGTGACGCTAGAAGGAAAAGGGGTAGAAGAGAAGATGGCAGGAGAGTCATGAGATGCCGATCCAAAAGCTGCACAAGTAACTTCGCCGGAGGCAGGTTTGTTGTAGGCTCCAGCAGTCTCACGCGAAAACGAGAGATGGCTAGGCGAGGTAGGGCTAGGGTTAGCGATTTTGATGATGGGTCAGTCTTCACCGAAAGAAAGGAAACCAAAAGCTGGCAAAGAAGCTTCGCCGGCAAAAGGCCATGGTGGTGGTGCACTTTTGCGGGGTGGTTACGAGGAGAATACTGTCAGAAACTTCCAAAGACTCGGAGGAGAGAGAGAATCTGCCATAGACCCTTCGCGAGCTTGAAGAAGACTCCAGTAGATGTTGCTAGGGGGCAAATTGTCGTTAGCCAAATAGATGAAGTCAGCAGGGGCAATTTTGTAAAAGAACAAAAGGATAAAAGCACAAAGGAAATTAGGTCACTGGGGGCAAGTGTTGAGCATCAGGTCTTTGAATTAGTAAAAGAAATAGGGGACCTACAAATGAAAGAAAAGGAGGCAAAAAACGTGTCTAGGTGCTCTGATGCTAGTCTTAATTGTTGTCCCTCAGAAATGATTGGGCCTCTCAATTCTCATCCAAAGCCCAACTTCCCATTTCCACTTCTAAAATCCTTCCACTACACCCATCACCTCATTAATTAGCCCAACTCGATTTCAAATTACCCTACCCTATTGTTAAAACAAAATAGTACTTGTCACACCAACCAAAAGACTAATGGCCCACTTCTAAACAATGAGCTGGGGAACAAGTTTGACCATCCCTTTTCCAACCCACCATTCCTAAATTCCAATCGTTTTACTTCTACCCACCTACCCAGCCAACAAACTCAACCTGTAAACCAAGAAATTCAATCTGGTTTTTCCCAAACAAGACTCAATTACCCGGCCCAGCTTATTAAACCAAAAAATCCTACAATCCAACCACCCACTTCATTGTTTGTTCAGTCCACCAAATCCTCTACTAATCCCATCAAAGCTACTGAACTTTTCTGCCATCCCAATTCAAATTCCACCCACTTCAATCATAACCAGACATTTTCCGTGGAAAAGATGCTGAACTTTTCTGCCATGGGCAAGCTGCTGAACTTTTCAACCATGGGCAAGCTACTGAACTTCTCTACCATGGGCAAGCCACGTATGCAACTGAAATCGGCGAGGGCAAAGAGGAGCTGAAACAACATTGTAAACAGTTCTTGGCAGAAGGCAGTAACCACTATTGCCGAGGTCAGGCTTGTAGTGCCGATTACTATCCACCTTGAGGACAAGGTGAAAGTTTGGGCGATAGGTTGTGTAATGAATCAACCTAGGGAGAGGGGCAATTTTGGTATTATATAATTAGTTAGTTTTAATAGTAGCTTGAAGAATAAGTTAGGGAGTTAGGGAGGAAATATCTCTATAAATAGAATAGAATATGGAGAGAGAAATCATGTTGAAAATTGTGAAGAGTGATTAATGGTTTTAGCTTGGGAGAGTGTCATTCCTCTCGAAAGATTGGCTAGGTTGTAATTGGTGATTTAATCATCTATTCAATCATATCTTCATTTGTTTCCTTTCTCAATCATCTCCCTCACTTCCATGTTCTTTCTTTTCTTCAACTAATCTACTGTTTTGGGTCTGTTGATGATGTTAGTTCATCACACACACCCAATTGGTTACATGATTTTGTAGTCCTAGGTTAACACCCACCTAATGTAGTTGATGTGACAACTTTGGTTGTTACTACTGTTGAGCCTACCTACAATTGCTTCGTGTCTATTTTTGAACACTCTCATGATCCACCAAACTTTAAAGAAGCCATCACTAATAAAAAATGAGTTGATGCCACGATTCAAGAACTGAGTGCACTATAAACCAATGGCACATGGGAGGTCACTACCTCATGCCAAAGTTCCCATAGGGTGCAAATGGTTGTACAAAACCATATACAAGCCTGATAGAAGTATTGACAAACACAAATCAACGTTTGTTGGCCTAGGAAACAAACAAAAGTATGGAGTGGACTATGCTAAGACCTTTGCACTAGTTGCAAAGATGACCACTGTTAGAACAATGTTAGGTGTAGCTGCGGGGTGCCATAGAAGACTGGTGTGCTTTTCAAATGGATGTAACTAACGATTTTCTACATGGTGACTTGTTTGAGAATGTTTACATGAAACTGCTTGAAGGTTATACTATAAGGGCACTCGAAATCAAGTTCATCCTACATACAACGGCATGACACAAGTTTTTACAAAGTCAATATCGAATCAACTCACTAGTTATCTCAAGTTCTCAGCACATCGTACTATCATCCTATCATGCTAGTAATCCATATAGAAATTAAATCATTTTATTAAAAAAAAAAAAACCTTGCATCATAAAAACTTGCTTAAAACACTATAAAAGCAAATTTCAAAAAAAAAAAAAAAAAAAAAAACACTACAAAAATCATCATTATAACTTATAAGTAGATTATACATGATTATAATTTATAAGTATCCAGACCTGAATGTAAACATCATCAAGAAGTCTAACAGTCACTCCATCAACCAAAGCTTCGTTGAAATGTCGACAAGCTTGCATAATTTCGTCACTCTCCCAACCTCTACATAGCATAAATGCAAGTACTCAACAACATAAAATTCAGTATACAGAACAAAAAAAAAAAAAGTATATTTTTATTTTTAGCAGTACTTACTTAGCATATGCCGGTCTATTTGCCCATTTACCCTGAAATTACAACAAGAAACACAAATGTTCAAAAGAACAGATCTATAACTTTTTCTTCTGTTTCCAGAAAATGTTACATCGAGAAAGAAAGAAAAAAAAAGTTACCTTGGATAAATAACGATGCGGCCATTGTTGTTTAGCCTCAAGAACAGAAATTGGTTCACCGGTAAAACGACATTCATCATCTTCTTCTTCAGAATTTAATTTTGACTTCTTTGACTTTGGTTTGAGATTATTAAGACAGTTTCTTTTTGGTTGTTCAAGCATATTACCAGTAAACTGGCCTTCATCTTCTTCACAATTATACTGGCCTTCTTCTTCTTCAGAATTATACTTTTTCTTCATAATTAAAACAAGAAAAAAAAAACCTACAAAATAAGGGAAAAAAATCAACTTATTCCTAAAAAAAATAAAACTTTTGTATATGCTTCTGCTTGTTCTAAATGTTTTGTCTGAGTATAATAATAACACCAAAGATTCAAGTCGAAATATCTAGGTTTGAAGCAGTGCAGATTAAACACAATAATTCAGGAAATTTAGTGACTAAAAAAGACGAATAATTCAGGAAAATATGTTTAGAGAGATTGAAAAAGTTAGAGAGATACCGTAGCTTTGTTGTGCGCAGAGCAGGAGAGAGAGAGTGGGGTGAAGGAGGGTGTAGCTTGGAGAGGGAAGATGAAGGAAGGTGAAAATGGAAATTTTGTTTTGAAAGTTGGGATTTTGAAATCTGAGCGGGAAATGTCGAAAACTGAGATTATATTTATCCGCTTATGGAAATCTTCTTCCAGAGTTCTACTTATAGATCTATTTCCTCTGTCTGTTCTCTCTAAAAACCCTAGTTTTCTTTATTCTGATCCAGGAGGTAAGGGTTAGTCTACCAGCCTACCGGCTACGACCACCCTTTTAGGCAGTGGTAAGCCTCGTTTTCTCGTTTTGTTATTTGTTTACAATAAACCTCTACGGTCTCTAATGAAAAGTTGGTCTACTAACATATATTCGGTTACATCTATCCATGCATTTGTTTTTTTTTCCTCCTTGTGAGAGTTTAAGGACTTTGTTTCAGCATATTTACAGTTTGAAGTGCTTATCATAGGGAAGTTCAAAAAATAAGTGGTGACTCTAGAACTTCATCGAGGTCGGAGTCATAGGAGGTATGAAAGAAGATATGGAGAGCACAAGTGCCACCAAACGTTAAAAACATGCTTTGGAGAGCGGTAAGAGAGGGCCTTCCCACTATGGCCACGCTAGCAAAGAAGGAATTGAAAGTTGAGTGCATATGCCCAAGATGTGGGGAGGAGCCTGAAACCATAACACATATAGTGTTATTATGTAGAGAGAACCAAGCTTTATGGATACTCTCTCCATTTCGGCTAGAGCTTCATCAATAGGAATATGGCTTCAAAGAGTGGTGTATCGCCTTTATAAAGGGTAATAGTTGCGACCGAGTACGGGAAATTTTCATGATGTTTGTGTGGCAAGGGTGGGATCTTCGTAATCAGTGGGTGTTCGAAAGAAAAAAGCTGGACCCAAGGATTGCTTGTGAGCGAACTATGCCATTGTTTGAGGAGTACGCCATGATCCGGACTCTGCTACCCCAGTGAGTTATGAGCCAACCTGGTAGCCACCGATAAATGGTATGTGGAAGTTGAATACATATGTTGCGCTAAAGGAAGGAACCACAAGAGGGATGTTATGATGGCTGGGGGAAAGCGTGCAAACTCATTGGGCTCAAATATGCCTTTGAAGCTGGGCTGCAAGCTGTGGTGGCTGAATCTGATTGTCTCAACGTTATCTCCACTCTGGAGAATAAGGCATTTGAACTTTCTAGTGCACAAGTAGTTGTTAATGATGTACTTCATTTTGCTCGTTCCTTTGATGTTTATGTTTTAAGTTTGCTAGAAGATCTCGTAATAAAATGGCCCACTCTCTAGCCAAAACTGGACTCTGCTTTATGGAGGAGGTGGTTTGGATGGAAGAGTGCCCATTGGAGACTTTGCCTCTTGTCACTCACAACAAGGCTTTAATTAATTAAGTGCATCTTTCCTGTCAAAAGGACTTTGTTTTGGGTGTTTTATTTTCTTTTACATATTGGTTTGTTGATGAGACTTTGTACAGCTTCACGGGAAATGTCAATTTTTCGTCTACAATCAGTTGGATCAAATTAAGTTCTACTCCATCCGTTTCAAAATAGTTTGAACACTTTCCTTTTATGTTTATCCCAGATAGTTTGAACACTTTCATTTTTGGCATGGTCCCACTAATACTATATTATTTATTTTATACTCCTTTAGCCCATACTCTACCTTTATTAATATAAAGTTACTGTTGGGATATCTATTGTATTGAGTGTCATAGTTGTTACGGCCCTATATTTATTCTTATGGGCTTGTTGTATAGTATGGGCTATGGCCTACCTTATGTTGACTTCTAGGTTGTATATAAACCTTGTGATAACAGAATACAAAGTCAAGGAAATAAATTTCACTCAATCTTTAGCATGGTATCGGAGCCCTAGCAGCCTAGCAAACCGAACCCTTGTTTTTTTTCTTCCCTCCATCTCGTGCCTCACCAGCGTGACTCTGCTCGCGAACATCCATGGGGGATGACAAATCATTGAAGCATGACAAAATTGATCCTTCCTCGCCGTATTATCTCGGCTCCGGCGACCAGCCCGGTAATCTCATCGCTCATGTGATTCTTAAAGGGGATAACTATGTGGCTTGGTCCCGGGCGATTACTCTATCTCTTAAGGCTCGTCGGAAGTTTGGTTTTGTTGATGGTACTCACGCCAAACCCACCGCACCTGAACAACTTTTGGACTGGGATACTGTCAATTCTATGCTCGTCTCTTGGCTTCTTCGCAGCATGGATCTCGTTGCTGCCGCATCCATTCCCTTCCACGAGGAGGCTCGACCACTATGGTTGTACCTTGAGCAGCGTTTCTGTGTCGCGAATGGGCCTCGGCTTCAACAGTTGCGAGCCTCGATCACGGATTGTAAACAAACCAAATCTATGTCCGTCGAGGCATATTACACGACCCTTATCGGTCTCTACGACAAATTGTATCGTCTCAAGCCCCTGCCAGCCTGTACTTGTGCTAAGTGTACGTGTGATGTTGTTGGGCGGTTTGCCAAGGATCGTGACGAGGAGCAATTCCACCAATTCTTGATTGGTATTGACGATGATGTTTATGGCATGGTTCGATCCAACCTCCTCTCTAAAAGTCCCTCACCTGATCTTAATAGGGCTTATCAAGCCTTCTTGCAGGAGGAACGTTCTCGTTCCATTGCTCGTGGTAAGGCCGTGGCTACTGAAGCCCACGCCTTTGCTCTACAAGTGGATCGTTCCAAGGGTCGTCCTCCCCGCATTGATAAGTCGAAGCTCACCTGTACTCATTGCAATAAGCGCGGCCACGATGTTGGGATGTGTTTCAAATTACACGGCTATCCAGAGGGTTGGGAGGATCCTACCCGGAACAAGGTTGCTGCCCCTAGTCGTAGCACTGACTCCGCTGCTGGGCGTCCGGGGGGGGAGGTACGCGCCCATGCTGTCATGGATTCCCCGGCTTCTACTGCTTCGGCCGCACCTCCATTGTCCTCCTCTGGCACGTCACTTGCTGATTTGAGTCCCGACCAGGTTCAGGTTCTTTTAAATATGATAAATACCGAAAAACATTCGGTTGATCGTATGACAGGTGCGTTTTTTTCTTGTGATTGGATTATTGACACCGGAGCGTCTCACCATGTTACGGGCACACTCTCTTGTCTTGTTGATGTTGTTCATATTTCTGCTTGCCCAGTTGGCTTGCCGGATGATCATAGTGCTGTGGCTACTATGCAGGGCCGAGTGCATCTTTCGCCTCATCTTACTCTTGAGAATGTGCTCTATGTTCCCCGTCTTCACTTAAATCTTATTTCTGTCTCTCAATTGATTGATCATTCATCTTGTCTTGTCACATTCACTGACTCTTTATGTGCTATACAGGACCTACCTTCGAGGAATCTGATTGGAGCAGGTGAGCGGAGTTGTGGACTTTATTATTTCCGGGGCATTCCTACTGTTCAAGCTGTCACTGTTCCCGGGCTTTCTGAATTTGGGTTGTGGCATCGCCGGTTGGGTCATCCTTCAAATCGGGTTGTCAAGTTAGTGCCTGCTATTAGTTCTAGTACTTCTAGGAAGAAATTAAATAAAGCTTGTATTGTTTGTCCCCAAGCTAAACAAACTCGGGATTCTTTTCCTCTTAGTGATAATAAAGCCACTGCCATTTTTTAGTTAATTCACTGTGACTTGTGGGGCCCTAATGGCACACCATCTTCTTGTGATGCTATTTATTTTTTGACTCTTGTCGATGACTATTCATGTGCTGTTTGGGTGTATTTGTTGCGTGACAAAAAGGAAGTTCATAAATATTTTCATTCTTTTCTTGCCATGATTGAACGCCAATTTGATGCCAAAGTTAAGATGGTGAGGAGTGATAATGGTACTGAGTTCAATTGCATGCTCCCTTATTTTACTGATCATGGCATTCTGTTTCAAACTTCTTGTGTTCATACTCCTCAACAAAATGGTCGTGTTGAACGCAAGCATCAACATATCTTGAATGTGGGTCGGGCTTTGATGTTTCAAGCCAATTTACCTTAGTTGTTGGGGTGAATGTGTTTTAGCTGCTGTTTATGTCATTAACCGCACCCCATCTAAAGTTATCCATGGTAAAACCCCTTTTGAAGTATTATGTGGTAAACCTCCGGATTTTGATGCTTTACGTGTCTTTGGGTGTTTATGCTTTGCTCACAACAAGAATACAAAGGGAAATAAATTTGCACCCCGTAGTAGGAAATGTATTTTTATTGGGTATCCTAATGGCAAGAAAGGTTGGAAAATGTATGATCTTGACACCGGTGATATCTTTGTTTCGCGTCATGTTCAATTTCATGAGAACGAGTTCCCTTTTGAACCTCCTTCTTCCTCTCCTGATGTTCTTGTTGAATCTGATGCTTTTGGTGTTGATATGAATTTTTTGGATGATATGGCATCGATTTTGAGTGAGCCTACTCTTGTTGAGTCCACCCCCACCCAACACAATGATGGTGTTCCCTCTACCACTCATGCGCCTGCCATGGACCTCACATCCTCCCTGTCTCCCACCTCAGCTCCCGCGCCCAGCCCCCACCTACTGTTGATCCCCCAGCCGACCTCGTACCTCCCGCTGCTCACAACCGAGACCCCGTAGTTGCTGGTCCTAGCAGCGCCCTTGATACCGAGCCTCCTGCAGCATCTGTTCTTGGTCGCGGCCACCGTGCCAAGCGCTCCTCTGTCCTGCTTCGTGACTTTGTTACTCACCATGTCCAGAAATTAAGTCCCTCTCTCCGCTCCTCTGCCTCCTCCAGTTCTTCAGGTACTCCCTATCCTATAGCTCATTTTGTGAATTGTGATAAGTTTTCTGTGCGCCACCGTGGGTTTCTTGCTGCTGTACTTGCAGGTATTGAACCTCGATCTTTTAAAGAGGCTATGACTGATGTTGGTTGGCGCGAAGCAATGCAAAAAGAAATTCATGCTTTGGAGGATAATGACACTTGGGTTATGGCACCGTTGCCCGATGGGAAGAAGGCTCTTGGTTGTAAGTGGGTCTATAAAATCAAATACCATTCTGATGGCACTGTTGAGCGTCTCAAAGCTCATTTAGTCATCTTGGGCAATCATCAACAGGAGGGTATTGACTACAACGAGACTTTTGCTCCTGTTGCCAAAATGGTCACTGTTCGCATTTTTCTTGCTGTCGCTGCTGCTAAAAACTGGGAATTGCACCAAATGGATGTACACAACGCTTTTCTCCATGGTGACTTGGACGAAGAAGTGTACATGAAGTTGCCTCCTGGTTTTACTCCTACTCATCCTGGCATGGTTTGTCGTCTCAAGAAGTCACTCTATGGCCTTCGTCAAGCTCCTCGGTGTTAGTTTGCTAAGTTAGCTACTTCCCTCAAATCTTATGGTTTCCTTCAATCTTACTCGGATTATTCTTTGTTTACTCTGCATCGAGGTCCTGTTCAGCTGAATGTTCTGGTTTTATGTTGATGATTTAATCATCTCTGGTAATGACTCTTCCGCTCTTGCTTCTTTTAAACAATACTTGAGTACTTGTTTTCATATGAAGGATTTGGGTCTTCTCAAGTACTTTCTCGGCATCGAGGTTGCACGCAGTGCTGATGGTATCTTCCTTTGTCAACGGAAGTATACTTTGGACATTATTGCCGAATCTGGTCACTTGGGTGCCAAGCCTGCCGGCTTCCCTATTGAACAGAATCATACTTTGGCTCTTGCTCGCGGTGATTTTTTGTCTGATCCTGAGTCATATCGCCGTCTCATTGGGCGTCTCATATACCTATCCTTCACTCGTCCGGATTTGGCCTACACCGTTCATATTCTTGCTCAGTTCATGCAGGCCCCCAGACAGGAGCATTGGGATGCTGCTCTCCGTGTCGTCAGATACCTCAAAGGGTGTCCTGGTCAAGGTATTCTTCTTCGTGCTGCGTGTGATCTCAACCTCACTGGTTGGTGTGACTCTGATTGAGCTAGCTGCCCTCTCACCCGTCGTTCTCTTACTGGTTGGTTAGTGTTTCTTGGTGGCTCTCCCATCTCTTGGAAGACCAAGAAACAACATACTGTTTCCCGCTCCTCCGCCGAGGCTGAGTATCGCTCTATGGCTGCTGTCACCGCTGAGCTTAAGTGGCTCAAAGCTCTCCTTCTTAGTCTTGGTATTTCTCATCCTCGTGCTATGAAATTGTTTTGTGATAGCAAGTTCGCTTTGCATATTGCTCAAAATCCCGTGTTTCACGAGCGTACTAAACACATTGAGGTTGATTGTCATTATGTGCGTGATGCTATTCAAGATGGTTTGCTTGCTCCTTCACATGTTTCTACTGACGATCAACTTGCTGATATCTTTACTAAAGTTTTGGGTAAACGCAAATTTTTGTACTTACTTCGCAAGTTGGGCGTTTATGACCCGCACGCTCCAACTTGAGGGGGGTGTTGGGATATCTATTGTATTGAGTGTCATATTTGTTACGGTCCTATATTTATTCTTATGGGCTTGTTGTATAGTATGGGCTATGGCCTACCTTGTGTTGACTTCTAGGTTGTATATAAACCTTGTGATAACAGAATACAAAGTCAAGGAAATCAATTTCACTCAATCTTTAGCAGTTACCCAACTTTATCTCTTCTCAAATAAAAAGGTATACCACCAACTACTATCACGTCTACTTTTTCGATGAAATAACATTTGATAACCACACTACAACTTATCACCTTAAATTACGTGTCCCAACAAGTGTTTAAATATTTATGGGACGGAGGGAGTACATCAAAAATAGAGTTAAAGAAATAGACCTACTCGTAGAAGGTTGTATCATACAACGGTGTGAAAGAGTGTAGACACAAAATCTTGTCTGCCCATTGAGTACATAATGATGAAACATCGTCCTCCTAATTGGTCCGGCCCAAAGGAAGAGCAATTGAACGAGCTAAGCCCAAAAGCATTTCGAATATATAATGTCTATTTATTAATTCCAAGCCCAATTTTAAAGCCCAATTAATTATTCCTGATGATTAATTGCATTTTTTATATTTTATTAATAATTATTATTGATGATTAATTTTTAAATGATATTTCGAAAATCAGATTTTTATTCCTAAAGATAGTTGATTTCGGATTTCAAAGGATAGCTTTTAATCAAAGGATAAAAAAATCTTAAAACAATTTAAAACACATTCATACATTCGAATTTCTTATTTCAAGCTTCAAGATTGCTCATCATGAAGAACGTTGCATAAGACCCAGGCGACAAATGTATAATTCCTGAGGGTGAATTCCAATTTAGTTCTTTTTTTGCTAACAATTTACTTGTCACAATCTAGATCTTGAATGAATTAACCGCTCTCTTGTACATTCTTCCCTAAATATCTTTTTTTATATTTCTTTTATTCTATTTTATATATTCATATGCATGATTGTATGATTTGATGTTTTCATCACCTCACATGTTATTATTGCTAATCAAATACATAAAGAACTGTTCTAACATTAAATTCAGATAATTTGGACAATCTGATTAGTATCCCAGTAATTTGATTGCATAATAACATGCCACCAAAATTCAGTCTTTTTGTTTGTTTAATGAACTGACATAGATTAATTATACATTGCATTAAAATGTTGCTTGGTTATTTAATTGCATAAAGCATGACATGAATTGATATTAAGTAGAGGCCATCAATGAGCGAATTTGGTTCCTGGTCTTTCAATCTATGGTTCATTGATCATTCATGGAGTCATGACGGGAAAAACTACATTGGATAAGTTCCTTAGTTGTCTCTATGATTTCCAATATCCAATAAGGTTTATGAGACTTCCTCTAAAGACTCGTTGGCGACTTCTCTCTATTTCAGAACGCTTTCAATAAAATCTTTACATTGAGGTAGTCAAATACGCGCTCATCCCGTGTAGGCCAATAAAAACATGCCTACAAAGTGGTTTATTTAATATGTAGTCAAGTATTTGTTAGTTTTGATTTATTTTGTAGATGTCGTGTGACTTTAAATCAGATTAATTAATTTCATAATAAAAAGCCTACTCTGTTAAAATAATAGTCTTATATGCACGTTATTCATTTTTCAAGTCATAAAAACATGTACAATAATCATAGTGTATTAATATTAACATGTCTAAGGTATTTATGTGGACACCAAACTCCTTAAAAGTATATTTTTTCTCGAGACGCACTTCCTTACCGACTTGATTCCATACACAATTCACGCACACATTTCTTTAACTAAAGGAATGATTCCAATTTCATTGATTAGTCAAACTAAGATTTTGTTCCTTTACATGATGCCTAAAAGTAAACTTATGGTAATAATTGTCTTCACTTGCAGTTCCATTGAGTAAAATGCAAATACGGGGACTCATCTTTCACACTTTTCATCGTTTGAGGACTCACCTTTTATAATTTATCATTTGGGACTATTATGATATATTCCGGTGACATACTAATAAGTAATTAATTGAAGAAGTATGTTTTTTTTTTTTTTGGATTGAAAAAAGGTTGATAGTTTTTGGTCTATGGCTGGTTGGGATTTGCAGAAAGATTGAATTTTTTTGTTTGTATTTGGTTGGGTTTTGAAGAAAGAAGAGGCTAAAGTAGGAAGATGTAGTATTGCTAACTTCAGTAGCTTGCAGCCAGGTTCTTTAGAAGAAGACGCTTTTAATTTTGGAAAATTTGTTAGAAACAACCTTTAAATACAAGTTTTTACGAGAAACAACCTTTTAAAAAAAATCTGGCAAAATAAGACCTTAAATTTTTTTTTTGTGAGAAACAACCTTGACCCATTTTCCGAGCATTAACCAAGTATTTTGCGGCTTCGACTCACTAAAACCAAACATGGCAAGGCACGTAATCCACGTATCTTATGTTTCAACCCAATTTCCCTTCATATACTGATAAAGTCAACCTCGGAAAATACTTGGTCAATGTCGAAAAATGGAGATTAACAGGGTTGAAACAAAAGAGATGCACTCCACGTGCACTCCACATGTTCGGTTTGAACGAGTCAACGCTGAAAAATGCTTGGTCAATGCCGAAAAATGGGTCGAGGTTATTCCTCGCAAAATATTTTCTTCTTAAGGTATTCTTTTGCCAGATTTTTTAAAAAGGTTGTTTATGACAATTTTTTCTTTAATTTTATATTGTTTGTTTTGGATTGTGGGACCGTTTGTACTTAAGATAATTACTTAATTAAATGTCATTTTATCTAATTTAACTTTTTCGTGGTTGACAATCCCTTAATGATGAACTATAAAAGGTGAGTCCCCAAACGATGAAAAATACGAAAGGTGAGTCCCCCTAATTGTATTTTACTCCAGTTCCAGCTCAATAACTTCAACTTTTATCTCTTGGAGTTCCAATTTAGGAACTTCCGTTATAGTCTTTTTGAAAGCATCATTATTAATTAACGAATATCGCACATATTTAGCTTTTAAACCATGTTAGTTAATTAAGTGGTTTAGCTTTTTTATCATGCAAACTAGTTTTTAGTCCTGGGTAGTGCCCCGGTTATTAACATTTTCATGCTAAAATATATCATCTAATGTTGCATAGATTCGTGGTTAGAACTTTTGTATATTAACTTGAGGTCACGTAGTCGAATCTTACATGGAACATGTTTCTAATTTTTTTTAATATGCATAATGATGACATAAAATAAAACAACTAAAGGGAGATTGCCACGTGGCGCGTAGACTTGTTTAAGAACGCTTTTTAATATATTAGTATAGATTATATAGGGTCAACGCATACATACCACCTGAAGAAAAAAAATATGCATTTAATTACTCCCTCCGTTTTCTTTTGTTGTTTATGTATTCCCCATTGGGAAATTTCAATATGTTGTTCTTATTTTGAATCTTTTCATAAATAATATAATCTATGAATTAAATTTTTCATTAGTTTTAAGTTGCAATTAATGTGTTCACACTATTGAGTAGTCATTTTTTACCTTTCTATCCCTCAATCTTTTTTCTAATTGGTTGTCTAACATAGAGTTACTCAAAGAGCAATAAATGTGTTCACACTAGTTTGTTATTACTTTACTCTTTTATCCCTCAACCTTTTTGTATCATTGGTGGCCTAACATAGAATAACTCAAAAGGGCTAGAATCTTTATTTTTAGCTAATTAAACTTTTATTTAAAATAGTGGAATCTTGCCCAATTTGTTGAGTTGCATTAGTTTCTTCCCCGATTCCAAATAGGAACAACAAAAGAGAACGGAGGGAGTAGTATTTAAGACACAACCCCCCTATTGATGGTAGTAAACTCCATATGAAAGATTCTGGAGAGGGAAATGAGATTCCGGCAAAACTTCAACAAATGATTTCATCGCCATTTTTTCCGATGAAGGTAAGAGAAATTAAAGGGTGGAAGAGCAAAGAGAATGAGCAAAGCAAAGTAAAATAGTAGTTGTTAGTACCTAAAAATGGCGGAAATTTAGAAATAATAAAAGGAGTGAGGTGGTTAATGGATCTATTAGATTGGTAGAATTTTCATTTACATTATGATTGTAATATCCCGATTTTTAAGAGCGTTTTAATTAGCGTTAATCATATTTATTATATTAATTATGTTCCGAAAATTATGAATTTGTAATTGAGATGTTGCAATGTGTTTGTTAATTTGGTTTTATAAAGATATTATTATTTAAAATGATTATGGGTTTTAAATATCCAAATGAGTCGAGCGGTATTTGACCCAAATAGGAAACCAAAGTCATTTTTCCTTCCTTCCATTTATGTTTGGCGGTTTAAGTTGGGAAACAAACCCCCCCCCCAAAAAAATCCTCTCTCTCTCTGTTATTTTCTCTCACCCAAAAGAAACCCCAACCCCATTTATTTCTCTCCTTCCCCGTGAGAAAGCCCCAAAACCCCAAATCTTCTCTCTCCTCTTTCCTCCCTCTTCTCTCTGTTCTCTCTCCTCCGTTCGCTGCTGCTGCTCGAGTTGTTGTTGTCGTTGTGTCGCTGCTGCGGTGCTGTTGCTGTTCCTGCCTTCTCCTTCCTCCTTGAGCTAATGTTCTTGTTTGGTACTATACCCCTCTCTTCTTCCCCTTCTATTCTCCTCATGTTGGAGGTTATTATTGAGTTTATAAGTTCTGAAATTTGGGTACTAATCCCTCTGATCCTTCCTTTGATTTTAATTTTCTTTCTTTGAATCATGAATAATGGTTGATAATTTGATGATGAATTGTGGTTGTTGATTATGTGGTATTGATGGGGCTGAATTATGGTTGTTGGTGAATCTGTATATTAAAACTGGATGGTGTGTTATGATAGCTAAAGATGGATAATTGGAAATTACGCGATGAAGAGATCTTAAGTTAATTGTTAAGAAGTTTTAGTGAATCGCTTAGTCACTTTTATGGAGAGATGTGCTTAATATGATAACTAACTAGTCGTCCACGAGGTTGAAATGATGTATGGGTTAAAGATAAATTGAGATGATTTATTGATTTTCAGACAATCTTGGTATTATATGACATTTAAAGTACATTTGTTAACTATATCAGGTTTCTTATTATATTTTAATAAGTTGAAAAGCTAAGAAAAATATATCACCTGACTATTGTGAGAACTATTTGGAGTTGAATTATGACATTTAATAACTATAGGCGATTATGTGAATTATATTGCTAATAAGCTTATTAATATGGATATGAAGGAGTATGAAATAAGTATGCCTTCTATTTCTTAAGGGATTGAAAGGTGTGAAAAGATTACCTTTGTTATTGTGATAAACGAGTTATGAGATGTTTACTATGATATATGTTTATGTATTCCGAATATGCCAAAGTATACTTTTAAATTCCGAAATAATAGGAAAGCATGAATGGTTCATAAACGATGTAAAATACGAAAGGACTACTATGCTTCTGCTATGTATCTGTTATGCTTCAGATATGCTTCAGATATGCTTCTGTTATGTATTTTGTAAGGTACTTGAAGTTATGAGATATGCTTCTGAATATCTGATTATGCAAAAGTATATGTTATGAACATGATTATGAATATGTCATGCATATGCTTACTTTCCATAATTATGACTACGATGATGTAATGTAACCATGGTTATGTTATGATTAAGATATGTTCCATGATTATGATTACGATGATGTAATGTAATTAGGGTTACGTTATGATTATGATTACGTTTCATGATTACGATTACGGTTATGTAATGTAATCATGATTCGTGAAAAGAAACGAAACATGATAAAGTACATTAAAAGATGGTTCTTGGCAGTATTTTACGGGCACCGCAAGTGTCACCTATGATGTGACCGCCCGACTGTTTAATGATACGGGTACCACAAGTGTCACCTATGATGTGGCCACCCGACTGTTTACGGGTACCTCAAGTGTCACCTATGATGTGACTACCCGACTGTATACGGGTACCGCAAGTGTCACCTATGATGTGGCCACCCGACTGTTTACGGGTACTGCAAGTGTCACCTATGATGTGGCCACCCGACTGATTAATGATACTAGCCAAGTAACCAAAATGAATAAGTAAAATGAAAAGATAATGATGAATCTCATGATATGATATGAACAAATATGATATGTTATGCAATGATTTACGTTGCTCTTCTCTTTACTAAATGCATGCTCTTTCTTGTATTACAAGGCTCAGATGTTAATCAAGTTACTGATACGAATTAAGTAAGGTGGAAAGTTATGATGAAACTTATGATATGATACGAAATATTGGCTATGTAGATGATGCTATTGAATGATTTAATGCTATGAAGTATGATGACTTTGATGTTTCAAAAGCATGATTATGATTGCGAATATGTTTTATGATTTCACACATTATGTTATCGATGATTGGATTAGGAGATATGCAATGTTTTACGAATATGATAACTAGTGATGTTTATGAATGAATGCTATGACATAACTATGTTATTAAGAAAGTACGATCATTACTAGTTAAGTAAATGGAAGAACTATGATGATGTTATGACTCTGCTATGATATCTGTGAGAACTTATAAGACATGAAAGATTATGAATAAAGTGAATGTTGTGATGTTATCGTAATGTTGTGGCAAATGATGTGAACGTATTATTTATGTGAGAGTCGTAGACACCAAAGCATGTTTTAAGAATGATTTATGGGTTAGTACTCAGCGTTGTGCTGATGTGTATGCCAATGTTTTGTTTTGTCACTACTGTGGCCTGTCACTTGGTGGGTGGCAGCGTTACAATAGTTTCAGGTTGAAGTTCTGGAGCATCTTTTCCAAGATAGAAGTAGTTACGACTAAGAGCTCAACTATGATTGTTTTACTTTTCTTTTGAGGCGAGGACGTTCCACGTGGTAATAGATAATAAGTAATGGTTTTATTTTATTTCTAGTTCTAGTTGAGCAATAGCGCTCCTGAGTCTCTTTAGCTGCTACTCCGCGAAAGCGTTGAGTTATGGATTTGGAAATATTTTTATTGTAACAGGTTTTTCAAACATTTTCCCATTTTGGGTTGTCCAATTTACAAAGGAAACTTTGTCGAAATTTCTAGAAAATAGTAATCTGTTATTAAAATGTTGTTTTAAAGAGGGGCAAATCAAGGTTTTGTCCCTGTAAATTAATGTCAAAGGTCGCCTTTTATTTTCCCATAGTGGAAAGTACTGCGGTAACGCGCCGACTAAGATAAGTCTTCCGCTGCTAATCTTTATTAATTAACTTGATAAGGATGTATGAAAGTCGGGGCGTTACAATGATTTTGTTCTATAATTTTGACTTTTTGTTGGACGACATTTTACAGCCGGTTTTTTTTTTTTGACATCGAGAAAATTTGCATTATTTAAAACAGAGAGTACAACCTAATGCGAATGCATCCAAACAGAAACAAACTATCAGTAACAAGAGCTTTAATAGCTCGTACATACTTTATGAGGAAAACACTAACTATCATGTGTCCAGTCCAAAGACAGTTTGTCTTGAGCGACGACGGTTGAGGTTGGGTTATATGTCTTGATGAAAAAGACCTGATATGAGGGGGAGCCTGTTGAGTTATGAAACTTTGACGATCTTCAACAAGAGATTGCCGCACTATAGCTAGTAGACCCCAATGTCCACTAGGCACTAAATCCCAAGGTCCTTGAAAGGAAACATCCTCCTGGGATTATTCTGAATCAACTAACAATGAAGTCACTTCCTTTGGTGACTTATGATCCTGCTGCGAGGGTGTCTGAAGTTTAGTCACATTGGACTGAAACTCGAAAGAGGTGGAGGTCGAAACTTGCTCCAAATCATATTGGAGGGCCTCCCACAAGATGCATTTTTTAGATGTGATGATACTTGAAGCCATCACGAGAAATTGGAGCGAATTTGATTGATTACCTTCGCTTCATTTATGGATTCGAAGATCCAACCTCACAATCCCACTAGAAGAACGACGCACAACAGGTCTGATTTGAGCACATCCTTTCATCTTAACCAACACTCACAATCCTAAAGCGACATAAACACCACGGCCAGCTCCAGGATTATAAGCTATATTCCACAAGTTTCCTAGATCTTTCTCTGTCATAGGAAACCAAGAACTTAAACTACCCATTGATTACTGCTAATGAACACCCAAGAACATTCATACACAAAAAGGCTAGGGATATTGGATTCGGAAGAAACATACATTAAACAAAGACTATAACAGAAAACGAAATTGAAACAAGCTGGAGGACTATTGACCATAGCCAAAAACAAACTTCACTAGGCTTCACTAAACAAGCTTCGCCGGTGTGTTTCAAGAAAACCAGCCACACCTAACTGCCTAAGCCACGTCAAATAACCACACATAGGCGACGACAACCACGCAGCCGAACCGTCCAACTAAACCACAACACAACAACTAATAGGGGAGGGGGGAAGAGGAAGACACGCTAAAAACACCTAACAGGGGATAGGGGAGGGGAATCTAGACACCTAAGACCACCAAGCAGGGGACGGGGAGGCGGAGATGCACCAGTAAACCCAACTAACAGGGCGGGGGACAGACGACACAACACTAACGAAGGAGCTCACGTACACCTCATCGAGAACACGGGTCGCTGTTTGAGGTAGCTAACGGCGGTGCACAACCCTTCGGTGGTGAGTGAGGGTGGAGAGACTAACTCGCACACCGATGCTCGTCAGGGGCGTCACGATGCGAACCACCCGGCGCTGCTGCACTAACTACTATACTAAACACGAAAAAAGAAACAAAAAGGGAAAGAGGGAAGGGGGAGGGGGCTCAACGGCGACCTTATGAGCGCCGAGGCGGCTCAGGTTGCTGTCGACCCCCCTAGGGTTTCTTGGGCTGCTGAGGGTTTTGTGTTTTCCTAATTTGAGAGGTTTTCTAGAATGAAGCTTTTGTAAGCTAGCCCTGTTAAAAAAGTACGAGTAATTTTTTTTAAAGCATAGATTAAGTAACAAAATAACAAGTGGTTCATAATTCTGATATGAATTAATTATATCTTAGGGAATCCTTCTCTTCTTTCTAGTTGGTAAATTATTTTTTTGCTTTAATCCAAAAATAAAAAAAATCGATTGTTTACAAAAGTAACCCCCACTTATTCATACCAGTTACCTCATTCGTTCATAAGAGCAATCTCATTTAATCATATGAGTAACCCTAACTGTTTACAAAAGTAACTCCAGTTTTTCATAAGGGTAACCTTATTGTTCACAAGAGTAAGCTCATGTAATCATACGACGGCCCTGTTTAATCATACGAGTAGCTTCAATTGTCGACAAAAAATATCCTCATTCAGTAATACGAGTAACCTTATTTTATCGTACAACCCTATTTAAATACGAGTAATCTCAATTGTTCACGTACAAAAGTACTAACCCCCATTCATTCATACGAGTAACCTCATTTATTCATATGAGTAATTTCATTCGTTCACAAGAGTAACCTCATTCATTCATATGTTGACGTTGTTGAATCATACGAGTAAATCGTTCACAAAAGTAACATCATTTATTCATACAAGTAGCCTCATTTTAATCATACGACGACGACAATCCTATTTAATCATACAAATAACCTCAATTAGTCACAAAAAGTAACCTCATTTTTTCATACGAGTAAACTCACTTAATCATATGACTACCCTATTTAGTCACACGAGTAACCCCAATTGTCCACAAAAGTAATCTCATTAGTTCACAAGAGTAACCTCATTAAATCATATGACTAGGGGTGCTTTTCGCACGATCCGAGCCCAAACTGTACTGGGCTCGGCTCGTTTATCATTGAGCTCAGCCCGACGAGCTCGATAAGTGAAGCTCGTCTCGAGCTCATGAGCTTTTCTCAACGCTCGAGCTTGGCTCGGCTCGAGCTTGTGCTTGATTTGAGACAAATTAAGAATAAACCAACACAACGTTAAACCAAACAGAAAATTCATATTCGACATCTGACAAATCTTGTTCAATTATAGACTAAATTCAAAAGTACCACGAATAAACGTATTTTATTTCATTCTACATGCTAACCAAATGAATTACTTACAAATATACATATATAATCGACAAACTAGATCTAAAAGGATACAAAAAGAGAATATATGAATTGTGAAATGTAAAAAACTGTATAAAAGGATACGTATAATAACTTTTAAAGGCTTTAAGTTATATTAATTTTTTTATATAAAATAATAACCGAGCCTGTTCACGAGCTTTTCGAGACGAGCTTGGCTAGTTATGGTCCACGAGACGAGCTTTGATCGAACTGTTCACAAACAGGCCGAGCTCATTATCATCCCTATATACGAGGACCCTATTTAATCATACGGTAACCCCAAATTAAATGTTCACAAAAGTAACCCCATTTCTTCATATGAGTAACCTCATTCGTTCATAAAAGTAATCTGATTAGTATTCCGTTATGCTATAAAACTAACCACATTTGATAACACCCTTTTATTGTTAAGAGTAACCACATATTCATACAAGAAACTCCATTTGTTCATAAGAAATTATGCATAAGGGTCAATTTTAAGATGCCATATCTCACAACATACTCAATATATTGGGAATATTCAAGTTGGAAATAAAAGTTTTGACTCGATAGCTTACCAACACCTGGTCAGAAGCTCAATTCCGTTGAGAAATGAGTGATATATAACCTTTTTAAAAATGAATTGACGCGCTAATATGTGCGCGCGCACGGTCACACCTATATTTATACGTGAAGCTTGGCTCGAGCTACTGAGGTTTTCTCAACGCTCGAGCTCGTGCTTGATTTGAGACAAATTAAGAATAAACCAACACAACGTTAAACCAAACAGAAAATTCATATTCGACATTTTACAAATCGTGTTGAATTATAGACTAAATTCAAAACTACCACGAATAAACGTATTTTATTTCATTTTACATGCTAACCAAATGAATTACTTACAAATATACATAAATAATCGACAAACTAGATCTAAAAGGATACAAAAAGAGAAGACATGAATTGTTCAATGTAAAATATTGTATAAAAGGATACGTATAATAACTTTTTAAAGTGTTTTAGCATATAATAACTTTTTAAAGGCTTTAAGTTATATTAATTTTTTTATATAAAATAATAACCGAGCTTGTTCACGAGCTTTTCGAGCCGAGCTTGGCCTAGTTCAGATTGGCTTGTTAAGGTCTCGATCTGAGCCCGAAACTGAGCCGAGCTTTGACTGAGCTGAGCCTGAACTGTTCGCGAACAGGCTGAGCTCATTATCACTCCTACATACGACGACCCTATTTAATCATACGGTAACCCCAAATTAAATGTTCACAAAAGTAACCCAATTTGTTCATACGAGTAACCTCATTCGTTCATAAAAGTAAATTGATTAGTATTCCATTATGTTACAAAAGTAACCACATTTAATAACACCCTTTTATTGTTAAGAGTAACCACATATTTATACAAGTAACTCCATTTGTTCATAAGGATTTATGCATAAGGGTCAATTTCAAGATGCCATATCTCACAACGTAACATACTCAATATCTTGGGAATATTTTCAAGTTGGAAATAAAATTTTGACTCGATAGCTTTCCAACACCTGGTCAGAAGCTCAATTCCGATGAGAAACGAGTGATATATAACCTTTTTAAAAATGAGTTGCCGCGCTAATATGTGCGCACGCACGGCCACACCTATATTTATAGGTGCAGTTGGCCTTATGCAAGACGCTTTGGTAACCGAAATGTCACCATAAATTAACATAATTCCAAAGAATTAATTGCACCATGAAAAAAAAATCAGTTAATTATACCGACATCAAACATACAATAGTATGGTCACATTCCAATTTCATTACGCGATGGAAGGATAACCGATTGAAAGCAATACTTCCTTCATTGTTCAGTTGAAAGCCTAAATGCCTTGACACGTTTGACAACACACATTTTTGAACATTAATACCTTTAATTATGTGTATGTAAAAATTATAAAAATAAATATTATGAAACTATATGAATCTAACAAGATTCCATATAGAAAAGTCAAAATTAAATCATGTTAAAAGTCAATACGATACATAAAAAAAACGGAGGAAGTATCACACTTAAAAAAACCTAAAAATGACGTGTCAAAGTGATTTACTTTGGTAAAACGGCCCCAGTAGTTTGGAAAACAAACAATCTTATTCCGCATCAATTGGGGTAGCTGCCAGTGAGGATAGGGAAATAAAAAGTAAGGTCCCACCTTCTGGATTGATCTAACTTAATCAGCACCGCCCAAATATGCTTAATGGTGGTCCAGCAATTACCGTTGGATGAGGAAAAAGTGAAGCTGATTATCAGAATTCAGAAGATTGGGGACCAATCACCAATAGACGGAAAAATCTCTCATCACCACATAATTGATAATTCTGGAAGAACAGCAAAGTATTAAGGGCCCGTCAAAATGAAGCCGACTGATACAACGAGGTATCCTGTGGGCTTATTTTTTCTGGGCCCAGCCACATTGATTAAATGCTTGTACACGAACACGACTTTCCATCAACAATGTCAATTTTATTTCTGAAGTCTTTATTTCTTCATACTTCACACTATGGTTAAGCACTTTTAAATTTATAATTCGAGGGTAAGTGTGAGACTCACTGAGTCACAGGCTTCCTAATTTAGGAGTGACTTATGGAGTTGGGAATGCCTCAATCTTGAGTTGTAGCTACGAAAAAGAGAAGTCAACTCCACTTAACTAGATTGAACTTCTTTTGTAATAATACTTACTACTTAGGCTATGTTTAGTTCACTTGAAATTTTCTAATCTGAACTTATCTGATCTGATCTGAACTTATTTTTTCTGATCTGATCTGATCTGAACTTATATTTTCTCGATTCGATCCGATCCGATCCGAACCGATCCGACCGATCCTGGTCCGATTCGATCCTGGCCCGATCTCGAACTTATCTTTTAAAAAACATATTATTACTAATATTATTATTACTTTGTATTTCATTACTAGTATTACTATTGCTATTATTTTATTACTATGCACAACTTTCAATAATAATAATAATAATAATAATAATAATAATAATAATAATAATAATAATAATAATAATTTTATAATAATTTTATAATAATAATAATAATATAAATAATATTATAATAATAATAACAATAATAACAATAACAATAATAATAATAATAATAATAATAATAATAATAATAATAATAATAATAATAATATAGATAACATAATAATAATAATAATAATGATGATAATAATAATTATAATAATAATAATAATAATAATAATAATAATAATAATAGTAATAATAATAATAATAATAATAATAATAATTATTATTATTATTATTATTATAGCATATCGTTGTCTTGTTCTATATAAACTTTGTTTTTAAAGATAAGTTGAAATCCTTTGTAGAGAAAATTTTGAACGTGATGATAACACCATTAGGTTATCCCATGCTATTCATGTTTTATATAAACTAGTAATATATAATTTATATTATTCTACCAAAATTGTTTTAAAAAATAAACATCATATACTATTGTCATGTTCGTTACATGTACAACATAAAAAAGAACATCACATATGAAGATTATTAAGTAGAATAAATATAAAAAAGAACACTTACAAATGCCAAAAGAACATTCTTCTTCTTGAACACAAATAGCTTCAAATAGTGATATCAATGACATTTATAATAATAGAAACGACATTAATAATAAGTACCAATATTAATAATTAATAAGTACAACAACGACAATAATAATCTTTTTGAATAAAAGTACTAATAAATAGTAATATTAATAGTAATAGTAATTGTATAAAGTAATAATAATAATAATAATAATAATAATAATAATAATAATAATAATAATTACAATAACAATAATAGCATTAGTAATACTAATAATCATAATGATAATAATAATAGTAATAATAATAAGTTTTTAAATATAAGCATAATCTGAACTTATCTGATCTGATCTGATCTGATATGAACTGATCTGATCTGAACTTATCTAATCTGAACTTATTTTTTCTGATCTGATCTGATCTGATCTGATCTGGTCTGATCTGATCTGATCTGAAATAAGCAAAAATAAGGTGAACTGAACATAGCCTTACTCCCTCCGTCCCAAAATATAGTTTCCATTTCCATTTTGGGTGTCCCAAAATATAGTTCCCATTTTCATATTTAGTTCCACATTTTTCCGTAATTTGTCTAGAAAAACCGTGTCCCATCATTTAATTTATTTGCTTCTTGAATTTTGTTTTTTGCTTTGTTTATTCAACCCAAGTGTTACAATTAATGCTCATTCACCAATTATTCTCCATTCTCTCCTAAAATCATTGTTTCCCATACAACATTTATTTAAATAAACAAAAAATCTTTACTATCCCTCTTAGATTCTACTTGCATAAATTACCGTGAAAAAAGGGAAATGAGAACTATATTTTGGGACGGAGGGAGTATTAAAGTTAAGCCTATATAATCCAAAACCTTAAAGTCATTTCAAATTAGGAATTCACTATACCATAAAGCCATACTTCTATCAAGGTAGATAAAAATTATTCAATTTAAACTTAACTTAATAAAATAAAATAAAAAGGTGATTAGAACACATCATATATCTTCATATTTAGAAAAGTTACATCAAACTAGGTATATGGTGTGTCTAACGAAAGACACATCTAGAGCTGTAGAGCACTACATAAAGTGTGTAGATAGCCTCCCCCTCTCTCTTTCTCTCTCAAACTCTAGCCTCCCCTACCCCTTCTTAATCAGTTAGGGGCTACCATGGATGATTTCATCCATGGTAAGCCTCTTTTCCCCTTTTATTTTCAGTTTTTAATTCATTTTCTTGTTTTGTTTAATAAATTAGTTTCTTTTTTATGAGATCTTTTCAAACCATGTTATGGGGTTTTTAGTTTCTGTTTTGGAAATCTCCTTCTCCCCTATGGGTGTTGTGAGTATTTTTTCTTTTTTTTTGTTTTTAGGTATGAGAAATTGTTCTCATTGGTTGAAGTTCGAGACTCAACATGAAGGTATTAGAATCTCGGATGCGGTCAACATGACTCGGTCAAGAATGTTCTTCCCAAACTACATTAAAATGATAGACTTCCTCATCAATAGCTGCTTGATTCAGCAAATACAAGGGGGCTGCGCTGTATTGCTCGATCTGGTTCATTGTAGTTCCTTCGAGGACGAATTTGATTTAGCCTTGTTTGATTGTATCTTGTTTTTCTTTAATACATATTTTAGATGCCGTTTGGCCTTCAATTAATGAATTTTCTCTTTAAAAAAAAGAAAAAAAGTGTGTAGATGACATGGTAGCAATAAATGAGATGAAAACATAATTAAGTATATGTCAGAATTATTAACCACATATAAATTTAGTAATAACCTGTTCGTAATCTATTTGGTGATACTAAGATAGCCCGCTATTATGTTAGTCAGTTTTCTCTCTATATTCATTGTGAGACAACTCACATATGATTATGTTGCTTTGGAGCTTGACAAGAACATGGTTATGGTAACGGTCATGCTTCCAATAAGAAAGAAATTATGAACAGGTGATTAATTAGGGAACTTTTACCCTCCTATTGATACACTTCATGTAGTAAATCCGTTATTTTCACATGGAGCTTGGTAAACTATAATTAAAAAAGTACTACAAATCCAATCAACAATTTAACCTTTTTTATCAAGCAACACAATCGTTAAAAAACATCTCCTATAACCATTGTAACTCCTATGTGGTACAATCAAATCATTTTCTACCGATCATAATATTTTAAAAGTTATTTTATTTTTTCATAAATTCCCAAAAAACACCTATTATTCGAGGAATCGAGGGTGTGACTTGTGAGAAGGTTGTAATACCTTTGGCATCAACCCGAAATTCAGTCAATGCCCCAACTTGCGATCAACACAAATTCAAATTTAGATAATTTTGTCTTCGTGATGTGCATCAAGACTCATAATTCCATGTTTATGTGTTGAATAACGCAACAAATCAAGTGGAATCACCACTACTAGTAGCCTTTTTTTTTTGAAGTGAAAATTCATTCATTAATATAAAGTCATACGACATCTACAATAGAAGTCGGAAACTGGAAAATACACATCAAATTGAAAGAAACTTAATTCTAATATGGCAAAACCACGATCGTTGAGCAGGAATAACCCCTTTAAATACCCTCTTTCACATCGCTGTCTGATGCAACCTTCTACGAGGGGGTCTAACGATCTGATGTAGTTTTGATGTAGAACTAGAGTTGATTCAACCGATTGTACGCGAAATACTGACCGCCGTTGCAATCCTGCACAAAATCCTATAAACAAATCAACATTCAACTGGAGCCAGGGTTCAAACCCCGTTAACACACAAAGAAACCAAACTAATAGACCCGTCGTGAAGGGGGTGACTACAAAGACCATAAAGGAGACTAAAGCCATCACATAGATGGGACTTATTAAAAACTGTAAAAAAACGAAAAAAGCAAGAAAATAAACTAGAAACTGCAAAAAGGAGAGAAAGAGGGGCTTACCATGGACAAAAACATCCATGGCAGCCCCTTCAGAGGGTTTTCTGTGAAAAGAGGAGAGAGAGGAGAGGAGGGGATAACGACTAGGGTTTTTTAAGAGCACCTCCCTTCTCTTGTAATCCACTACTAGTAGCCTATTACAACGGAGATGAGAGGTGCTTTGTTGAATATTTATGGAAGTTTTACCGTATAGTTGATTCCTTCTTGTGGATTAATATCGAGATGGTATGTTCCTAAGTTAAGATGTCAAAAAGTTTATCTGACCAATATGCTGATGATATACCAAGCTTAACTTGGCTCATTTGGTAGGAATTCCACCTCATGACCTTAAGGTCAGGGGTTCGAATCCCACCAAGTGAGGGGCATTTGGAGGAGAATTCCCCTTACGACTCCCCCTCCTTCCAAGTGCCTGGGCCTCTGGGTTGGCCCTGTGCGAGGGCAACCCATAGGTTATTCATCTTACAAAAAAAAAAAAATGCTGATGATATTGCATTACACCTTCTCTACATCAAAGTTCGATACTCCCTCCGTTTCAAAAGATAAGACACACACGATATTCGAGATTAAACTTTGACCTTTAATTATTCTCAATTAATATTGATAAAAATAATATTATTATAATACTTTTTACAAACGAATCTAATGGTATTAGAATATTTATAATTTAATAGCAAATTTTCGTATAACACAAATGTCTTATATTTTGAAATGGAGAAAGTAATAAATTATAATATGTACACAAAACCGTGTATAAAAAGTCGTTAAAGCTAGTAACATAACAATTATTTGAGCAAGGATGCAACAAATTAATACTCAGTGCAAAAATTAGCGAAACACACATAATTAGAAAAGAAAGCAAGTATATATGGAGTGTGCTCATCATTACCTCCTTCATTTTTGTCCAAATTCTGTTGCAAACACATACAAACAAGGACCCTCTAATTTAAGTTTGTCACACTTCACTCACGTAATAGTACAACTTTAATTAATCAATGAAAAGGAGATATCAAAAGTAAGACTGTTGGGGAAAGAACCTATAAAGAAATGCAACACATAATACTCTGTAGCTAATTAATTATTTTTTAGCCGGTAAGAAGAAGTGCCCTATAAACTATGACTTCATATAAGACAACTCGATCCATAATAACAGGTAAGGGGTTTAGACTATGTTTTTCTAAGCATAATTTCAATCCAGTTAAGTTAGATTCTCTTGCAGTTCAGTTCATCTCAAAAGAACAAGCTCTTAGGCCCTGTTCTTTTAATTTGGAGATAGTTTCGGTTCGGCTTCGGTTGGTTCGGTTCGCCTTTTTTAGTTATTTTCAATTACTTTCCTTTTCACGCTTTTTCTCCAGTTCAAGTCACAAGAATAAGGCCTTAGTAGTAATGGAAAAAAAAAGGGGAATCCTTACCTTTAATGTGTCTCTAAAAGATAGTGAGATATAAATATCTACCAATAAACCAAGCAATGCTTGGTACTTCATCCATTCCACATTAATTATCACTAGTAGAATTCTTGTTTATTGCTGGCTTTTACCCATACGCAACAATAAGCCACGTGAAAAGAAAAGGTAAAATATCAAATATACATATTGCTGCGGTTTTATCCGGAAACCGCAACAATAGATTCCAACGGGGAAATTTTCAAACTTAAGTTGACTTTTTGACTAGATCTTGTTTTGGTTTCCAGGCGGAACCGCAACAATAGATTAAAATATTATTTTTTAAATAATATTTGAACCTATCTTTGCGGTTCCTTAGAAAACCGCAAACAATAGACTCTTTTCGTTTATAAAAGAAGACGCGTGACCCAATTAGGGTTCTCTTTGTCTCTGTCAGCCGTTTTCCCTAACCTCTCACTCTCTTCTTCCTCTCTCATCCTAACCTCTCACTCCTCTCTCATCACACGACACTCTCCTCTGATCCTAACCTCTCACTCTCCTCTTCCTCTCTCATCCTCCACCGCCGACAACCATAATCGTTCTCAGCGAAATTTTCAGCCTAGCCTTCAGATTTCAAGTGCGCCGACAATCATAATCGATCTCAGCGAAATTTTCAACCATAACCGGAGTCTCTTCCCTCGCCGGAGATCTCATCGATCTCATCCTCCACCGCCGACAACCATAATCGCCGCTTCGCCGCCTTCAGCCGCGGATCTCTCTCTTGCTCTTCGCCGCGTTTGCTCTTCGCCCCTTCACGTTTGAGATTTTTATTGTTGATTTTTCAGTTAATCTTTTTCTTTCATTATTTAGGAGGTAATTTAAGATTTCAGTTCTTTTTTTTGTATTATTCAATTTAGATCGAAATTTTTTATTATTCAATTTAGATCTGGTTCGCCAGTTTATTTTTTTGTATTATTCAATTTAGATAGAAATTTTTTATTATTCAATTTAGATCTCAGTTCGCATATTTGTTGGATGTGGTTTTGATTTTAATTTTTATTTTGTAATAGGAGATCTAAGTTGTTGTTACATTGTAGTGTGTTATTTTTTGTTAATATTTTTATGTTTCAAGTTTGATGGCAATGTGAAAAAAAAAAAAAAATTTGTTTTATTTTCATTATTTATGATTTTATACTCAATATACGGATTCAATGTGTTGTACCAGTGGGTTTTAGTTACTTTTAAGTTTTTATTGCATTTTAACATCAAAAATAGTATGAAGATTTTTTTTATTACTAAAAAAGTGCACCTATTGCCGCGGTTTTGGGCCAAAACCGCAGCAATATGTGCACATTTTTAATATTAAAAAAAGACATATTGCTGTGGTTTTTGCCAGGAACGCCCAAAACCGCAGCAATATGTGCACATTTTTAATATTAAAAAAGACATATTGCTTCGTGGTTTTTGCCGGAACCGCAACAATAGATTGGCCTATTGCTGCGGTAAAAAACCGCAGCAATAGGTAATTTACCTATTGCTGCACGGCTAAAACCGTTGCAATAGACTACTTAATGACCGCAACAATAAACATTTATTCTACTAGTGTATAAGTTATAACATGAGGCACACCACAACTGTTAAAATACGTATGCATATAAAGAAAAGCACAATAATTAATGTTACAACTAAATTGAAATTTCCTTCAAAAAGGAGTGTTTTAACTAATAGTTCTATTAAACGAAGGTATACTTGTAGTAAAGTACTACTAGTAGCTTATAGAAGTAAGTAATACTGTTATAGCCTTAATAAGGTTACAGCTGGTAGAGCAAACGTGCCGTCTTTCTATCTCTACAAATAAAATCGTGTTTGTTAAAGAGAAAAGGCCTCAACCTCTACGTGGGGGTCCTTGTGGGCCGCCCCACTAGATTGCCCAAGATCATCCACCTCAATCCTCATGCTCTTCGTTGGCTATATAATCTCACCACTTTCCTTTCTCAACATCTCCAATTTTTTTTTTTAAAACCCCAAAGTAGCATACTGTTAATTACTCCCTTTCTATTTTCGGAGTGAGAGAGAATGGCGGCTACCATTATTTTTGCTTGTTTAGTGATTCTAATAATGATGATAATGGTAGTTAAGAAGCTAAATCAATGGAGATTAACTACTAAATATGGAGCAAAACTTCCTCCTGGCTCTTTGGGTTGGCCATATATAGGAGAAACTCTTCAACTTTTCTCTCAAAATCCACACGTGTTTTTCTCTTCCAGGCAGAAAAGGTTTTTCCATCATGTTCTCCTCTTATAATAAACACGATAATATCTAATACTATGATGTTTTATAGATTTATGTTTGATCAAATCACTCATGCAAAGTTACCAAGAATCAGCCAATAATAGTAAACTTTTTTATCCTAGGAGCTTTAACAATCAACCTCATGCATGTTTCTATGTTACAAAAACTTTGTTACTATTGAAAAGTTGGGATTATAATTACAAAGTGAACAACTTTAATTTGTTCAGAGAATCTAATTTATATTTAAAAAGTCATGTCAAATCATAATGTAAATAAATAAATACATTCTCATGATGGAGTATATATTTTGACTGCCTTAGCTTGTGAATTGTGATTGTGCTGATTAATTTTGTAGGTATGGGGGACGTATTTAAGACCCGAATATTAGGGTGTCCATGCATCATGTTAGCAAATCCAGAGGCCTTAAAATTTGTTTTAATGACAAAGGCTAACTTGTTCAAGCCTACCTACCCTAAGAGCAAGGAGAGGTTGATTGGTACAAACGCTATCTTCTTTCAGCAAGGTACATACCATTCTCAAATTAGGAAATTGGTTCAAGCTTCTCTTTCACTCGACACCTTTAAGCCTCGCATTCCCAACATTGAACTCATTGCCAAATCTACTTTGAATTCATGGGCTGACGGTCGGGTTCTTCATGTCTTCCAAGAGTTGAAGAAGGTAATGTCATGATATTCGTCTAACTTAGCTAGCTCCACATTTGTTCTACATATAGGTGCATCATAAGCATTGTTGAACATAATGCTACTTTCTACCAGTTTGTTTAGTGAATCCGCCTGTTTTGCATTTTTGCTGCTTTTATGCTCATTTCGAACCATCCAAATGAACAAGAAAATAGACAGGAGTTCAAAGTATCATATGCACAGTATACCCGATCAATAATAGAAACTGTAGTAACCCAACTCAAAACTTATTTGAATTGTAACTATGATAGAAACTGTAGGGGCAGGATCACATGTAAATGCTCCTTACATGAAAAATGAGAATGAATCTCAACCACACGATTGGATTAGAGTTACAACACTTGTTCATTAGAGTTATACCCTCGAAAAAAATTCGAGCCCAAAAAAAAAAATTTTTTTTCAAATTTTTTTTTCTAATTTTTGTTTTTTTGGAGTTACATCACTTTTTCATTTGAGCTTATATCACTTGCTTATTGTAGCTTATAGCGTGTAAAATTCATTCTCATTTCTCATGTAAGTATGCGTTCTCATATGAACTCAATTCTATATGTATATATATATATATATATATATATATATATATATATATATATATATATATATATATAATATAACTAGAAACAATGGTATACAAATTGAAAAAAATGTATTCACTTAAAACATTAAATAGCATAGTAAGTGTTAAAAACTTTATGCTCGATATGAAAATGGTATCAAATTGTGTCGAGTTTAAGTTGTTCGGTTCCAATTAGGATCATATTTTCTATCATTAACTATTTAGGTCAGATTTGAATAGGTTTAATTAGTCGTGTTAACGATCCGCACTCGAATTCTGAGATCAACTATTTAACTATTTGATGTTACCAAAAACTACAGAGAAGTTTTATTATTTATTGGATGCTTTATTACATGTAGATTCTAGAAAGAAAACATATGATGATGGGCGTGTGTTGGTTAACAAATTTAATTGGTGTTCAGTTCACTTTCGACGTAGCGGTGCTGTCCATATTTGGTGAGCTGGACAGTTACTATCATGAAGTACTGAAGGAGAATTACGTCACGTTGGACAAGGGCTACAACTCTTTTCCTACGATCATACCTGCCACTTGTTACTTCAAATCTGTTATGGTAAGTTTTACCATCTCAGCAACTCTTATGTAAGGCGACTATGATAAATTTGATGTAACCGAAAATGGGCCAGGCAAGCCAATAAGGAGTAGGACTGTAGGAGTAGCTTCGATCCACTTACAAGCTCCTAAAGGAGAGGCCCCATACTAAATAAGTAGGACTGTTCAAAATTTGATCCGGTGAAATGAACCAGACCAAACCCCAACTAATCGTCGATCCTCTTTTAGCTAGCTCCATCTGGTCTAAAGCTTTTTTTTTCTTTTCAGATTCTAGACCATTTTCTTATTGTTAATAATTTTATTGCTTATGATAAACACGTTCCTAAGTTAATTATATTTCTTTATAGTTTTGAAGCTCTAATCTAATACTCATTATTATAATATGAAGGCAAGAAGGAGACTCAGCCAAATCATAAGAGACATAATGAACGAGAGAAGAGAGAAAAGATTGACAACAAGAGACCTGTTGGGATGTTTATTGAATTTTAACGAAGACGGGAAAATTTTAACTGATGATCAAATCATTGACAACGTCATTGGTGTTCTTTTTGCTGCTCAAGATACAGCTGCCAGTATGTTGACATGGATTTTGAAGTACATCACTGATTACCCCAAATTACTTGAGGAGATAAAGGTGATTATTAATCAAATGTGTGACATTTATGAATTACCCTTAGCTTCTTGTGGCACTAATAGTATATACTTAATTATCAGTTCCAGACGAAATAAGCGCGCACAATGTTTAGTAATCAACTTTGTTGTGTTTTTGCTGACCATTTCAGAGAGAGCAAATGGCTATACACAAAGCTAATGCAAATGGAGAGCAACCATTAACATGGACACAGATTAGGGAGATGCAAGTCACACATAAGGTAAGATTGTCAACCTTCTACGTCTCCTTATACGTAATACTTCTTTTTCGTTTCTATATTCTAGTCAGTTACTGTAGATACATAAGACGAAGGTAAATTAGAAGGAATCAAACGTAGTGGGACCCTCTTAGTAAGAGGAAGGAGTGATTGAGAAGTAAATTAAACTGGGAGAAAGATGTTTCGAGTTTATTTGGCCATCAATGCTGGGCAATGAAAGGTAAAGAGTGAATTTAGTTTGCAAAATTAAATACAAAGTGTAAGTGAGGAAAAAAACGATGATAGAACGTTACAAAATGGATAGAGTAGGTTACCATTGAAATTTATGACGTTAGCACAAAAGACATGTTAATACTTTTAATTAGAAATTGAAAATTCTATAGTGGTCGTGATGATATATATGACCATAAGAAATCTAGCTAGTGGTTCTATATGAAAAAAAAGGGAAGTCTAATTGTCTTGAATAATTTTTAAATTTAAGTATAGTACTTTGCTTTTCATTTGGATTAGTGAGCTTGGTGTTATAACATGTATTAAAAACCTAATTGATACTTGATTGGTGTAAAATTAAGGTTATCAATCGAGAGCTTGAGGATGGCCAGCATTATATCTTTTACTTATCGAGAAGCAATTCAAGATGTTGTTTACGATGGTAAGTATGTTACTAATGTATATTTTAGAAATTTTTGTGTTACTCTAATTCCATATATAATAATTACATCTTATTTCCTATCTCTTTAAATATCAATTATGAGAATAATGTCACTAATTAACTATGCCATACATATCAATTATCAAACCTAAACACTTGATGCATAGATTAGAAAAACCCTTTAACTTATTTAGTAAAGTTTAGGATAATAACCCTAGTCATGACTAGCAATCGACTAATGCGTGTATCGACAGCCTTTGTGGCAACTATAGACACCCCAAAAAATTACGTAGCTAAACAATGCAATATTACTTTTCATGGACAGAAATACATAACATAAAGTCAAATGCGAATATTTGATATTGACAAAGTTTATTATTATGTTTTTCTAAAATAAAATAAGCAAAGAAACATGACCATAAAATCCAGGTAATATCTCCAGATACAATCAAGTCATTTTCCACTTTTCCTTATCATTTTTCAACAGTGAGGCATAGAATGATATGGAAGATTTGGATCATGATGCAATGATTTGCAGTTTTCCATACTTTTCTGGAAGAAAAATATAACCACATTTGGTGCGAATATAAAAACAAAAACAACATATAAAATACCCATCTTATTTTTTTTCCTCAAAACCTCTAACCACATTATCTATAAAGGCGGAAAAGAAAAACTCCATTAGTTTAGAGGTGGAAGTTAATATTTCTGCTGCTTTAACAATGCAGGTTACCTAATTCCTAAAGGGTGGAAAGTACTACCTTTATTTCGAAATATCCATCATAATCCTGCTTTTTTTGACGATCCAGAAACATTTAATGCTTCAAGATTTGAGGTATTTCCACATGCCCAATTTTATAAGATTTTTTAGACATTTTCACCTTCCTTTCTAATTGCAACAATTCAACGATCACGTTTGTCAATGCAATATGCAATTATTTGATCATTAATATTTTAGATTATATATAAGTAGAAATTTAGAAAGTTAATAAATATTACCTTATTGCTTACTTATAATTTGCCATAAATGGTAAAAGTAAAGTCTATAAATAGTCAAAATTCAAACAATTGGAACTAAAAAAACAGAATAAGTATTATGGAGTGCAATCAAACATCTACATAGATTTCACTATGTATTATTAAATTAGTTGATTGCCTACTTTTTTTTTTTTGAGGGAAAATTAGTTGCTCACTTAGTGTCCGTTCTGTTCAACTTATTTTAACTTATATAAGATCTTATAAGATCAGATAAGATAAGATCAGATAAGATAATATAAGATGTTAGACACAGTCAATAAACTATTTTATAATTTAAGATAAGATAAAATAAGATAAGATCAGATAAGATCGGATCGTATAAGATAAGATTTTATAAAATCTTATAAAATAAAGATAAAGATAAGATAAAGACAAAATAAGTTGAACATACCCTTAATACTATCTAGTCCCTTCGTTCCTTTATTTTTATATGCTCCATTTTCTTTTTGAAATGTCCTTAAAAAAAACACAGTCCCATATTATAATTAGTCATGTGGATCTACCACTTTATTCTCAATTTCACTACATTAATTTGTCCCACCAATATGTCTCTTATCAATCTTACCTAATCAAAAATTCAATACGAAGGCAGTAACTAGTTAGACAAAACAGATCATTCTCTTAATTATCAAAAAAAAAAAAAAAAAGATCATTCTCTTCAGACATTTTTTGATGAAAAGAACAATAATATACTTCATGTTGTTGGCTAATTTTTACTCCCTTACTTAAAAAGACGAACTTACATAAATACCCTTATAGACTTGTGTGACAAATATTTGTATTTACTACAGTTTAGTTAGCCATTTAACTTTATTGTTAAGGTAATGGAACATTCTTTTATTAATGATATAAACTATGTTCTGGTGGTAAGTGCAGGCAGCTACAATAAAGCCCCACACATATATGCCATTTGGTTATGGCGCCCATGCATGTCCAGGAAATGAAGTCGCCAAGTTATTGATGTTCGTTTTTATCCACCATCTGGTCACCCACTTCAGGTATACATGTCAATTGCTCAACTCACTGTTAGTCTGTTACTACTATATGATTTTTAGTGAAGATTGTCCACATTAATATTCTCACAAATCTTACTTTTTTAAAAGAAAATGTATAATGAAATATTGACATGTACAATAAACATGTCCATATATGAATAATAAGTTATTGAATTCCACACCACTCATGTTGTTGTACTCAATTTAGGATACATTTTCTTCACCCTATTTCTCTAAACTTGTCTAAACTTATTGAAATTGATGAAGTTATTTATCTCAAGTAATGAACCAATATGAACTTATCGATCAAACTTAGCTTAATTATAATAAGGTGAAGAGAACACCCTTTGTTTGTCTTATTTTATCGAAATTAATAATATAAGATAATATGTTCCGTAAAAGAAAAATGAAATTATTAGATTATTGAAGCACAAATTCCCTGGTTAGTTTTTTGTTTTCCTAATAACATTCATACTTTGGATTATGATTTTACCATATTTCCAAAAACAAGAAAAAAAAATGTGGAAGTGAGTAGAACAATGATTTCCTTAGTGTATTCCCATTATCAAATCAAGTACTCCTATCGGCTTATGATATGGATATTGGTACAAGTAGATGGAGTATTAATTAATTGCATCTGCATTATTCTTCTCTCGTAAAAGACAAACATAAACACTAATCAATAATCATCCCCACCTTATATTTATGAGGTCATATATCCATGCTTGAGAAAGACGCATAATAAATAATGTCGTTTGCAAAGGAACATATTGGAGTCCTCATTTTGTGGTCTAAACACCTTGATAGTGGTACCCTTATTTTTATCCTTCTTTTTATATGTTGATTTAATATTTTGTGGTGAAGAAATTATGCATACAATTTTTTTTTTTTTTTTGTTTTGAGGTGACACATTAATACTATTTAGAGGAAATTGAAAGTGACAAAAATATGTAGTGTATGAATGTCATTTTTCTATTTACTTTTTTGGCAGGTGGGAAGTGGTAGGACCTCATAGTGGTGTTGAATATGACCCATTTCCAGTACCGGAACAAGGACTCCGGACTAAGTTTTGGAGAACATCTTAATCAAGATTCAAGGCCAACAAATTACAGCTTATTGGGTGGTTAATCATCCTCCTAAGATTACTAGCTTGGTGTTAGTATTAATAGAAAACTTTATAGCAATGTATCTTTAATTATGTTAGAATAATTTTAGTTGACTTGGCTGCTTGTCGTGCCACGTCAAATGCAAGATTGGGAATCGATTTAGGAAGTGTTTTTTTTTTTTTTTTTTCTTTTTTTTTCTTTTTCAAGTTTTAGGTCTTGAAGATGTAATTTTCTTAGAATTCATGTGAGGAAACCTTCATTAGAGAATTTAAGCTAGGAGTACATAAAGGCAAAGAATAATGCAAACATCTCAAAGAGATGGAAAATTTTCCTCATTTAATCAATTGTGTCACCAATAACTAACTGTATTTTAAATTGTCTTATATAGTTATACCCCATCCGCATTTTGTAAATGTTCATGTACTACGATGTACTAAAGAGCTTTATTATTCGACGGCAATTATAGATAAGCTGTAATGTACATGTTTAGATCATCTTTCATTTGACACTTGAAATTTAATTAATTAGTTTCATCTCACTATAGTAGTATACCAACACTATATCCAGGTGTTTAGTACAAAAAAAAACAAAATCGGAGCTTTTTACCTCAAGTATCCTAATTTACTTTAAAGTAAATATATTCTTGTACAAGCATAAAGCATATTGGAACTAATCCAAACTTAATTTTACTTGTAAATTAAAAAAAAAATCCAAGTGTTAGGACTTGATTATATTATTTGTTTTGACTAAATTTTACCAATTACACATACACGTAAGATAGTTTATTACAACCAGTCAAAATATTAGTAATGGTAAAATAAATAGGCACCTCATACTGGGCCAGGTTTTCCAGCCAACAGACATAGTTTTGGCCAAGGTGGAGTTCCATCATGAAACCAATTGACAATAGGTGGAAAATCATACTAAACTTATATATTAGTCATCGTTTTCCTCCTTTTTCAAGGATCATACTTTTATATGCCGGTTTTCCTCTTTGGCACTCCCCTTAAATGTGAGTCCATCTTTTTGGGACTTCCAACATGAGGTCAAATAACTTGTATAGCCTTTAAACATTCTCACTTGCTATCAAATAACTTATTTGACTCGTAATTTAATTAAAATTCAATTAGTAAAAAGTAATTTTTTTTTTTGATATTTTAATTATATAACAACATTTATTTTTGTATATATAAACAAATAATATTCTTAAAATTAGTATACAAATAGTATACTACCTCCGTATTTTTTTAGTGGCACCATGTGCTTTTGTGGCACTATTCATCAACCAACTTTGTTAAACTATATCGCATCATTATATAAGAAAAAATATAGTCAAGTGGGCTCTTATTAGATTCGTCTCAATGCGAAGATTCCAAATATCAATTTTTTATAATTTTTACTTACCCCCAATAAGAGATATTAACGTTCAAAGAAGCGTCTAGGCAAATATGAAAAAACGAAGTATGTATAATTATACGGTTTTTTCACCAAATACCCTTGACAAATTTTTTTATTAACCAAATACCACAACTTTTTTCAAAATTCACCCGATAACCCCCGACTTTTAAAAAAATGACACAAAATCCCCTTAATGACTAATAGCGGTTAACTTCGTTAGTCATTAGTGTTAATTAATCCTAAAAAACCCTTAACTCTAAAAAATCCTAAATAAACCCTAAGTAACCCTAAAAACCCTAAAAACCCTAAGTAACCCTAACCCAACCCCAAACCTCACTAGCCCCCACCCAACCCTTAACCCACCAGCCCCCGCACCAGCCACGCAGCCCCCTCCCCCCTCCCGGCAGCCCCCACACGCCCCAGGCCCCCTCCTCCAGCAGACCCCACGCGAGTCCTTCCTCGATCTCCCCCGCGCCTCCTCCTCCCTCATTCTCGCCGGCGCCATTATTATCGAAGAAATCCGAGCCATTAGGGAGCAAATGAGTTCACTGGGAGGGGAAGCGACTAATTTCGCGGGAGAACGGGAGGGGGAGCAACTAAGTTCGTCGGGAAGGGGGATGCGGGGCGGGGGTGGGGGGGGAGGGGAGCGGCGGGGGCGGGGAGGAGGCCGCGGGCCGGGAGTTGTGGGGGTGGGGCTGGCAGCCCGACCCTGGGGCCGGGCGGGCGGGGGCACCCTCCCCGGGGCCCAAAAAACAAGATTCAATACACTTAATTATTTTGATCATCTTAGCAATAGAAGTATGTTGGCAGAGGTGGTTAGAGTTTATTACCTAGCTTCAGTTTGTGTGAATGCAAAATTTGGGTTCGAATCCCGTTGCCACATTTTTCTCGTCTTAAATGTTCTTTAATTCCCTTTCTTTTAGATTTTCTTTTTCAATGACTTCAACTTGTTGTTTTATTTTTTTTATTTTTAACCAATACTCTTTTGCCATCTTCTACTGAGTATCAATAGTATCAATCCATTTTTCCCCAATCTTCAACTTTCAATCTACCATTTACCACCTTTAAAAAAGTCTTCTACTTAATATTTCATTTTTTTTAGTAAAAAGGCATATGATTTTATATCTTATAGACGATCATATTGTAAATAGAGCCTATATTAAAATATATATTATACACAACCCAAAGTTTAGTATTAGGAATTTTATGCTCTCAGTTTTCCGTGTTTACCAACTTTAATATATATGATTGCTTTATGATATTGCATGTACTAATTTATATCATAAATATATATAAAAAAAATTTAGCCTCTAAATTAATAATGATGGATACTTCTACATATTACGCTTCTACCCTAAATTTACGTAAACTATTTTAGAGTATCATATTATTATATTTTATCAAAGTTCATACATTCTGAGAGACAAAATAATACTTATACCTTATTTTTACTAATGAACAATTAAGATATCACTGGTCAAAGTAGGGTGCTAGAAGATACAAAAGTTAAGGTGAACAACTAATTTCAGCATCAATTTTAGTTGTTGGTTGATATAATTATATTTGATTTCTAATATTCATTTTAAGGCATCCGATAATAAAGTGCATTAAGCTTGTAATTTAATTATGTATTTTGAAATAGTAATTTTATTCGTCAAGCTACTTGGTTGATCTAGGTTTTGCAGTACTAATAGATATTAAACATGTGAAATGAAATTTTTTTTGGTTGAAGAAATAATTGATGATACATGTGAATGAGTCAATATTCAGTTAGTTGTTATCCTATAAACATGCATATTTTCTTAAATTTCTTGTATTAGGGGGCCCATTTTTTTTATTTTGCCCTGGGCCCAACAATGCTCGGGAACGGCCCGAGGGCCGGGGGGGGGAGTGGGGCTGGTGGGCTGGGGATGTGTTACGGTTAGTTAGGGTTTTTAAGGTTAGTTAGAATTTTAGGGTTTTTAGGCTTAATTAAGGTTAATTAGGGTTCTTAGGATTTATTAGAGTTAATGACTAACGGAGTTAACCGCCGTTAGTCATTAAGGGCATTTGGATGTGTTTTTTCGAAAGTCAAAGGTATATGGTGAATTTGGAAAAAGTTGGAGTATCTCGGTGAATAAAAATTTTTGTCGGGGTATTTGGTGAAAAACCCGATAATTATAATTACACCACAAATGACTCACAAATAGGATTTTTGGAAATAGCCTCGACTTGAGATAACCTCGATGATGCATGCATGGTCCTATTTGGATATAGCCTCGACTTGAGATAACCTCGATGATGCATGCATGGTCTCGAAAAGTAGGGTTTTCTTTAGAAAGAACTAGAAAATAAATCTTTCTTTTTGACCAAACAAACGGGGTTGTAAGGCTATGTTTAGTTCACCTGAAATTTTCTGATCTGAACTTATCTGATCTGATCTGATCTGATCTGATCTGAACTTATTTTTTCTGATCTGATCTGATCTGAACTTATTTTTTCTGATCCGATCCGATCCGATCTGATCGAACCGATCCGACCGACCGATTCGACCGATCCGATCCGATCCGATCTTATCTTATCCGATCTTTTAAAAACATATTATTACTAATGTTATTATTACTTTGTATTTCATTACTAGTATTACTATTATTATCATTTTATTAGTATGCACAACTTTCAATAATAATAATAATAATAATAATAATAATAATAATAATAATAATAATAATAATAATAATAATAATATTATAATAATAATAATGATAATTACAATAATAATAATAATAATAAAAACAATAATAATAATAATAATAATAATTATTATTATTATTATTATTATTATTATTACTATTATTATTATTATTATTATAGCATAATTAGTTTTTTTTTTTTTGAAAAAGAGCACATTAATATATGAACACACAATTACAAAATAAAACATATAATGATATTAAAAAAAGAACATATACTGAAAGAGCATACAAGATCTATTTAAAGAACACATTTTAAAAATAAAAGATAGTTTTTATTTTTATATTGATGACATGTTTGGATCTAACTAACAACATGTTATTTGTTATATTAATAAATTGTTCTTTTTTATCATAAATAAACCTATAAATATATATAATCATATGATCTTGAACAAAATGGTTAAATATTCTTCTTATATCGTTGTCTTGTTCTATATAAACTTTGTTTTTAAAGATAACTTGAAATCCTTTGTAGGGAAAATTTTAAACGTGATGACAACACCATTAGGTTATCCCATACTACTCATATTTTATATAAACTAGTAATATATAATTTATATTATTCTACCAAAATTCTTTTAAAAAATAAACATCATATACTATTGTCATGTTCGTTACATGTACAACATCAAAAAGAACATCACATATTAAAATTATTAATTAGAATAAATATAAAAAAGAACACTTATAAATGCCAAAAAGAATATCCTTCTTCTTGAACACAAATAGCTCAAATAGTGATATCAATGACTAATAATAGCAACGACATTAATAATAATTACCAATATTAATATTTAATAATTACAACAAGGAAAATAATAATAATCTTTTTGACAAATGTACTAGTAAATAGTAATATTAATAGTAATAGTTGTATAAAGTAGTAGTAATAATAATAATAATAATAATAATAATAATAATAATAATAATAATAATAATTACAATAACAATAATAGCATTAGTAATACTAATAATCATAATAATCATGATGATAATAATAATAAGTTTTTAAATATAAAGCATAATCGAACTTATCCGATCGATCGAACTTATCCGATCCGATCGATCTCAACTTATCCGATCGATCACGATCCGATCCGATCCGATCTCAACTTATTTTTCTCGATCCGATTCGATCTGAACTTATTTTTTGATCGATCCGACCGATCGATCTGATCCTGGTACGATCCGATCACCCGATCCGATCCGAAATAAGCAAAATAAGCGTGAATCGAACATGCCTAACTTGTTAAGTGGCCGTATTAAGACTTAAGAATGAAGAAAGTGGATTAGGGGGAGGGGGTTGTAATTGGTTGAACATGCATCTTAAGTTCTAAAGTCTAACGTCAATGTCGTGCATTCTAATTAATATATCATTTGACTTTTCCGTCCAAATTCAACATGCTACGTGATTAATGATTTATCTAGAATATGCATGTATATCTCAGACCCGTCTACATTTCCTGAAATTTTGTCCATTGTCCTTTTCTCCGATTTTCGGCTGAAGATTACGTAATTGATCATAGCATAACGTATTTGCTAGCTAGATACTAGTATTTCAAATTGACCTTTACTTTAAAACGTTACCAATTTAAGGATCAAAGAGACAATGATCAATTTGAAATACTAGGATGTGCAAGGAGATATTATTGTATCAACCATGTGTATATTAAAAAGAGATAAATATTAAACAAAAGTGTGTATAAAAAAAAAAGAGAAGGAGGGAGTATAAGGATGGCAAGGAGATATTATTGTATCAAACCCGGCGTGAAACGGGATTGTTCGTGGGTTGGGTTGGTGCGGTTTTGAGATGTAACCTAAACCAAACTGCACATATACGGTTTGACATTTTTAAAACCCAAACCGCACCACACTTTTGCCCAAACCGGGCTATGCAAAACGGTTTGATGCGGTGCGTTTTTAACCATATTTTTCTCAGCAATATAAATTTTTGTAATCTAAGAATAAAAAAAAATTGGTACAAAGTTCTTGATAAACCAAAACATAATTTTCTAAAACTAGATAATAAATACAAAAGAGTCCACATAAAATAAAAAAAGACTTCACAATTCACAAGCTCCCATTGGCCAACGAAGTTAGAAGACATATGTCACATAACAAACAATAAACATTCTATATAAAAAAAAAATAAACAAAGGAAAGCAAAAAAAAAAAGAGGCACGCGGCCCTCACCACACCCTAAACCAGGAATGGATAAACTTTTTTTTAAAAAAAAAAATCATATAAATTTGCGGTTTAAGGTGTGGTTTTGGCCTAAAAAATTTAAACCCAACTCATACCACAAATAGCGGTTTGCTTGAAATCACAAATCAAACCACAATTTTGAAACCGCAAACCAACTCAAACCGCAAAAAAAGGGTATGTGTTGCGGTTTGGTGCGGTCCAAACCGCAAGCACTTCGAACGATTTATGTGAAAGTAATCATTTAATAATTTGGCAATATCATCTTCGAATATAATAAGTAACCCATAGATAAATGACAATAGCATAAGTTATCTCTTAGTACGATAAATTTATCCCTATATTTTATAGTGTGAACTCATTGATAAGTGCGTTTCTAACATACTTAATGAACTCCTTTTGACTCATTTTGATCCTCTTTCTCCCCTTTCTTCCCTCTTTCTTCTCCATTTCCCCCTTTTATTTCATTCACTCGATCATAGTGACATTTTGCTAGATTTTATGTGATTTTTGACCGGATTTCTAGTACATTTGCTTTCACCCCTGTTTCGGCATGTTCTTAATATAGGTGGGACTACCTAAAACAATTACGAGTTCAAGAGACTGGCAAAGAAAGTGATAAAATAGAGCCCAAGTTGAGAAATGGTTTGCTCGAACCATTCCCCATGTCCGCTCATACAAAAGAACACATAGCACAATAAAATCTTATAAGGAGAATTTTAAATCGATATATATCCCAATCCACAAGTCGTGTTAAGGTAATTCCAATTGGAGGTGAAATATCGTTTCGATATCTTTCCAACGACTGGTCATAAGCTTGATTTGGATCTAAAAAGGAAGGAGTTGTGCGCGTTTAAAGTTGAATTGTCCAATCAAGCGGGAGCGGAGGTGCGCGCCGCACTGTTTCTTGCACATATGATTGCGCACCATTTTGTTGGGTACGTTTGCACCACGTGCGGGAGGCCAAACTTCATAAGTTAGAAGACTGGGTGCGCCCGCACCTATCGAGTTCCGGAAATAATTTTTGTATGGCCTCGTGTCAATCAAAACCTTAGTTAGACGTGAGTTTGTTTTATGCTTTTATTCTAGTTTATTAGAGACTTTATTAGGGTTCTACTTAGATAGAGAAACACATTGCTTTGTCTTAGATTTCGGATTTCTAGATTAAAGTTTGTTGATTTCCACATCTCCTGTGTACTTTTATTAATTTAATTTGCAAGTTTTCGGTTTTTATCATCCTACTTGTTGATATTTACTACTGCTGATTTGGGCAAAGAGGAACGCCTTTAAGAGAACTATTAATTATTGAAGAGTTTTCTTAAAAAAAGAAAACGTCTAAGAATATGAAGAGCTATTTTAAAAAGAGGAAAGAAGACTTTTGTAGCATTTGACGGTTCTCTTATACCCTATTTCATATTTGATTATCTTCAAAATTTAAACGTACAATCTTTCAATAAAAACTATATTAACCATGCTTTTACAAGAAAAATATCGGATTGTTTGACTAGGCGGTGAGGCGCCTAAATTAGGTGGCTCACCGGCCTAATCCCAGCAGGCTCACCGCCCTAAATTAGGCGGTTCACTTGATCGTAAGCGGCCTAAGTTGGGCGACGTGACCGCGGCGGTCAACCGCCTAATTTGAAGCGGCCTGCTCGGTTGGTCGCCCAGCTCTCGTTTAGGCGCGATGAGCTTTTCTCGGCAAAAAAAATACTTACATTGTTTGCCATGAAGTCGGATTTTATTTTTCTTCTCTGGTGAAAGCACCTAAATTGAGCGCGACCCCCTTTCAA
>CANSNZ010000267.1:0-129463 GCA_947646795.1 Beta lomatogona
GTGACATGCTTTCCCATAAACTAACCTGTAAGGGGGTGGTGCCAATAGGGTCTTAAAAGCGTTCGTAAGCCCATAAGGTGTCATCTAATTTGTCACCCAATCCTTCCTAGATTTAGCTACCACTTTCTCCAAAATAGTCTTTATCTCACGATTGGACACTTCTACCTGCCCACTGCCGAGGGTGATAAGCTTAGCCGGTCCCATGGTAGACACCATACTTCTTTGCGAGCCTCGAAAGTGCGTTTATGAAAATGAGATCCACCATCACTTATGACAAACCCTTGGTACCCCAAACCTTGGAAAGATAATCTTTTAAACATTTTCATAACGACTTTAGAGTCGTTAGTTGGTGATGCTAAGGGCTTCTACCACTTAGACACATAATCAACAAAGCAACAAGTATGAAATTATTGCCGAGAGGAAGAGGGAAAGGGGCCCATAAAATCAATACCCCCATACATCAAATAATTCAACTTCCAAAATGGGGGTTTGAGGCATCTCATGTCTTCGGGAAATATTTCCCGCTCGTTAGCATGCATCACAGGACTTAACAAAGGTACTAGCATCATGAAATAAAGTAGGCCAAGAAAAACCAGATCAAGTACCTTAGCAACAGTTTTGGAGGGCCCAGCATGGCCTCCACATGGCAGGAGTGGGAGTGCTTCAGAATGTCATGCACCTCCCATTCTGGAATACATCTCCTATAAATGGTGTCAGCGCAAAGCTTGTACGGTAGAGGGTCGTCCCGCAAATAATTTTTAGCCTCATGGAGGAATTTCTTCCTCTCGCCTGGTAACTCGCCCTCTGGGAGTCCGGCCACTTACACAAAAGTTGGCGAAGTCGGCATACCACGGGGTGACAGTAGTGACCGCTGGGAGCTTATCATCAGAAATGAGTCATCAATGGGTAGACCTTCTTCCATGTCTTCATACCGCAACTGACAGATGATCACCACTACATTTTCGCTCCTTTTTGTCTCCGATCTCTAAATCGAATTCTTGGAGCAAGCAAAATCCACCGAATGAGTCTAGGTTTGGCCTCCTTTTTAGCTAGGAGATACTTCAATGCAGCATGGTCAGTATAAACAATGACCTTAGACCCCAACAAATAAGTTTTGAACTTGTCCAAAGTGCATAGACCACGGCTAGAAGCTCTTTCTCGCCTGTGGCATAGTTAACTTGAGCTTCATCTAGGGTCTTACTAGCGTAGTATATCGCATGGAGAATGTTGCCCTTCCTTCCGACCAAGCACAGCTCCCACAAAGATAGTCGCTAGCATCACACATAATCTCGAAAGGAAGGTTCCAATCCCGGAGATCGAATGATCGGAGCAAAGAATCAAAGCTTGCTTGATCCCTGTTGAAAGATATAAGACAGCTTATCAGTAAACAGAACGGGGCATCCTTGAGGAGCAACCGAGTAAGTGGTTTAGCAATTTTAGAGAAATCCTTGATGAAGCGGCGATAAAACCCCCGCATGACCAAGGAAACCTCGCCCCCCTTTTACATTCACGGGAGGGGGTAATTGCTCAATCACTTGAATTTTTGCTTTATCCACCTGGATGCCACGTTCGAGAGATAATATGACCAAGTACCACTCCTTCAGGAACCATGAAGTGGCACTTCTCCCGGCTCAGACAAGATTGACATCTTCTCACCTTTTCAAAACTTTAGCCGATTTAGCAAACATGCATCAAAATCAATTCCATATACGCTAAAGTCATCCATAAACACTTCCATAATGGACTCAATGAACTCAGAAAAAATGGCCATCATACATCGTTGGAAGGTGGCGGGGGCATTGCATAATCCAAATGGCATCCTTCGATAGGCAAAGGTACCATAAGGGCAGGTAAATGTGGTCTTCTCCTGGTCATCCGGGTGAATAGGGATTTGGAAGAAACCGAATACCCATCTAGATAACGTAAATAAGAATGACAAGCTAGCCTTTCCAACATTTGGTCAATGAATGGGAGGGGAAAGTGATCCTTCTTGGTGGCAACATTTAATTTCCTATAGTCAATGCACATACGCCAACCGCTACTACTCTTGTAGCAATTAATTCATTTTTTTCATTTTTAACAACAAAGTAGTACCTCCCTTTTTAGGAACCACTTGAACCTGGACTCACCCACTTAGAATCAAAGAATGGGGTAGATGATTCCAAAGCATCAAGCAATTTCATGACCTCTTTCTTAACCACTTCCCGCATATTGGGGTTCAAACGACGTTGGCCTTGTATACTAGGACGATGATCATCCTCTAAGTGAATTCTATGCATGCAGAAGTCGTGGCTTATGCCTTTCAAATCATCAATATTATATCCAATGGCTTGTTTATGTTTTTTTCAAAACAGACAAAAGTTGAGACATTTGACCATCATTCAATGAAGCACTAACAATCACAGGATAGTTTTCGATTCATCCAGAAAAGCATAGCGCAGAGAAGAGGGAAGGGGTTTCGTTCAGGTTTCTTTACCTCTACCGGTTGAGTATCATATACTAACCGTTCTCGGTCATGAGTGGTAATACCGTCAAGCTCTCCACATGCTAGAACCGCTTCCCGGTCATCCGCGGCAGCACTCAAGGGATTACCATCACCCGTAGAAGATGCAAAACAAAGCAAAGCCTCCGAGAGGATCCCGCATAAGGGATTGAGGCATGTCATCGTTAACTAGCACATCAATGACATCAATTCTATAACAGGCTTCCTCTAGCATGGGACTTTTCAAGGCATTGGTTAAACTAAAGGTCACCTTGTCATCCCCCTAACCAAAGTTAATTTACCATTCTTGACATCTATGACAGCTCAAGAAGCAGTATGAAGAAATGGTCTCCCTAAAATGATTGGGATCCGAGTATCCTCTTCCATGTCAAGCACAACAAAATCCACAGAATAAAAATTTATCTACTCTCACAGTGGACGTCCTCTAAGATACCTAAGGGGTATTTGACAGAACGGTCACCATTTGAAGAGTAATATTGGTGCATTTTAAATCTCCCATGTCAAGTTTTTTGCATACAGTAAGGGGCATGACACTAACACTAGCACCCAAATCACATAAAGCCTTATCGATAAAAATGGTGCCAATGTTACAAGGGATAGAGAAACTCCCCGGGTCTTTCAATTTAGGTGGGGATTGGTTTTGCAAAAGAGCACTACATTCTTCGGTGAAAGCTACAGCCTCAATTTCATTAAAGGCTCTTTTCCTAGTCGAATTTCTTTCAAAAATTTAGCATATGCGGGAACTTGAGTAATAAGTTCAAGAAAAGGAACAAGCATTACCGCAAATGTTTCACTATCTCCAAAAACTTACCGAGCCGATGATCAAGCTTAGTCTTCAATAGTCTATTGGGGAACGGTACCTTGATCACGGGAGTGGGAGGTGAAACTTTTTCAGCTACCGTCCCGCTTCTCTCGCATGGCGGACATCCTTAGGAGCCGTAGAATGGTCAGGTGATGCCTTCATCCTTGTCGGAGCTAACCGGATCATCTTTAGGCATCTCTCGGACTATCATACTCGCGCTCCACTCCTAAGAGTGATGGCATTGGCAGTATCTCTTGGTTGCATAGGCTGCGAAGGTAATGATCCGGGTGGCCTACTAGCCAGGAAGAACTAGCCAACCGAGCTAGTCGAGTCTCCAACATCTTGTTATGCGTACCCAAGTTTTCCAACCGAGCCTTTGTGTCGGCTTGAAAGGCATTAAAACCTTTCTCGCATCCGAAACATCATATTCTTCAACTCTGTCATGGTCGGGTCGGTAGGAGGAGGAGCAGAGGTGGTCAGGAGCTTGATTTCTCCCGAAAGCCAGGAGGAGCTTGTTGTTGAGGTTGATATTGTTGAACCCGATTCTCGTGGGACATATGGTTGTCGAGGTTGAGGATTCAACACATTATTGCTCCGATATGAGAGGTTGGGGTGATTTCGTACCCGGGGTTGTAAGTGTTAGAATATGGATCGAGCCGGGCCCTAGGTTGTGACCGAAACGCATTAACCGCCTCGCGGCTGCTCCCGACATTAGAAGATAAGAGCGCAGTGGCACTCTTGACAGGTTGTGCCCGTGTATCCCACAAGCATCACAAATGGGAGCAATATAATTAGAAGCACTAGCCATCGCATTAACACTCATATGGGAGGAGTCACTACCTAGCTTCAAGGAATCAATCTTCGGTTGAGAGAGCAGCAGCTAGTTGCCCTGGACAATAAAGAAATAGCTTCGACATCATGTTTCCCTCCCTTCTTCATGGAGGAACGAATGGTAGAGGCTTGATTAGAAGCGAGTTTCTCAAGAAGTTCATACCCCTCATCAATGGCTTTATCCATGAAAAATCCACCAGAGGCTCCATCAATTACCCTCCTTGTATCCGCATCAACTCTAGTGTAGAAAATCTCGACACAAATACCATTGGTCTAAACCATGATGAGGGCAAAGGCGTTGCAGATCCTTGAACCTCTCCCAAGCTTCATAAAAAGATTCTCCAGGGTCTTGGGTGAAAGTTACTATGGCATGACGCATATCCGCAGCTTTTGGTAAGGATACCACTTGATGAGGAAGATTTTGGATAGTTCTCGCCTGTGTGGTAATGGTGGAAGGCAGCTTATTATACCAAAATAGAGCTTTGTCGCGCAGAGAGAACCCAAATAGGATGAGTTTCATATCATCAGCAGTACCATTGCTTCGAGTAAGCACAACATTGTAAAAACCGCCGCAGATGCCGATTTGGGTCTTCGGATGGTAACCCAAAGCAAACGATTATTCCGAACCATATTCGTAACATGAGACTTAATTTCAAAGTTTGTAGCAAAGCAATGGTAGGCATCCGGACCCTAGTGGGTACATTGTCGGCGAAGGTTGTGCATAATCTCTCGAAGGTTGGTTTAGCTTCGTCACCCATTATAGCAGTAATAGGTGAAGATGGTGGAGTAGTTGTCTTTTGGGAAGGTGTCCCCGCAGCCAACTTTGCTTGCTTAGCTTGCTTTCGGAGTCTACGAGCAGTCTTTTCAATCTCCGGATCAAATGGAATGAGATGTGAGGATTTCAATTTCCCCGCTCATACACCAAAAACACTAAAACAAACGTGAGATGCTCCAAAGAACAGTGTTCTTCGTAGTAGAGGTTAGTGTAATACTATAATTCAGACAAAATAAAAATAAACCGTCTCCCCGGCAAAGGCGCCAAAATTTGACAGGCTAAAGTCGTATCACCTAATCAAAAATAACCTAAGGTCCACTAACAAGTAGTCAGGGAAGTCAGGATCGAATCCACAGGGAGAAAGTTATACTATTGTATCTGAATTCTAATATTATACTAACTAGATCAGTTGAAAATGGGTGTGTGACTAAACTAATAGGCAAATGATAGAACTAAATATGAAGGTATGAATCAGTTAATAAAGAACTAGGACTATGGATCACTATGCATACAATTCGAGAAATCGTAGACGAATAATAACTACCCAATAAATCAATTTATCTAAGGCACATGTAATTTCTCTCGAACATTACCTCCCTCAAAGATCACCTAGCCGCTCTCGCATGGTCAAGGATCACTATGCCTAATGATTGAAAGCCTATACTAAATCTCTCCTCTCGAAGCAGATTCAATAATGCGATAATAGAAATACAAATCAGGCCTAATTCACAAATCTAGCATGAAAGATTCAATCACAGGAAACAATTGAAATATAGGGGTAATTATACTAATCTATCAATCCCTCATTGCATACATAGATCCCCATAATCCTAGAAATAAATACTACTCACTCATGCTTAAGAAAACAATAACAAATTTCATATAAACATCCATGCTTTGAACTATTGCAAATAACTAAGAAACTAATCTAATCAATAATAGAGAAAGCAAATAATAATAAAGAGAACAGGGAAGAACATTACCAAATTAATGAACTATATTAAACTTGCGAATAATCCAAAGGTTCAATCTTGAATCACAATGAAGAGTAGTAAAAAGCTAGGGTTCTTGAGAGAGTCTATGAGAAAATAAGAGCTAAAACAAAGATCCCTCATAAATGTTCTAATTTTTCTATTTATACTTAGTGCCCGAAATCATTAAATGAGTGCGCGGAGTCTGCCGCCCGATCGGGCCAACTAAGCCCGATGAGATCGGGCTCAAACGCAGCAGCTGAGATCAAAACAGGCCCTCGCCCGATGACATCGGGCCGACCCGCCCGATGGAGTCGGGCCGCACACCAGAGGTTTCAGGGACAGGCGCAGAACATGCCAAGGACGCCCGATGATATCGGGCCGAACCGCCCGATCGGGCTCCCCACCGAAATAAAGATCGGGCAACGATGCCCGATCGGCCCGCAACGACTCTTATCATCTCGCATCCACCGACGATGACCGCCCGATCGAGCGTGTGGCGCCCGACCCAATCGGGCTCAGTCCGATACTCATTCCTTGGTTCAAACGCCAAGGCTTCAATGCTTCTTCGCTCGTAGATCCCGAAAGTATCCTCCGGACTTTGGAGCTCATCAAATATGTCTTCGAACCTCTCCAATCCAGTGAAATAGTCGAGATAGTGGTAGAAAATAGACAGATAACTCCCCTAAAACCCGCAATCGTAATACGTAATAGAAAACCACAACTAGATGGAGAGAGTTAGCATAAAATGGCTCCTATGAGCACCATTGATACACATTTTAGCTCAAATACAGGGGGAAAAACACTATATTAAACCATCACATCAGCAGGCCCTGTCAGATTTTATTGTGGAAGCCTCATATGAGGAGGAAGAAGTGGAGCAAAAGGAAGTCTGGCTACTGGAAGTTGACGGATCCTCCGCTGTTAGCGGATCCGGGCCTGGTATAGTGATGACTAGCCCCGAGGGAAATTCATACCAAAGACGCCATCAAGTTTGCCTTCCCGGCGTCAAACAACGAAGCATAATATGAAGCGGCAATTACCGGCAATACTAAGGGCCGAGAACACAAAAGCGGATGCATTGTCCAAATTGGCAAGTTTTGACACATTTAGCATCGAGAAAACCGTCACGGTGGACATCTTGAAGGAAAAGAGCATCACGGAAAAAATTGTGACCGTCAACAGCATAAACCAGCAAGGGGAGTGGTTCAGTGAGCTGGTGGCGTATAACCTTATTGGGGCGCTTCCCAACGATCCTTTGTCCGCTAAGAAACTGAAGCGACAAGCAAACTGGTACGTCATATATCGAATGAGCTGTACAAGAAATCGTTTAGTCTACCTCTCGCTTAAGTGTGGAATCGCATGGGAATCCGCGAGGGTTCTTGAAGAAATACACGAAGGTATTTGCGGCAACCATATTGGCGGAAAGGCTTTAGCACTTAAGGCAATGAGAGCGGGGTTCTATTGGCCAAGTATGCTGGCGGATGCTCGTGGCTACGTCAAGAAATGTGATAAATGCCAGAGATATGCTCCCGACATTAACGGCCAGCCAATGATTTACAACCTATCCTATGCCCAATTCCGTTCGCTCGGTGAGGAATGGACATCTCTGGGACCATTCACCACGCCGACCGGAGGAGGAGATTCCGAATAAGTGGGAATTGATTACTTTACAAAGTGGATAGAGGCAGAGCCGACAAAGAAAGATCAAGGCAAATCGAGTCAAAAATTCATCCGGCAAAATAGTATGACAAGATTTGGGATTCCCACGGCTATTGTTTTGGATCATGGCGTCCAATTCGAAAGTGTCGTCCCATACAAGCTTTTTTTAACGGAATTTCGGGTGAAGTTTCGCATACTCAGCCGTTTGCCATCCCCAAAGCAACGGACAAGCAGAGGCCGCGAACAAACGGATCCCGAATGCTTTGAAGAAAAAACTAGATGAATTCAAAGGAGGATGGGCCGATATGGTGCCAGGCAGTGCTATGGTCAAACAGAACAACAGAGAAGGAAGCAACGGGACAAAGCCCATTCAAACTAGCCTTCGGGGCCGAAGCGGTGTTGCCAGTAGAGGTGGGGTTACCCTCTTACCGGATCAAGCACCGAGACCTTCAAAGGAATGACTAGGCACTTAGGGAAAACCTGGATTTCTTGCCAGAAACAAGGCTCATGGCGTAACCGAGAGCAGCCGCTACAAAGATAGAATCAGCAAGGCTTACAATCATAAAGTCATGGAGAGGCCTTTAGATGTTGGCGATCTGGTTATTCGCAGAACAGCAGCCACTGGCAAGGCGCATACTGAAGGGAAGCTGACTGCTAACTAGGAAGGTCCTTACATCATAGCTAAGAAGATTGCTCCCGGCTCTTTCATTCTAAAAAGCATGGATGACAAGGAGCTTAGAAACTGTTGGAATGCTAGCGTCCTAAAGAAATACTATGTTTGATTTATTGAATGTAATAGGCCGAGAGCCACCCTTTATTACGTAAAAAATACAAGCCTCCGCTAGCAATTCATCAATTGTCTTATTATTTCATGCATATTAATTGGCCATATGATAGGTCAACAAATTAAATACCAAAGTCATATGACAGGCTCAAAGTACGTTAACGGTCATATAGCAGACCAAAGACAAATCAAAAGCCATATGACAAAGCTCAAAGTGCGTTAACAAGTCACATAACGTACCTAGCACAAAGCAAAATCCATATGACAGCGCAAAGTGCGTTAACGGTCATATAACGGACCTAGCACAAAGCAAAAGCCATATGACAAGCTCAAAGTGCGTTAACGGTCATATAACAGACCTAGCACAAAGCCAAAGCCATATGACAGGCTCAAAGTGCGTCAACGGTCATATGACAGACTAAGCACAAAGCAAAAGCCATATGACAGGCTCAAAGTGCATTAACGGTCATATGACAGACCAGGCACAAGACAAAAGCCATAAAACAGGCTCGCGTACGTTTGCGGCCATGCAACAATCAAACGGCAATTAAAGCGACAGAAACGCAAGATATAAAGTACTTTCCCATAATATAAAAGCTACTGGCTTGGCGGCCAACTTCAGACAAAAAAGATGGCGGCCAAATAAAAGGCTTTCAGTTGGAATCGTACTTATAAAATTAAGAGACATTAGCGTTTACAAATGCCAACATGGGCCGAATAAAGGGTTAAAATATTCAAAAGATTACAAGACTATAAGCTATTGGAAGAGCAAGAAGAGCTGAGAGAAGGCCGCCGAAAACTTCAAGAAGGAGGGGCTCCCTGATTTCCCTGATCTGGAATGTCTCGAGGGTCCACATCAGCAATAGCGTCCTCGTCAGCAAATTTAGGGTCCCCCTCAAAGGACGTGAGATGTTGGCCGGCAGCATGAGCATCTTCAATTACATTCCAGTCAAATCCAGGAATGGTCTTGCATACACATCTCAAGGCAGCCGCCCATCCGCCGTCGTATCTCTTGTGGAGGATCGCCGCATACTCCTCAGACTGCTTAAATTCAGCAACAGCCTTGGCGACCCCCTCGGCCTCGCCCTTCGCCAGGCGCCCAAAACGTCAACCTCTTTGTCGAGTTGGCGGCCTCCGGAGCTTTGGTCAATGCGTTAACATTTTCCTCGCCTCTTCCCAAAGAAGGCCCGCCCTTCGCCTCGTGGTTAACGTGCCTCATCTTCCAAAGGCTGCAGTTCCGCGGTCTTGGCCGCCAGTTTATCCTCCACCTCCTTCAGCAAGTCCTGGCAAGTCTCCAGCGATTGCTTATAGCTGTCCGCCAGCTTCTGGTACTCAACATACTGCTCTATCAACTCAATAGCAGCATTGTTGGCCTGCAAAGAGGAAAGGAGAACGTCAATAATAATACAAAAAACAAGTGAGTAATAATAAAATAAGTACGAAAACGTACCACAAGTTGGTCGTGAGCCAGCCTTGCAGCAGGAGTTACCAAGGACCCCGCCGGCCTGTCTAGTGGCAGTTTTATGCCCTTCGAGATACGGTAGGCGAGAATGCCACGGTTCTCTGGGATGTCGGCATACAAACGACTCATCTTCCCCCGACGTCCCCAGTCAAGTTGATAAATGTTGCCGGAGACTACGGGCCGACGAGCAAAGGAGGCCGCCACAAAGATCACCTAGCGGTACCTCTTTCTTCTCGATCCACTCATGGTACCGGGAGAAGATGTTCGGGGATAAGTTGGACGTAATGATGGGCATGGTAATCGCCTTCCGAATCTTCTCGCGGAGGGAGGAGTAAGAGCCTAACAACCAAGAGGCGCCCGCTATTATGCCCCGGGACCGAAGCCGCGATGCCTCGCTCCCGATCCTCCTGGAGGAGCATCCACATTCGCATCTTCCACCCGAACGGTCTCATGGGTAGGAGCGTATGGGGATCCACCAAAGCCTCGCCTTTGGTTGGCATGTATCCGCCGAAATTTGCTCGCGGGCCGCTTCCCTGTTCCCACCACCCTTGGCAACAAAGCCGAAAGGTAGAAGACCTAATGGGGATGGCAAGGGACGGCCGGCCGCTAGTACTCAAAGAATAAAGCAGTAGGTGGCGCCCGAACAGGGACGCGAGCAATAGTCACCACACCGCGGCCGCGACGGATGTTCCCGAGGGCCATGGCGGTTCCCTCCCCAAATGACCATTAGTGTTGCGTGCATGGTCTCGTACTCGTGGGAAGGAGCAGCCGCAAATTGGTTAACGGTTGGAGGTTCTCGTCCACACAAAGTGCGTCGAGATCAAGACAAATAAACCTCCGCGAACGGCAAGAAGCAAGTTAAAAAAAAAAATTAATAAAATAAATAATAATTCATCGTTGGACCAGTCCGGTAACAAACTTACCATTTTCATGGGTATGACATAGCAAAGATAGCCGACAAGGGCCGGTTCCCAAGAATATACTTGGTGTGAGGAAGCCAAGACTTAGGTTCCTTAACCCTCGGATTTCTTCCCGTCCTCGTAGATGATGAGATAACCTTCAGTGTCAAAGTATGAAAAGGCAATCGACTCATCCCCAAATCAACGGAACTTGAGGCGTGTGCTCCATATGAGGACACGGCTCGCTGAAATGGCGGCGTACAGAAAATCCTCGTGCACCTGTAACCTAAAAAAAGGCATCTTACCAACCCTTCAAACCTGGCCACCTTGGGCCGAACGGTCATTTTCTTGTCGGCCGTTGTCAACGACCACCAACCCGCTTGCTCGGAAGACCCATTTTTCTTCAACCAGTGAAGATGGCGGAATAGGTTTAAAGTCTGAGGAAAGCTCAAAAAACGGATAACCCAAATGTTCGCGTTCAAATTCCGGACCGCCAAGGGTGTAAGTTGAGCCAGGCAAACATTAAAGGCGTTCAAAATCTCCACTAAAAAAGAATCCAGAGGAAGGCGAAGATCGAACTCAAAGTGATGAGTGTAAACGGCCATATGACCGGGAGGACACTCCGTCACAATAGCCCCTTCTGGCGGAACTATTAGCCGATAACCATCGGGGAAATCATATAAATCCCGAGCAACCTTGGGATAACCAAGTTCAATGGCGTCTTGGCGCCAAAGATCGTCAATTTCCACAGTAAGAGAGCCAACGCTGAAATCTTCAGGCAGCCAAAGAGCATCGGACCCTGGACCGACAACAGTTTCCTCTTCAATTATGTCGTCCTCCATATCATTGGCGTCTTAGACCCTCCTAGCAACATTGGAGCTCTCTCCGATAACGCGTTCCGACAAGGGCCCGCTGGTGCCAATATTCGCGGTAGTAGTGTCGGGCCGCGTCTTCGGTGGCACGAGCAATAGGAACGGATCGACGTTGGTAAACGGACTCCCTGGTTGGCCATGACGGTTGCAATAGAATCGTTGTCATCACCTAAATCAATAATAGGAGGGTTAGGAGTCGCAGATCCTTGTAAGCGGTCATAAAAATCGGCCGCTACCTCAACCCCAGCATCCGCCAAGTTATCCAACTAGGCATGCTCTCTAAGAGGGGCCACATCAAGGCCCAGAACAACATTGGCTGGAGGATGTCTAACGGAACGCCTAGCAAGAATTTGATGCCTAAGTTCCCTAAGCGTTTGCCTATCAGCGCTCTGGCTAGCGGATAGATACCTCCTAGTAAGGCTATGCTCCTCAGGGATGGCAGGGTCGTTAAGAAACTTTGACCTCAATTCTTTTTCTCTCTCGGCGGTGAGGGGTATATCCGCTAACAACCTAGTCCTCCCCACGTGGCTTCGAACCGAATTAGGTTCACTATCGGCCAAGGAAGAAGCGGGTTCATTGTCGCCGTGGGGGAAGAAGGTTCACTAGCGGCCAAAGGAGAAGAAGGATCACTTTCGATCATAAATGCCTCACTAAGGACATTCGGGCTATCGACTGGTCCGACATGATGAATACGCAAAGAAACTTAAGGAAACGCGGAGAAAAATTGAATAAATACCCGGGAAACGAAGGGTCGCCGGAAAAAAGGTAAGAGTAAGGAATGAGAACCACCGGAAAAGGTGAATAAAGTCCCCGAACAACGAAATTGCACCGAAAAACTTGAGCTTGAGCCAAGGAACCACCGGAAAGGTAGAAAAAGCGCCGACGAAAGACAAATCTTCAAACCCAGAAAAACCCGTAAAATGTTCGTCAAGAAAAGACGAAATTTTCAAAGGCACTAGAATCGGGAAATGAAAACTAGAAGATCGAGTAACTTTTCGAAGTAATTTGAGCACGAAAAAAGTGGTTTTTGAACAATACAAGCTCGGCTATAGAGGTTTTATCGTAGAAGAAATGGAGAAGGAAAGAGAAAGTTTTCAGCGTATAATAAAAACTCGGGAAAAGACAATCGCTCCGATATATATGCACGCGGATGAACGACCGAGATTGAAAGACCTCTCAACTCCCTCTTCGATTCCCCGCCAAGTGTCGAAACACGGTAAAACCATAATAAAGTAATGGGCGAGATTTTCGGAAAAGTAATCATTAACTTTTCGAAATTTTCAACTCCCTACGACGACACGTGGCATCCAACGAATTAATAACTCCTCCAAAAAATTAAGCACGGCAACAATGACTCGCGTCTCACCGACAACATCATTAGCGGCCAAGACCCCAAATAATGTTGGGGGCTAGTTGTATGGGTATAACCAAGTATGTTAGCGGATCCCCGTGGTGAGTTCGCGAACACTATTGCGGACGCGAACATTGTAAATGTCGCCAGCCAGCTTCTAACAAGTCAAGCACATTAACGTGGTCCGACAACATTGGCGGTCGCCCAAAGAAGATAAAATAAGGAAATCTTCCCAACCTGTCAAACGCACTACGATCGTACACGTGTAAAAGGATTACGCACCCTCGTTAGATGAATAATACTTCTATAAATAGCCCAATGGTTCTATTCTCGCGTGTACATTCTCTCACACTCACAATTCTTATCTCTCTCTCTCTCTACTTTCTCTCTCTAAATCCAAGTTGGACACGTACTGACTTGAGCATCGGAGGGGGTTTCCTCGCATCCCCCCCGAGGGTAATTCACGTTTGCTTCTTGTGCAGCTATTCACTAGAGAACGATAACCCCAATCTTTGGCGGACTTCTTTCAAGACCGCCAACCGTTTCAACACCGAAACACTTATTACTTTTTTATGTAGAAATTCTCGCCAATTTTCGCATATCTGATCATTGAAGTTGGCAAAGATGGAATCATTCGAGATGGATGATAGAAAAAGTAAGTACCAATCCTCCTTTATTTTTTCGTAATATTGTTGTGAAGATTATCACATTTCATAAGTTTTCTTTTGCTGTGTTGATTTGTGGTGACTAAGGAATCTTTACGAGTAGCACCTTAATTTGCTGTTAATTTAGTCATTTTTCACTATTGTACTGAAATTTATCTCTAAAATATATGGGAACTCTTGAACCTTTGGTGTCCACCCTTAATTACCTAAATACCCCCAACCATAAACAAATATTACAAAACCAACCAGTCACTAAATTTGAAAAAAGCAAAATAAGCCAAAAAAGGGGGTGAATGTATCCCTAAGGCCTAAACTGTAGAACAGTTACTGATTCCTCACAAACTACAACTGCACGACAATTTTGCTTCATATTATCCCTGTTCCCCATTCTTTCACTTTAAGAATTCAAATGCTCAAACTACATAGAGTGAAGTGAAAAATGTCCCATCTGGTATGTTTTTCTGCACTTTAATTCTTCTACAAATATAATTCTTCAGTATCATCATCAAATTCTTGGCAATTTGTAGTTCGCTGCACTTTTGATCTTTATTTTTATTCAAACCCTTAATGCTTATTACTTTTTTATGTAGAAATTCTCGCCAATTTTCGCATATCTGATCATTGAAGTTGGCAAAGATGGAATCATTCGAGATGGATGATAGAAAAAGTAAGTACCAATCCTCGTTTTGTTTTTTTGTAATATTGTTGTGAAGATTATCGCATTTCATAAGTTTTCTTTTGCTGTGTTGATTTGTGGTGACTAAGGAATCTTTACGAGTAGCACCTTAATTTGATGTTAATTTAGTCATTTTTCACTATTGTACTGAAATTTATTGTTATGATGTTGAGAATATGGATTCGACGAACCTGTTGTCATTGCTTGCGGATTGTTGGGCATAATTATGTTTTAATTCCTTATATTATCTCTATTCATTTTTTTCCTAGTTCCCCATTCACTCACTTCAAGAGTTCAAATGCTCCAGCCTCAAACTACATAGTGAAGTGAAAAATGTATGATAGGAGAGAGAAAAAAGAAGGAAAATAAGGTTGACGGGAAAAATACCACAAATTTCTTCATTTGTTTGTTGAATTTTTCTCAGAAAATTGAAGAACAACAAACTGAATTTTTGTACATTATACTTTCACACACAACAATTTTAGGAGTTCGATTTCGTCCATTACAAATTTTGTTTCAAAATTTCGTCAATCTGTATTTTTCTCTTACTAATATTCTGTTTTGGTTGGAAATGGCAGGAGTAACTAAAATTTATTTGGGCGGAAAAAGAAGTTTAATTTTTTTATGATTAAGTTTTGGCCTATATTGGAGTATGGTGGAATAATACAAAGAATTGGTGGGATGATGACGTTAGCAATGCTTTTGCTAAATCTGTTACAGGATTATGGTGGAATTGGATTTGGAGAGGCACTTCAAATTCTTTCGAAATCGAAATGGTTCTTATAGTAATAGCAACCTCAACTGCACTCAGAAGATTATCATCAACATAATTATACCTAGCAACTTTGTAATTAGTGTGTTTCTTGCTCCCATTATTCATGTAATATTAACATGTGACATGTCTTTATTGATAGAGTTTATACTTATAACTGGGACTATATGGTGTTTTGAGAGCCTAACATGTCATCTTTTTAGCTTGATTTGGGCTTTGTTAGCTATCATGTTCTTTGTTGTTGATTCTAATTGATTATTTTCTTTACTTTTACCTTGATATGCACTTTAATTTGGTGTATCTAATTTGTTAGCTATCGTTTTCAGGAATCTTAAGGCCGTGGAGTGGCATGAGAGATCGTGTTGGGAGGTGGTTGTTTTGGAGATTGTTGTGGTTGGAGGTGAGAGACACAGATGATTTAGATAGAGAAAATAAAGATGCTAAGGAGAGAGTGATGAAGTTTTTGAAGCTAAGAAATGTGTTAGGATATCGTACCAAACAAGATTATAGTATGTTACAAAAAGAATATAATAGAGATATTACAGGATATTATACCAAAAAATATTGTCTCGTTACAAAAGAAAAATATAATAGAGACGTGATCAATTAAGTGATTACCTTAATAAATTGTATTAGATAGAGAACTTATATGTTCAATTACTATCTTTGTCAATTGTCGGTACATTGTTGCATATGAACATGTTTTTATTTGACAAAACTTTGTAAGTAATATATTAAACAAATTATTACTAGATATAATTATAGAAATTTTTAAGGAAAAGATATAATTATATGCAAGTATTTAACTTCAACAATGATTTTCGCAAACATAGCGTGCATATAAGGCTAGTTTCTATCTTTGTTAAGGCGCAGACAACAAAATTTCCTTGTGATACCCTCCGAAATGGGCCCTTTCAATGCTAATAATGGGCCTACAACCTATCAAAAAGCCCCTAAACTGAACTGCAAATGAGAAGAAGCATGATTTGAATTTTTGTTGGACATACCATTGTTCCTAGTCAAACTCACAAGTGCATGTAACCCAGTGCTGGTTTGTTTAATAACTTCAGCATACTTGTGAAGCATAATACTAAGCTGGTCTAATTTCCTAGATGTTGTTTTTCAAGATTGAGACTATAACATATTCTTTCTCATCGCCCTTCCGTCTTCGAACCTTAACAAACAAGAATACAAATTTCTTTGATTTGCCTAGTCCTATAGCAGAATCGAACTCTAAAGCAACTTAGCAATCCACTAATTTTTTTAGGGTGCTTAAAAACATTATGTGGTTATTCTTTTGCATAAGACTTATTATGAATCAATATTTAGTAAAGGCCAACAATGGGCGAACGTGATTCATGAACTTAATTTTTGGTTCATGACCGTGTTCGTACCCTCATCCCCGAACTTAATTTTTGGTTCATGACCATTAATGAGGTTATGACGGGAAATCTACCTCGATAAGTCTCTAAGATGTCCCTAAGATTCATAAATATCCAATTAGGTTTATGAGTCTTCCTTTAAAGACTTATTGGCGACTTCAAAACATTTTTTAATAAAACCTTAACAATAGGGTAGACATATACGCGCACACCGCGTAGGCGAATAAAATCACGCCTACAAGGGGTATTTGGTGAATTTTCAACAATTGCGGGGTACATGGTAAATTTTTCAAAAACGGGGGGGGATTTGGTGAAAATCCATGTTTTTTTAATTAGGTAGGTAATATGAATAACCCTACTAAACTAGTACCTCTTGCATGTTTAGACTCATTGGGCATGAACTGAGGGGGGGGGATGGTAAGGGAATCTCTCACCTCGAAAGAGCTATAGTGGGGATTTGATCCCATGATCTTGAAATCACCAAACACACTATTACCACTAAGCCAAGTCTTGCTTACTTCGTCGGTGATAATTAGTAAACTCTTAATACAGTACGTTGAGCTGAAATAACAAGACATGAAACTTTGTTTGAAAAAGGAAATAAAAAGAGCATCACTTTTACAAAGTGCAACATATTTGCCGCGGGCCGCAATTACCGTTAAATTTAATGTCATCAATTAAATAAAGTCTCCAATATATCACGCCTAGAACACCGCTATTTCCCCACCTTTATGACTCGATCCCCCCAAATTATGATCTTTCGCAACTCCTCCTCCCCTTTAAATGCATCTCTTTTTTCCCCATATGGCCATATATGTCGTAGTTTTTACTTCATTTTCTTATCTACCTCCTATTTTGCATTGCTTATATTTTAGGTGTTAAGATATGGCAGGCCGTCATTACTTCAATATTTTGTTACTTACATTACTCGTTTTGGTCACGTTTTCGAGCGTCATTGAGGTAATCTATTCCTTCAAATGTCAATGCATTAGCTAAGATATGCATATTTTATATCGGTTTGAAATGGCTGATCATATTTATTTATATATACTCACTAATTTAACAGCATACTAAAAGGAATTATGGTATAATATTGAATCACATATATATGTCATATATATTGGAAACTTGAGTATCACTATATCTTACTCAGTGATTAAATAGAGTTTTAATAATGGTGCTATATTGGTTTTTGTGACTTAATTAATATACAATCAAAGTTATTGGATATATAGTAACATTGCTTCACCTTTATAATAAAACATTCAGTAAAAATTATTTCTAATCAACAAAAAATAGTTCCAATTAATAAAAAAACAGTTGCTATAAGTAATATCACAGTCCTCTATTATAAGGTGAGCTGAACGAGGATAGACTCTTGTTCTAATTTCCATTTACTCACGTTCTTTAATTGTTTTATCTATGTTCTTCTGGTTGTTTCTTTGACGTAAATATTTTTCAAAACAGGGACACAATCGACTACATCCAACAGGTATCATCTAAAACCTATAATAAGTGATGATTTAACCTAAATGGAGCTCTTAACAAATGTTCAGTTGGCAGTCTCATATGGAGCTCGCCATGCATTTTCTTTGGCATGACAATTAGCACTAGTATACTAATTTTATAGTTCTTGCATTTACAAAGAGTACTAGTATGGCTATTTTCCTAAATTTAAGTTAGTTAAAATTTTGTTTAGTTAGTCTAATGGAGATAATTTTGTAAGTTTACTCAGTGTGGAATCTACCTAAATCTTTGGTGTAACTATTACACCATATAACAACCCAAAAACCACCACTTTTTTGGTAAAAAAACTCAAATGACATGAAATAAATGACAAAATGACATCATATTCGTGTCATTTTTTGTTGGAGTCTATATTTATGTACGTGTGAGGTTTTTTTACACAATAAATAAGTTATTTTGTAACATGTTAGACCCAAGACGCTCTCTTAATTCTATTTTCTATAAAAGCAAAATATTGGGAAAATAGAGGATTTTATTGTTTATACTTCTTAAGGACCATTTTACTTATCCTAGAAGAAGCATACCTCTTGAAAAGGAAAGACTTTTTTTAACTAAATTAATATTGAGATATATTCCATCCGACTTACTTTATTTCTTGTTCTTTTCTTTTTTTTGCAAAAAAGGAAACATTTCTTTTTACGACAGGTTTCCAAAGACACGGTTTTGTCATTAATATCTTTAGATACATATTAATAAATTATGAAGAGCTTGTAATCTGAAAATGCACATTGAATTTTTTTTACATGTGTTTCTTATTTACACAAAGTAGAAAATAGGTCAAGTATCTTGACATAAAGGGAATGCTTTCTGCATGAGTTTTCAGCTGCGTTCTTTTATTTGTCTAGTAGTTTTTCTTAATGATTTTTTTGTCAAAATCCACCTTATAAAACATGAATTTGTGAGAAACCACCTTATATAATTTTTTTTGCGAAAACAAACCTTAAACAACAATTTTCTTCGAGAACAAACCTTATGCCTTATTTCGATCATTGATCCAAGGTTCCGGCATTAACCATGTCATGGATTTTGTTGGGTTTAAAAAGTCACTTGTCTTGCTCTTGCACATGACATGGTGAATGCCGGAACCTTGGATCAATGAAAGGAATAAGGCATAAGGTTTGTTCTCGCAAAAAAATAATTTGCTTAAAGTTTGTTTTTGCAAAACAATTATATAAGATGCATGGTTTCTCACAAATTTCATATTTTATAAGGTGGTTTTTGACAAAAAAAAAAATCCTTCTCTTAAACAAGCATACCAAATTTCTTTATAGATTGCAATTTATGGATCTAATAGGTCTCATATATCTTTTTTTAATTGCATATTTTGAAAGTTCAAAACCTCTCTTTTAAAAAAGTAAATCAGGAATTTTGCCAAACACATAAATTCATTTTATAATGGAAATAATAGTTTGTTGGCTAGGAAACTAAATGTTATATTTAATGAGAATACTCTAATTTGGTATGAGATGATACAGAATGCAGGCCAAGATGCAATTATAGATGCTCAGCAACATCACATAAGAAGCCATGTATGTTCTTCTGCCTGAAGTGCTGCTCCAAATGCCTTTGTGTACCATCAGGCACCTATGGCAACAAGCAATCTTGCCCTTGTTATAACAACTGGAAGACCAAAGAAGGAGGCCCCAAGTGCCCTTGATTCTTTTTACCACTTTCATCAGTATAACCTATTATGCAACTCTATAACATAAGAAACTCTTAATTGTGTGCTAGTGCTACAATTATTACGTTTTACACTTTTACTCAATGGGTGAATGTGCTGAGTACTTGGTTGATGAGTGGCTTGTACTGATATATGAGAATATATACATGCACTATAGCTATTTCTTGGAACTCCCATCTTTTGTTCAATAATTTTTTTATTTATTTGAGTCCTCTAAAATTTTGTTACCATATCTTGAAACATATAAGTATTCGGATTGATACTTTTTTTTAGATCGAGAAAATTTTCATTAATTAAAAAATGGAATGACAACCTAATAATAATACAACCAAACCGAAAACAAAAGCAAACAGACAGTAAAGTGGACTTCATTTGCTCTTATATACTCGATGAAGGAAAAACATCCTATTACTTGTCCAGTCCAAATGAAACTTGTCTTGGGCGATGCTTGGTGGGGTTGGGTTATATGGCTTGGTGAAAAGACCTGATATAATGAGAGGGAATCTATTGAGATACTAACCCAGACGATCTTCAGAAATAGATTGCCGCATCTCATCTCGTAAACCCCGATGTCCACAAGATGATAAATCCAAAGGTGCTTGAACAAAAACATCTTCATGACAATCTACTAATTGAACTAATAAAGAAATCACGTCCATTTGGGACTTTTGACCCTTCTGCGACGGTATCCGCATTTAGTCTCACGAGATCGAAACTCAAAATGCATGGAGGTCGAAACTTGCCCTAAATCAAATTGGAGGGCCTCCCATAAGATGTATTTTTAAAGTGTGATGACTCCTGAATTCATCACATGAACTTGGGGCGAATTATATTGATGTAATTCAACCAACTTACGGCTCCGAAAATCTAACCTTGCTTCCACTCGGCAACGACACTTGTTTCCACTCAGCGACAACACTTGCTTCCACGCGATGACGAAGCTGGAGACATGTCGGCAGTCGTGGTGGTGGGGCACTCACCCCTGTTTCAAACACACACGAACTTCGCTGGCAAACCTGAGGTAGACCACAAAAACAGAAAATGAAAGGGGAACGAGAAAGGGGGAGGCGTTCGACGGCCACGGTGAGGAGCGCCGAGGCTGCTCAGGCGGCTGTCAAGCCCCATATGGTTGCCTTTAGTTGACTAGGGTTTTGTCACTGCTGAGGTCTTTCGCGTGAGAGAGTAAGGTTGACACAATTACATATCTATAAAGATATGATATATTCTAAACTTTTAGAAATACGTTTTGAAACGATCACCTATATATATGTACAACTTCAAATTAATTTTTTTTTTAAAAAAAAAATATTGAATGCACAACAATGAACAATAATAATATTTCAAGCACGACACGGAAAAAAAAAACTAATTATAACATATTAGAAAAGAAAAAAAATAGTAGCAAAAGTAAAAAGTGGGCAATCGCTATCCTAACCCAAATCAAGAAACTTGATTTCCACTTGATTTGAGCAATTTTTAATATATAGCAATTAGATAAAGTTTAAGAATATTATTGATATATTCTTGGTGCAATCGATATCATCGCACAACCATACCTAAAATCGACCTAGTAATCTGAATGGCTAGCCAAAGGGGAGAACCTTGCTAGCTTGTTGTGCACTTGCTTCATCGAGACTTTGTGAGTAGCATAAAAATTACATAAATGGATATAGTCTACATTAATATTAGTGTGAACCAGTGGCTCGCATGTGTGAATTGGTCTACAACCCTCTAGTGCCTTTTTCACTCTATTCCCCAATTCCTAAAAGATAACAAATTAGCTCGCAATTATTAAGATTGTCATTTTGGATCTTATTTCACAAGATTGAAGGTTCATTTGAGAGCAAGTTCATTACAAACATTAAAATTCCAAACTTGAATGTTCCATAAATTTGAGTGAGAATTTACAATTTATTAAGAGGAGTAACTATAAGTTGAAAATGGTGATCATATGATAAAAAAGTTAGGGTACAAAAAAAAAATTCAGATTTAGAACTACGAATGGTCTAAATCCGCAAGGATACGTAGGAATCCTTATCTCGAGGTCGACCGCTTCAAAAAATACAATTAATCAAGGTCTAATGATTTGACTTTGTAAAATTCAAAAGCATACTCTTTCTAGATCCTAACAAAGACTCGAGTCGGAACCTAGCCACGTCAAAGCATTTTCCCACTTACATCTATATGAGTCACAAAATTTAAACCTTTTTATTTTTATTCCAAACTCTCCTTGTCCCTGAAGTACTTCCGACAATTCCATTATCTCTAACGATATCTGACTTTGCTTACATCAACTCCCCAAAAAAGAATCCCCAGTGATGAAGTTTGAATGCTCAATACAAATCAAGTACATTCTAATCAAGGCTCAGAGTGCCTAATTCAAGACAAGCTTACCAAAAGTGGGGGGCTTCCTATATATGTGGTGGTTCCTCCAAAACAAACTCTTGAAAAGTTGTTATCTCAGTGAATCTCACTTGCGAGGACCCGATTCATTGCCAAAACAGTTTTCAAAAATCATTCTATCTCTACATATCCAGACCTATTAATCTTGCATAATCCCGACCTTACATTACATTTCATCTTTCCTAGCCTTGCAAAACCCCGACCTTGCATGACGTTTCATCTTATTTAGCTTTGGATAACCTTAATCCTTGCACAGCATCTCATGCATCCTTAGAGAGTCTAAGTTTGCATTATTGCACCATTATTTGCATTATTATTTGAGTTGTTTGCACCTATCTACTAACATATTCTCCTGTAGGTAATCAGATACTTGTATTTATCATCTTGCATACTAACTTTGTTTTGCGCTTGTTGGCGATATATAGATCAATTCTAAACTGCAGAGCATTTAGAATCGTTCTCCTTCCCCGACATCGCATACTTTGATTATCGGTTTCCCGAACCTCAATCAAAGTGGGGAGTTCTGTAGACACAAAGTTGTAGTGTCTTCCCATTAAGTACCCAATGATGAAACATATCGTCTTCCTAATTCGTCACTTCCAAAGGAAGAGCAATCGAACAAGTTAAGCCCAAAAGCATTTCGAACATAGATTTTCTATTTATTAAATCCAAACCCAATTTTAATGGCCCAATTAATTATACCTGATAAGTAATTGTATTAATATTACTTATTCTTGATATTTAATTTTTAATGGATATTTCAAAAGTCAGATTTTTATTCCTAAAGATAGCTGATTTCGGATTTCAAAGGATATATTTTTCGGTTTTTTCACCAAGTACCCTCGAGTTTTCAGAAAATTCACGAGGTACCCTCGCACTTTTCAAAATACACCAGTTACCCCTTATTTTCATGGTAATATATCCAGATGCCCTTAATAACTAACGGCGGTTAACTCTATTAGTAATTAACCCTAATTAACCCTATTTCTCCCTAATTAACCCCTCTAACCCTAACCCCTAACCCCCTAACACCTAACCCCAACCCTAAAGCCCTTACCCTAACCAACCAACCACCACCACCTCCCCGCAGCCCTCTCTCCTCCCCACCCCACCCCACCCCCCGCATCCAAAGAACCCCCAGCCCCCTTCCCTCGCCCCCTCGTAGCCCCCCCATCCCTCGCAGTCCCTCGCCACCCTCCGTAGCCCGGATCCCCTCCCCACCACCCGCCTCCCGCATGCCCTCCCCCCCACCCCCATATCCCAACAACCCAAAGAGAGAAATCGAGTTGGAGAAGAGAGAAAATGCTCGGAAATCGAAAATCGGCGGGGGGTGGGGGTGGGGTGCGAAATCGACTGGGGGGGGGGGAGGGTGGAAATCGACGGGGTTGGGGGAGGGTGCGAAAATCGACGGAGATGGGAGGAGGGGGTGGGGGCCGTGGGGGGTGCTGTGGGGCTGCGGGGGGGGGGGTGGGGGCTGCTGTGGGAGGTGGGGGAGGGGGCGCAGGGGATGGGGTGGTGGGGGTTGTGTGGTGGTAGGGTTAGGGTTAAGGTTAGAAGTTAGGGGTTAGGGTTAGGGTTAGGGTTAGGGTTAGGAGTTAGGGATTAGGAGTTAGGGTTTAGGGCTTACTTAGATTAATTGGGGTTTAATTAGGGTTAAGACTAACGGAGTTAACCGCCGTTAGTCATTAAGGGCATTTGGATGAATTACCATGAAATTAAGCGGTACCTGGTGTATTTTGAAAATTGTGAAGGTACCTCGTGAATTTTTTGAAAACTCGGGGTACTTGGTGAAAAAAACCGTAATTTTTATCAAAGGATAAAAAGAATCTTAAAACAATCAAAAACCAAACCAGAAAGCCGGTCTGCGCGACAGTTTTTGCTTTATCGTTTCACTCCTTTTTTGGTTTCCTTTACCTATAAATAACTCGTTTCTTTAAAACGACTTTTCACAATGCTTTTCTATAACTCCTCCACATACTCTTCTATAATCAAACTCATATTCAAACACTCAAACCCTTGATAATAAATACTCAAACTCATATTCAAACTCTAAAACTCACATTCAAACACATTCATAGCTTCGAATTTCCTATTTCAAGCTTCAAAATTGCTCAACCTGCAGACCTTAATACAAGATCTAGGCGACAAAGATATAATAATTGAGGGTCAATTCTAAATTAATTCCTTTTTTACTAACAATTTACTTGTCACAATGTAGATCTTGAAGGAATTAACGCTCTCTTCTATATTCTTCCCTAAATCTTCTCTTTGTATTTATTCTTTTTATTATTCATATGCATGATTAATTGTATGTTTTAATGCTTTCATCACCTCATCACTTGATTATTATTGCTAATCAAAGACCTAAATAAATGTTCTAACGCCTAATAAGATAATTGGACAACCCGCTAGGAACCCAAGTAATTTGATTGCATAATAACATGTCCGACGGGCTCGTTGTAAAGACGCCTAAAAAGACCTAAACTACCCAATATAGGCCAAGTATAGGGTCGAATCTACAAGGAACGAAGTAAGGTTAATCAAGGGTTAATTCGCTAATTACTATGAGCTAGTTCTTTTTTTTGGGTTTTGAAGGTTTAGTAACAATTGCAAAGTCTAAGATAACTAGGAGATTGACAAAACAAATTAGCAAAGCAGGATAATTCAAGGATAAATGAACTAGGGGAGTAGAGGAATTCACCAACACTCAATCCAAGAATCCAATCATCAAAGTAAGGGGAAACAAATGGGGGATCACAAGGAGAAATCATGCAAATAGGAACTCTAATTACTCTCTCAAGCTAATTAGAGCTTAATTAGTCACTCATGATATATTCTCATGCATGAGCAACTAATCTAAACAAATCAAGAACAATATGATAATCAAGCTTCCCTAAACTAGAAAATGCCTATTTTCATGAAGATCCTAGTATAGCAACCAAACTTAGTCTATCCCTAACTTCATCTCTTGATCCTTCACTAGGGATTCCAAATAAGCAAGTCAAGTGGTGATCAATCACCCAACAAACGAAATCAAGAAAGTTTAATCAACAAGTTTAACCCCAAATATTAACCCTCTAATTTATGTTTAGGATCCAAAGAGTAAATGAAGGCTACATCCCTTCCTCTAGCAGGAAACTACTCACAAATCATGTAAATAAAGCAAACCAAAACTTGAACTAGCTTCATCACCATAACCATGGAGGAAAGAGAAAAAGGGGGAGATAATCAACTAATAATACAAGATCTAAACAAACAAAGCATGAACTAAACAAGATTAGAGGAAGAGAAAATAAAATAAACAAGAAATTACCAACTTTTATTCTTGCATAAATCCGAAAATGGAGTTACAAAGCTTTAAACCTCAAATTTCTCTCTCCTCGGATTCTAAAGTTTAAGTAATAAGGACAAATTAAATCTCCACTAATTAGAATGTAAAATAGCTTAACTTAAAATGAAAGGAGTTTCTCTTATATAGTCCTAAAATAGACTAAGTTTAATTACAAAAAAACCCTCGTACAAAATTCGAAAGGAAAAGAAACTTGCTCGAAAAGCCCAGCGATCGGGGCGGGTGACCCGATCCGAGAACTGGGGTGGGCCTGACCCGGGCGGGTCGCTTCATCAGGAAGGAAGATGGCTGGCTCGAAGTATTGCACAACTTTAATGAAAATAGAAGCGAATTAGTCTAAACTAACCTAAATGCTACTACAAAATCAACTAAAAACTATTAGAAATCCAAGTAAATAAACTATACATCAATGTCACCATGAACTAGTCTTTTGTTTGTTTAATGTACCGACATAGATTAATTGCTTGGTTATTTAATTGCATAAATCTTGACCTGAATCGATAAGGTCATAAACGGGTGAATTTGATTCCTGATCTTATTCTTACCCTCACCCCCAAACTCAATCTATGGTTCATTGACCATTAATGGAGTCATGACGGGGAAATCTACATTGGATAAGTCCCTAAGTTGTTCCTAAGATTTCCCAATATCTAATTAGGTTTATGAGTCTTCCTTTAAAGACTTGTTGGCGACTTCTCTCTATTTCAAAACATTTTTCAATACAACCTTTATAATAAGGTAGTCAAATACGCGCTCATCCCGCGTAGGCAATAAAAATACGCCTAATTGACAACTCTTTTTGCAAAAATAAAAAGTGTGTAGATAGCATTATTATTATTATTATTATTATTATTATTATTATTATTATTATTATTATTATTACTAATATTATTATTATTATTACTATTATATTTAATATTATTATTATTATTATTATTATTATTAATATTATTACTATTTTATTTTTTAAATTTTAAATTTATTATCTTTATTATTTATTATTAAAATTAATACTAATTTATTTTTAATTTTTTTTAGTATTATTATCATGACTATTATTATCATGACTATTATTATTATTATTATCATTATTATTTATTGTTATGTCATTATCATTATTTTTACTTATTATTATTTTTATTATTATTATCATTATTGTTATTAACTATTATTATTATTATTATTATTATTATTATTATTATTATTATTATTATTATTATTATTATTAAATAATATTTATTTATTAGTATTATTTTTAGGATTATTATTATTTATATATTATCATTATTATTATTTATATTATTAATAATTATTACTTATTATTTATTATAACTATTATTATTTATTATTAGTATTATTTGTTATTATTAATTGTAATTATTATTATTATAATTAAATTTTATTTACTGTTATTATTATTAATATTTATTTGTTATTATTGTTAATATTAATATTATATTTATTTATTATTATTTTAAGCATAATAATATTAAAAATAGTATAAATAATAATAGTAATAATTTTTCATTCCCTTTGATGTTCCTAACCAAACAATATTTTTAATCAAAGAGAAACCCTTTCTATTTCCCTTGTAGCCATTTCCCTTTCATCTTAATGAACCAAACGCCCTCTAAGTATATTTTAGATTTATCGACGAAAGGATGTTCGATGAGTTGAACAATTCTTGCTTCGAAGAAGAAACCTTTAGAGGTAGAAAAAGAAAATGGTAAAGCTCAACAAGAGACAAAATGATGAAGTTTAAACTGAGTGATGTGCTTACTCAATGAAGGGGATCAAGAGAAAAAGAGGAAAGATAATAAAGAGGGTTGTGTTTTTGCTTCGGTCGCTAACACGGGGTTTAAGTTAGAGCCGACTTTTAGTGTGGTTGGGCTCCTCACACATGCGTTGCTTTTGGTCCACTCTAATTTTAGTGCATCATTACGGATAGTGCCATTGAAAATGTTGAGTGAAGGAATTCATTTCGAAGACGATCTATTTGGTGTCAATGTTCTCTTCACCTGAACTGCACTTATTAGATCTGATTGGGTCAACACTGATTTCACCTTATATATATTCACCTGATTGGACTTGATCTGACTTGAAATTTATATTTTTAAGGGGAAGAGAACGCACCATTAATACTACTTCTATTCTTTTTAAATTTACGCAATTTGATTTTCACGTTAGTTAAAGTATAAGTTTGACCGTTGAAATCTTTCATTTTTAATAAGTAAAAAAAGTATATAAAGTTGTTAATTTAAAAATTTATATATTGATACCAATCTATATTAAGTATGTTTTTCTTTGGACATTTTATCAATTACTATTTTTTTAATATGACTTGTAACCTTGTGAAACATTTCCTTTTATATTGGCATTGTTTGCCACATTTTTTGTGAATCCTTTTCCCCAATATTATATCTATCTAAAACCCTAAACACTCTCTCTTTAAGAAGACCCCCCAACCCAGGAAACCCTACCTACTCTAGCGCCGCCCAGCAGCTCGCCGGTCGCCGGCCTGAGCACGCTGCATGCTCACCCGGTCGCCGGCGAGCTTGCTTAAAGTTTCGTTTTCTTTTTGTTCTATTTCCCTGCATCCCCCGTCCACCGTCGTTTACTCCCCCTCCCCTTCGCGTCTTCTGTCGTCTCACCCCTCCCCATGCGTCCACCGTCGTCCTCACCCCTCCCACTACCTCATCCATCGTCTTTTCCCTCCCCTTTGTGGCCTCCGTTGTCTTCCCCCCTCCCCTTCACGTCCTTCTCTTCCCCCCTTCGTCCTCCCCTTCGTTTCCTCCCTTCGTCCTCCCCTGCGTCCAGGTAGTTCTGTTCTGTCGCTAGTGTTGGTGTTTTCCTCCACCCCTGTAGTCGTGTAGGTTCCACACCCCCGTAGTTGTGTCGGTCCCGTCCCCCTTCCCCGGTGGTTATCGGATTTCACCTCCCTCCCCCCGTAGTGCATAGGTATTCCCTTCCCCATCCCCTATATGCCTTCCCTGCCGTTCCTTGGGCTTCCCCATCCCCTTTCCTCACCTGTTATGTTTCGGGCTTCCCCTTCCCCCGGTTGTGTTAGGCCTCCCTTTCCCCTTCCCCTCTTCTAGTAGTGTCGGGCTCCCCTTTCCCCTCCCCCTCGGTTTTGGGTTTCGCCTTTTCCCTCCCCCTCCTCTTCCTCCTGGTTGTTGGTAAATGTCAGTATGTTAGTTGGTTTTTTAATATGTGTGGGGTTCGTCTTAACAACGTAGGAGTACGTTGTTTTAGAGTTGCTTTCGCTGTTGTTTGTGGCTTATGTCAACTGATTAAGGCATTAGGATTTCTATTAATTGATTATGTGGTGTTTTTGGAATTTGTGATGACGGATAAGGTGAATCAAGAGGATTGTGCGCGTGGACGAGACGAAAAATATTTTTCATGGTTAGGACGTTTGTTTTCCAGGTTTTCAAACCAAAGGTGTGTTCGAGAGCTCACTTTATTTAGCTCTCTTTTTAACTTGGCATTGATCTTCATGGTCCTTGCCTTGACAAAATCAAATCGAAGGCGGCACCCCGGTTGCATCTAGTGGTTTTCAAGACGCCCACTCCAATGCATTTGTCCTACCTTAGGGAGAAACCTAAAATACTCTCTCGAGAGAGTAATGAGTCACAAAGGAACGTGACTCTTTATCAGATCATGAGCCCAAAATCCCAAGCGATACCAAATTGTTGGGATTGCTTGTGCGGCGAGATGCAACACTCGCCATTGGTTGCTCGATGTCCGAATCGTGACCAACACTCGTTCTTCTTCCCACTGCCATCAATCATCAACGTTTTGACTCCACCATAACAAGCATTGACCAGCGATGCCCGCCTTATCGGTTTTGTTTATTTTTGTTTTCTATGGAATGTAAGAGTTCATACAGCTCCTTTAGGTTTGTTTGTTTGGTTTAGATCTGGTTGTATTAGCATTAGGCTGTATTTCCTCTTTTAATTAATGTACGATTTCTCGTTGTCAAAAAAAAATTATAGCTATAATGTATATAATTAATATGTGAAGTCACACAAGTGATTTAGCCTCTGATTATGGTTTTAGCACCAAAATTGAATCCATTGAAAATCAGCAAAGGTAACAATAACAAATGAAATTTGTTTGAAAAGAATGTAATTTACAACTTAATTTTTTTAAGAAGACCCAAGGGATACTAATTTTCATTAGTCAAAGTCATACAACATCTACAATTGATGAACAATAACAACGAAAACAAAGCCAAACAAAAATCTTGTATAAAAGAACTAAGAACCCAAAAGTACATATTTGACAATTCGGCCGGCATATTCTCGGTTCGTTGTCTCCATACAACTTTCCACGTCTGAATCCTAACGTTCCATAAATTTGAGAAGATTGTTGAATTATTGATAACCTTTTTATAAGCGCATAACAAACCATTTGTAAACCATTAATATTCAAACTCTGAAAAATCATAAATCTTGAAGCTCCTACAAAACGAGAGAAAATTCACCGATAGAAGAGACAAACAACTCTCATAAAGAGAGACAAACATAAATTTATTTTTAGGTACGAAAATAAACCAGAAAATTAGGGCTTATCATTACCGGAATTGGTTGATGACATCCTCTTAAAGAAGAAGGCGATTAGGACTTTTTTTGTAGAGAGAAAGAGAGGAGAGAGGCTAGGAGTTGAAATTCTTTTAACAAGCTCTTATTTAGTTAATGCCTTATTTGTAATTTGCAACAATGTTCTAAAAAACATTAATTTACAAAGTGACCCATTTAAAAAAAAAAAAATTCAAGGAAAGTGGGTTTCCTTATAACTTTTTACCTATTTTATCTAATCTTTCATATTGGTTGGGAGTAGGGGTGTAAGTGGATTGGACTTTGCCAAATTCCAATCCAGCCCAAAGACTTTTGGACTTGAGAGATTAGTCCAAATCGATTCAAACTTTTTTTTATTCAATCCAGTCCAGTTGGAAACTTTTTTGTTAAGTCCAAATCCAGTCCAGTCCAGTCCCCACCTTAGTAGCGCCGCCCCCCTCCCCGTCCAACCAAACGCCTCGTAAGTTATAATTGTGTTTTCCCTTAACAACTATTTTCTCAAGGAAAGTAAAATCATTTTCCACTAAAAGTGTTTTCCATCTAACCAAACAAAGCCAAAGCCAAAGTTTTGGGGTGTTAAGTAAAGAAACAACGATATGCTACAGAAATTACCAAGGTTCATAGGTGGTTTCGTACTTTGTATCGAACATAATGTAACATAACCAGTTATTGCCTACTTATAATCTGGTTTGCATCAAGGTATCAGATAGAAATTTACAGTCTCGGATTGACTTAAATCGGAAGTGCTTGTCAAAAAAGGACTCCAACTCCTATACTTGGGTTTCATTTCATAAATTACCTGAATTCAGATGTGAATTTTACATGTCAGAAAACGAACTGTTATCAATGTTTAATGTTCTAGCAAGAAGGAACTGAAAATGGAAGATTAAGAACACAAGAGATAGCACAACTTAACAGAATTACAACTACGACTTCACAAACAGATTTCTGCATCTCTTAACTCACGAAGATGTTGCAAGATTTCTTGAAGTAGATTTACCCCTTCATTCCCTTTATTCACAGAGGCAATACAGTGCCTAAGAAACTCGGTATCTGCCTCGAGTGCTTGTAGCCTGCCATATACATGATCCATCTCCTTCTCAATTGCAAGCCTTTTACTATCGTTTTCAACTCGAGTAATCTCAAGCTCCTTATCACTTCCGACATTAGAAGATAGTTCTGTTTCTTCAATCTCGGTATTATCATTTGATTCTACGAGAGCAAGCAGTTTCCGAGCAACAGAAGCCATAGTTTTCGGATGATTTTCACTTGTTATGCTGGTAGAAAAACAAGAAGAGACCAAATTAACTTCTTGGCTGCATAACTCTGTATTCGGGTCTAATTTAATATTCTTATCCTGATTTTCACCTTTGTGATTGTGAAGCTTCTCTTCCAACTCCTTAAGCTTATTTATTATGGACATTCTCTCTTCGTCTAGCTCTTCCAGTGAATCTTCAATTGCTCCCCATTCCTTCGAGCAGTCCATTAGAGTAATATCCTTGTTTCCATTATCAGGGGAACAAGAGATATTATTATCTTCAACCTTGTTATAATGACAGTTTAAATCAATGGATAACACATCACTATCGTTGTCAATGCTGCAGGAAGAAGAGAAATTCCCACTGCATTTCTGAATCAGCATCATCGTCTTCTCTTTAGCCTCGTAATCTGAAATCCTCTCACGATATATATCTAGTTCCTTCTCGAGCTCTTGCTGTTGTCTCTCGCGCTTGGCCACAAGCTCATTTAAGAGCTGAAGTGCTTCTTGGTCATACTCGGCTTGCTCCTCCATCACCCTTTGGTATTGCAGTCCCTCCATTTGCATTGCAGCTTTCTCTTCTTGAAGCCTAGTTATCATAGCCATTGTCTGGTTCGCAGCAATTGCAGCAGCATTTCTCTCTGCCTCTAGTTCACCATACAACACATTTCTAGCTTTTTGTTCAGCTTCAAGATCAGATTTGAGTTGTTTGATTTTAAAGGAAATGTCGTGATCTCCCTCCATAATTTTCTCATCCAGAAGACTAGAATTCCTTTCGTCAGCTGAAAGCAAAAGTTGATCTGCCTCTTCAATGTGGAGTATCCTGTCTTTGTTTCGTAGATTTTTTATCTTCTCTACACCTGACTCCACCCCAAATATATGTCAATGTAATATAGCATGCTGTATTTTCAATAAATTTAAAATTTCAACAACTTTGGCATGTTTACAGACCAAATTTCATGCAAGAAGGTAGCAGAGTGTAATTAGCTAGCTAGATCATAACCAACACTTAAATGGTATATATGGGAATCTCATACCAACCTACATTGTAGTTTTAACAGCACATTTGATAGTCGACAATAGATAAGGGTAAAAGATAAGTCCTTATAAGAAGTCGTATGCCAATGCCCTATAAATGAAACTTCATACTGGAACATGTGTTTTTCTTCATAAATATTATTACCGCTCAAAAACACTTCTGAAGTGATGCTGTATGTTAATGGAGATTTATGAAGAAAAGGAGATACTTGGGTAATGGATGAGTATTACCATGGACATTGGCATGCGAATTTATTCACAAAATTACTTATAAAATCCATTTGTATGACCATCACTTGTTACTATCTATCAAAGCGGCTTTATTTTTTCAGTCTAAATTCCTAATTGAAGAGAAAAATAAAGATGTCTAAGATCAGCTATCTGAAACTGTGAGCTCAGCTAGATCAATCAACAAGATTAGCTTGGGTTAAAATCAGTGATATGCATTAAATTATACTATTAAATTTATGAAGCTACCTGCATGATCCTCCACTTCATGATCATTATTACTGTCATCTTCTGCTGCTTCTCTGAGGTATAAACTTCCAACATCGAAAAGGATCTGAGGGTCACATTCTGAACCACTTTGATTACTAATATCATTAGCTATAAACTCTGTTTCCTCCCCATCGGTTTCTTCTTGTATTTCTCGTAATGGGAAATGTAGAGGGGGAGGATGTTTTTTGCTTGAGATTTTCTCACAGCAAGAACATCTCGGCATCTTCTCAGTACATTTCGACTTATTGAAGGGGACATTATTCGTAGGCTTAGAGTCGAAACATTCCTCACACATCTGCTGTAATACAGAGAATTTCTGATGATTTGAGCAGTAACCCAACTTTGATATTTCAGTGGCATGATTTTCACAAACCAAAGATTTGTAAGAATCAGTAGTTTTCAGAGGCTCTAGTAAGTGATCAATTCTAGAGCATAAAACGCAGGGTTGTTTAAGACGAAAGTAACTAGCGAATTTTCTGATCATATAAGAGAAAATAGAGTTCATGAGGAGGAGAAGGATTAGAACCCATTCAAGAAATGCATATGCGAGAACAACAAAGATTTTTTTGCCACTGTTTCTGGCTAGCATGGAAGCTATCTTGTTGGGAGCCATAGATCATAGATGGTATATTACTCTCTTTTTTGTCAAAGTTGCTACAGATGAGGTGGTTGCAGTCTTGTAGAGACTGAAATTCGAGATTGAAACTTAATTGATCATATAATGATGTTTAGACTGAAATCTATATCATGTACCTAATCGGTTCACAAAAAGTTGTACACAACGTTGCCCAAGTGGCTAACTCACTACCCATGCAAGTCGGTGGTATACCTTTGGGCTAATTTAACGAAACTAATTAGAAAATTAAGTACACCATACACGTATCAATTATCATACCACAAATTAGATAATACTAATTGTACATTATCCTAAGCTCTTATAGTTAAGAATATACATGGTTTTATAAAAAGAAATATGATGATAGTTGAGTCATTTTTATCATCCCTCTCATATCAGGAAATCTCGATAATTTACTATTATTATCAAAGTTGTTAAAATCGAGATTCTAGTTTGAATCGGAAACGACCTATAGAATCGAATTGTAAAATCGAATCGTAGAATCATAAGATTCTACAAACACGTATAATCAAGATACTACACTCAATCTTCATTTAATATGCTAAAATTATAAGTTAAAAGGCGTAAAAATTAGAAAAAATAGTTGTTTACCCACTATATTAGCAATAACTAACAATATATATCTATTATTTGCTTTGTTAGCATGATTTAAATTTGCGAGGTTTTCGCTAGTCAACAGAAATGTATAGAATCGTCTAGAATCGTGAATCGAATCGTCTACCATATTTTGAATCATAACATCGTAAGATTTTAAGATTTGAATCGCGATTTTAATAACTTTGATTATTATATTAGATACAACGACAATTATTTACAAACATTGTAAAAACTTTATACATGACTATTATCTTTTTAATATTTTAGTAGAAAAAGATTCATGGGATTCTTGGCTAAATTAAAAAAAAAAAGAAAAAGAACCAAAGAGGTTAGAAAGATAATCAATGAAACTTAGTAGTAAGATTCAACTTTTCAATATGCCAATAGAAATGATGGAACAAAGCTGTCAACGATGGCCCAGCCTCATGGGACTGCTTGAAAAGGGAGAATGGGAAAGAGGGAAAGGGATTTAAAGTGAGGCACATTGGGGACGGAGGCCAGAGCTCTCAATGCTAATGATGGCATGAGATGCCATAAGTTTGAGAAATTCCTTAATTTATGCTCCGTTATACAGCTATACTGTTAATAAAATGGTCCCACTTCCTTAGGTTTAAAGAAATGCACTTTTAACTTTCAAAGACCCGGTAACTTTCATCAAAGATAAGTCAGTAAACTTTCACCAGAAAATATGCAAGCATATTTGATCTTTGATGGTACGGGGGCCGTGGAAGAAATTGATACGTGTATTCAATTTGCTAATTAGTTTGGCTCCTTAGGATCACAAAATAGATTACTTTGCCTCTTTGCCTCCCATCATGTATGAGATTTTTGCGCAGTTTATAACGGTTATAAACGCTACTAGGATGTCTCAAATCTCTAACATTTTACTTCAAATGTTATGATTGTATGGGAGGCTGTTAAAGTTCCCTACCGGTCCAATCGGGCCGCCATTGACCTACATGGTCAAACTATCTTGATACTACCTAGATACTAGGGTGCAAACGGGTATTCCTACTATATCGGTGTCTAACGAATGCCTTGCCGGTGTTCGTCATTTGGGCCTTCAAAAAATGGGCTTGGATCTGATCCACTACTTACACAATAAGCCTACGAGCCTGAAGATAAGTACCAAAAAGGTGATAGAATTGTACCCAACCAATGGGAGCAAGTGTCCTACTTAGTTTGGGACACTTGTCGGCTCCTATAAATACCCCACGATCCGAGTCATAAGATACGTTCACATATACTAATACACTCTTCTTGATATATATATATCGGCTATTACCCTTTATTGAATTAAGCATCGGAAGGGCGTTCCTCGGATCTACCCCTGAGGCTAGTTTATGTGTTCTGTCTTGTAGGACAATAATCTGGCATACTTGATTGAGCGATATCGGTTCACCCCAACAACATTTATTCCATACCGGAACAATTGGCGCTAGAAGGAGGGGTGAACTATATCTTTAGTCTTAAGCCACGATCTTCCCCACCCAACTCCGCCTCATGGATCCTAAGCAATCGTCGGCACCCGGCAAGAAAACCGGGATGCCAGAAACTGATGCGAACAACCACCCTCTGGAAACGGGCCCACCTAGCTTTAAAACTCCACAATCGGTGGTTGGATCTACCAAGCCGGTGGATAAGGGCAAGGGGACTGCGATGAGTCCCCCCAGCCTAACATATTCGAGTCTTTACAGCACATGTTAAGTCTTGAACAACTCCAGAGTACTGCCGATGTGTTCCAGGCCATGGCGAGTCAAACTCCACAGGCCGGTGGCGCTAACAAGCGTCCTCCAAACAGGCCACATAGCCCTGTTAGCAAGCTTGAATCTTTCCTCAGTGGCAGGGCGAGCGAAGCCAACGCGACCCGGACCATGGGGAGAATTCGAAGACACCCACCGAGCCGTTAGGAGACGAGGAAGAAGGAGCGTATCATGATATCGAGGTTCAATAGTCCTCCCAGCCTAGAAGGGAGAGTGATATGAACCGGCATAGAGCGCCGATATCGCTCCGTTCCTCTCCATTCTCCACTGTTATACTCCAGGAGCCCATGGAGAAGATCAAAATGCCAACATGCAAGTATGACGGCAAGACGGACCCTGAGGATCACATATCCGCCTATGAGGGACACATGTTGTTATACATTGACACGGACTCTGTCTGGTGCAAAGTGTTCCCCTCGACTCTGTCTAGTGTGGCACAAACTTGGTTCAAGAGTATTCGGCCGGCAACTATCTACGATTTTCGGAAACTCTCGGCTATGTTCGTCACACACTTCGTGAGCAACAAACTGATGTGTTCATTATTCATCGATTATTTACTCTAATCCCCTTAGTTTTGATAGTCGATTTGGGCTCTTTCGAGCCCTTTTCTTGTGGATTTGATGTGTTTGGAGTTCTTGTCGTGTTTTGCAGGTTTTGATGCGAATTTGGTACTCTGTACCTTTATCAGAGTCGCAACACGGAAGTCCAGCAGTCACACAAGGTCCAAGGCGTATCCGGAAGACCGCATGAGCATTTTGGTTGGATTCCACGAAGAAAAAGACAAGCAAATACCTTCGCCCGGTCAACCGGGCGGAGTGGCCCGACCGGGCGAAGTTTCATACTTAGCCACCATCAGCGTTCGAAGAAGAAACCGTTTACGCGCCCGACCGGGCGGATTCGCCCGGTCGACCGGGCGAACTTCAACACTTGGGATTTTTCATCCTTCATTTCGCCCGGTCAACCGGGCGATCAGACGAAGAAAAACGCTTACGCGCCCGACCGGGCGGATTTCGCCCGGTTGACCGGGCGGAATTTTTCCTTCGTCGCAAGTCTGCGATCACCGTCGCCCGACCGGGCGGAGTTCGCCCGGTCGACCGGGCGGACTCTCAGGACGCGATTTTTCGGGTTTTTTTAGCCGGTTTTGTATTTAGTATAAATAGGTTTTTAGTATTTTCGTGGAGGGGATCTGATTTTTCTACGTTTTTAGGGCCAAACACTTAGTTTATTCTCTCGACTTTTGTTGAACTTTTACATTGGAAGATTATATAGATTGTCGATTTCCTTTTTCATTGTTCTTCAATCATTCGGTATTCTTCTTTACTTTCTTTAATTTAATGAATTCTTTTACTTTGATCCTGTTGATTGAGTTCTTCGTTATAATGAGTGAGTAGTCTATTTCTAGGGTTTAGAGAGGGAAGCCATGTTTATACCTTTTTGATTGTGGTTTGATGTTCTTCAATAACTGGATTGAATTAAAATAATTCCTATTGATTTGTTATACTTGTTTAATTCATGTAATTGCGCAATATCATGAGTTATGTTTAGCTAATAAGAATTAGAATCGAAAGATCATATTCATTAGAGGCTTGTTACAATAGGTAGATTTGATTATGTTGAGCGACCGTACTGGCATATGTTAATCTAGGAGTTGTTAATGCCTGACCAAGGATTAGCGAAATACTTCGTTTATTCGAACCTCAATCCAAGTGTTGTTGAACTATATTATATTGATTAAACTGGTATAAGCATGGTGGACCGATCGATTGCCCTAGGTTTTTAATTATTTGATAAATTCTCATTTTTCTGCGTTCTAGTTTACTCTAGCTTAGAGATTAATTCCTCAATTATTTTTCCTCTCTGGAAGTAGTTAGATAATTGAACATAAATCGTAGAACTCCTCTCTCCCTGTGGATCGACCCGTATTTGCCAGTTTCTGCCAAACAGACACCGTGCACTTGCGGTATATTTTAAAACCCATCAAGTTTTTGGCGCCGTTGCCGGGGAGACGGCTAGTTTCTATAGCTTTTTGATTAATTATTTGACTATTTCTGCTGTCTCATTGGAACTTCAAGTTCCAATTGAGGCCATCTTACTGCACATTTTTCTTTGTTTCTTTTATGCCCAGGTCTAAAAGAACAGGTTCCCCAGTTCAGACTGATCCTGATCTTGAGAAAACCATCCGGCAGATCAAGAAGACACAAAAGAAGAAAAAAGCGATCTGCTATAAAAAAAAAAACCACGGAAGAACCAACTGAACCAATTATGCCTCCTAAGTCGCTGAAATCTTATGGGGTACCTTCTCCTGGCAATGTTCCCACAGGTCCTACTATGCCTGATATACAAGCAGTCAACTTCGAAATCAAGCCTGGCCTCATCAACATGATCCAGCAGAATCAATTTGGTGGCCATCCATCTGAAGACCCTGCAAATCATTTACAACGGTTTCAACAGCTTTGTCGTACCGTTAAGCACCAAGGGGTCACTCCCTGATCGGTTGAAGGTTATGGTCTTTGAATTTTCACTAAAGGACAAGGCACGAAGTGGCTGAATGATGTTAATGAAACCGAGTGGAGTGCTATATCTGAAGCATTCCCGAAAGAGTACTACCCTCCCACCAAAACTGCAGAAATAAGACACAAGCTTGCCACCTTCCAACAAGAACCCGATGAAACACCGAAGGAAGCATGGAATAGGTTTAAGGATCTCGCAGAGAGAATGCCCACACCACAATCTGGATAAGTGGTTCATCACCCAAGCATTCTACAATGGTCTACAACCTCATATCAAGAGCACGATTGATTCATCTGCAGGGGGTGTCTTTCTAGATAAGGGGGTAGATGAAGGATACGATTTTACGGCCAACTTAGCAGCGAATGATCATAGCTCCTCCCGGACTACTACCAAGAAGAAGTTGGATGCTGATGCATATGCTTTGTTGTCCTCACAAGTAGCACAGTTGAGCATGAAGATGGACTCATTGAAATCTTCGCAGTCCACTACTCCTCCCATGAGTATTAATGCGATGTCCTCCATGGCTCCTATTACTTCCTCCTTTTGTGAAGTGTGTGGTATTCAAGGTCACTTTGGTCATGATTGTTCCTACAGTCAACCTGATCCTAATCAGATGGAGCATGCCAATGCTTTTCAGCAGAGACCACACAACCCTTATTCCAACACTTACAACCCAGGTTGGAGAGATCACCCCAATTTCTCCTATAAGAGCCACAATGTTCAAAATCCTCAACCTCCACCACAATCTTCCTGCCTACCACCACATCAAAACCCACCACAACATGCTGCTAGACCACCATATTATCAAGGGGCTCCTCAGAACCCCCCTCCTGGTTTCAATAGGCCTTCACCCCAAGGCTATCAGCAGCAAGCTCCTCATAATAACAGCTCTCAAGAACCTACTATGTCTGATCTAATGAAAATGATGGTTTCTATGCAGAAAAATCATGAGGAGAGCATCAAGGAGCTGAAGAACACCACCAAGCATTTGGAGACTCAACTTGCTCAGGTGGCAGGAAACAATGCACAAAGGCAACCAGGTCATCTGCCGGGGCAACCAATTCCTAAAGAAACCGCTAATGCTGTCACTCTTCGAAGCGGTACACAATATGATGCGCCACCTATGCCTACTGATGATTCAATACCTCCAGTTCAGAATGATGATGTGGATGACAATGAAGGTGAGGATAGCTCCAGAACTGAAGTTGAGCGCGGGAAAGTGGATGACGCAGAGAAACGCAAGGAGAAGGTTACTGATTCTCCTACTCCACCACTACCTTTCCCCCATAGGATGCAAAAATCAAAGGTCGATCAACAACTTGGTAAATTTATGTCTATGGTCAAAAATCTTGAGGTAACAGTTCCTTTCACTGATTTAATTTCTCAAGTACCTGTGTATGCCAAGTTTCTGAAAGATATGATAACCAAAAAGAAAGATTTTGGTGGAATAGATAGGGTTGCTTTAACAGAAGAATGCAGTCGTTGTTTTGCAAAATAAAATCCCACCCAAATTAAAAGATCCTGGTAGTTTTTCCATCCCCTGTCATGTGGGTGCTCTGTTTATAGATAAGGCTTTGTGTGATCTAGGTGCTAGTGTATCTGTTATGCCTTTATCTGTCTGTAATAAACTGAACTTGGGTGCTTTAAAGTGCACACAGATTACTTTACAGATGGCTGATCGATCTGTGAAGTATCCTTTGGGTATTTTAGAGGATGTCCCTGTTAGGGTTGGAAAATTTTATATTCCTGTGGACTTTGTAGTACTTGATATGGAAGAAGATAGTCAAATTCCCATTATTTTGGGTAGACCTTTTCTATGTACTGCTGGTGCTGTTATTGATGTAAAATCTGGCTCTCTGACTTTGAGTGTTGGTGATGATACTATTACTTTTCAGTTAACCAATGCTATTAAGTCCCCTATGCTTGAGCACACATGTTGCAGGATTGACATACTCGATGAGATCTCTGGAGTTAGTTTTTCACAATTTCTGTCTGATGAATTATTGGAGACAAGTCTTGATCTCACTGATGATCTTGACATTGATACGGTAGCAGATTGTAAGGTAATGGAGACTATTTGCTCTACTTCCGAACCACAGGTAAAGAAGTTAGAACTTAAACCTTTACCTTCTCATCTCAAATATGCATTTCTTGATGATGCTGAGGAATGTCCTGTGATTGTCAGTACTAAACTCACAGATAGCCAGCTTTCACAACTTCTTACAGTGCTTCGCATGCACAAGAAGGCTATTGGGTATAGTATTGATGATCTAAAGGGCATTAGTCCTGATTTCTGCATGCATAGAATTAATTTGGAAGAAAATCACCGCCCTTGCATACAACCTCAAAGACGTTTGAATCCTAATATGCAAGAGGTGGTGAAAAAGGAAATTATGAAACTACTTGACGCGGGCATCATCTACCCCATCTCAGATTCTAAGTGGGTGAGCCCGGTTCAAGTTGTTCCTAAAAAGGGGGGGGACTACTGTTGTTAAGAATGATAAGGATGAACTAATTCCTACTCGTACTGTTACAGGTTGGCGGATGTGTATTGACTATCGCAGATTAAACATTGCCACTCTGAAAGATCATTTCCCTCTCCCTTTTATTGATCAGATGTTAGAAAGATTAGCAAAACATAACTTTTTCTGTTATTTGGATGGATATTCAGGTTTCTTTCGATTCCCATTCACCCAGGTGAATAAGGAGAAGACGACGTTCACTTGCCCCTATGGCACTTTTGCATATCGCGTAATGCCATTTGGTTTGTGCAACGCCCCTACCACATTTCAGAGATGTATGATGGCCATTTTTTCTGATTTCATTGAAAATATCATGGAGGTATTTATGGATGATTTTAGTGTTTATGGTTCTGACTTTGATGTGTGTTTGCGTAATCTCTCTCAAATTCTGAAACGTTGTTCTGAAGTTAATCTGGTTCTTAATTGGGAAAAGTGCCACTTTATGGTGAATGATGGAGTGGTACTTGGACATCTCATATCTGAGCGTGGCATCCAGGTGGACAGAGCAAAAATTGAGGTGATTGAGAAACTTCCTCCTCCTGTGAATGTCAAGGGAGTAAGGAGTTTTCTGGGTCACGCGGGTTTCTATCGCAGATTTATAAAAGACTTTTCAAAAATCGCGAAACCCCTTACTCAATTGTTGCTCAAGGATGCCACCTTTGATTTTACTGATGCGTGTGTGGAGTCTTTTGACAGGATTAAGGAAGCATTGATCACTGCCCCTATCATACAACCTCCAGACTGGAGTCTTCCTTTCGAGATCATGTGTGATGCTAGCGATTATGCGGTTGGTGCTGTGCTTGGTCAACGGAAAAACAAAGTCCTCCATGCCATCTACTATGCCAAAGAAGACCTTAGATGAGGCCCAGGTCAATTATGCTACTACAGAGAAAGAGTTGTTAGCCATTGTGTATGCTCTTGACAAGTTTCGGACCTACCTCATAGGTTCGAAAGTGATTGTTCATACTGACCATGCTGCGCTAAAGTATCTCTTGGCCAAGAAGGAGGCCAAACCACGACTTATACGATGGATATTGTTACTACAAGAGTTTGATCTGGAGATCCGTGACAAGAAGGGTGCTGAGAATGTAGTTGCAGATCATCTCTCCCGGTTGAGGTTTGAGTCAAGTGCTGACGGTCCCATAGATGATGCTTTTCCAGATGACCATCTTTTCACTGTGTCTACTCAATCTCCGTGGTATGCTGATTTTGCTAATTATTGTGTTAGTGGTTCTCATCCTCCTGATTTGACATACCAACAGCGCAAGAAGTTCTATCACGATGCCAAGCATTATTTTTGGGATGACCCCCTCTTATACAAGAAGTGTTCAGATGGCTTGTTCCGACGATGTATAGCTGATTGGGAGATAGTTGGCATTCTCCAACATTGTCATAGTATGCCTTGCAGTGGACATCTGGGCTCACAAGCCACCGCTTATAGAGTTCTCCAGAGTGGTTTTTATTGGCCTACCATTTTTAAAGATGCTCGTATTTTTTGTCTCTCTTGTGATGAATGTCAACGAACGGGTAATATTTCAAAGAGGCAGGAGATGCCCCAGATGGGTATTTTGGAGATTGAACCTTTTGATGTATGGGGTATTGATTTCATGGGACCTTTCCCTTCTTCTTGTGGGAACAGTACATCTTGGTTCTTTGTGGACTATGTGACTAAGTGGGTTGAAGCTGTGGCTTCCATTACCAATGATTCTAAGGTAGTCATGAAGCTCTTCAAGAAGATCATTTTCCCTCGATTCGGAGTCCCGAGAGTCTTGATCAGTGATGGGGGATCTCACTTTCACCAGCGCACTTTTAAAGCTTTACTGAAGAGATATGGAGTCACTCACAAAGTTGGTTTAGCCTATCATCCTCAGACTAGTGGTCAAGTTGAAGTCTCCAATCGTCAGATCAAGCGCATTTTGGAGAAGGTAGTCAACAGGTCAAGGAAGGATTGGTCACAAAAATTAGATGATACTCTGTGGGCTCTGAGAACTGCTTTTAAGACACCTCTAGGAACCACCCCATATCGATTAGTCTATGGCAAAGCTTGTCATTTACCGGTTGAAATGGAGTATCTCTCGGCTTGGGCGGTTAAAGAAATTAATTTGGATTTGGAAGCTGCGGGGAAGCAAGACTTCTTCAACCGAATGAGTTAGATGAACTTCGATTTGGAAGCATATGAAAACCACAAACTCTACAAGGAGCAAACCAAACGCTTTCATGACAAGATGATTGTAAAGCGGGAGTTTCATGTTGGTGACAAAGTCCTATTATACAACTCTAGACTGAGGCTTTTTCCTGGAAAGCTTAAGTCAAAATGGTCTGGACCTTTTGTCGTCACTGACGTGAAAACACATGGAGCAATTGAAGTGGCCAATGCAGCTGGAACGAAGTTCAATGTGAATGGGCAGCGTCTGAAACTGTACCATGAGGGCGCCTTCATCGGCCAAGTAGAGGTCATGTACCTAGACACTCCTTGATTTTGAGAAGAGGTACTAAGGTCGTGCGGGACCATCTAAACCAGCGCTTTGCGGGAGGCAACCCGTCTTTTCTTTTCTTCTTTGTTAGTTTCGATTTTTGTTTTCTTTTGATTTTTTAGTTAGTTTCCTTTCTTAGTGTGGTGAGGGAGAGTGTGCTGATATTTGGACGAGTCTAGTGTGTGCAGGAGGCAAATTTACGGACTTGGGAAACTTTTGACGGAAAAACGCAATAAAATTGAAATCGCCCGGTCAACCGGGCGAGCTCGCCCGACCGGGCGCGCAACCACTTTTTCAGCAGAGTGAGAAAAACGAGCAAAAAAAAAAAAAAAAAAAAAAAAAAGACTTAGTTTTCGCCCGGTCGGCCGGGGCGAAGCCGCCCGACCGGGCGCGCAAGCGTGTTTTGGGTTACATTGCCCGGTCAACCGGGCGAAACAAATATGACAAATCTGGAAACCGCCCGACCGGGCGGATTTCGCCCGGTCGACCGGGCGGAATTTCCTTCGCTTGCGAATTGCCCAGCTTCGAGAAGAACGCAGAAATCCGAAAAAAAAATATTCGCCCGGTCGACCGGGCGGATCGGCCCGACCGGGCGGATACCCCGACAACCACTTTAGGGACTCGATTTCACCCTCCTTTTCATTCTTTCTTTTTTCCTTCTCTCACAACTTCATCTTCTCCAAACCCTTGTTTTCTCTCTCCTCACTACCTCCATCTCCATACCTTCTCCTACCTCCCTTCTCTCACCAATCTCAGCCCTTCCTTCAAATTTTCTTCACTTTTCTTCATCTTTCTCAAACCAAAGACGAATTCAGAAAATCTCCATATTTTCTTTCTCTCACTTCCATTCACCTTCCTATCAAATTCAAGCATGTCAAGGCCAAGCAAGAGGCAGCAAAATTCACAAGGGGAATCAAGCACTCGCATCCCACCGGATTCCAACTTCCCCGAGGTAATCTTCAAATCTTTAGAACAAAAAGAAAAGTTTCAGAAATTGAAACATAGAAATATTGTTCCTACTCGATTTGTTGATTCGCAATCTTTACATACATTGGGAATATTTAATGATACAAAGACTTTATTTGAGAAATTGGGTTTGGATACTATGTTTGGCATGTTTTTCTGGACCTATAGGCACTTAACCCTCGAATTTCTGAGTTCCCTAGAAGTAGGGAATAAAAATCAGGTGCTTCATTTTCGCCTCATGAATGAGGATAGGAAATTAACATTGAGCCAACTAGCTGCTATCTTTGGCCTACCCCTAACTGGGGAACATCGTCACCCCCCAGAACTTCGCATAAACACACTTTGGACGGCCTTTACGGGTGAAGATGAGGTCAACACCCAACATATGTCTGCCGATCATTTGCACCTTCCCAGTCTTCGCTACTTGCAGCGATTTCTGGGATGCACACTTTTTGGGCGAGCTGAGCCCCACTCCTGTCAAAAACAGGAGATTTTTCTGATGGGGAGCTATTTGTTTCCCGAGCTTGACTATGCTTTGTGCCTGCCATATTTGTTTGTCTCCCGGCTCAAACGGACCGCCACTAGCTTGCCTCGCCCAATTTGAGGATGGTAGTGTCGGGGACAACCTATTGTTGTAGGTGGACTTATAACTCGCTATTGCTGTTCACTTTGGTTTTGTGCCTGATGTTAACAATGCAGTAGTTGGCCCTGCAGAGATTGGCATCGATTACATGATCAATGCCAAGTGGATCACTGCCCAGTCGGCCAACAAGTTTAGGTGGTACATTGCCAAGAAGGAGTCCATCCTTCTTCCTGACCGCGCCCAGACCCGCCTTGAGCCTGGAGTAGGTTCCTACCTACTTCCTTTGCGGGGTCAGGAGCCCATTGCTCGACGACCCTTGAGGACCTACCATAGGCAGTCGGTGGGGGAAGCCTCTTCCTCCGCTCCTGAAGACCCTATGATGGCCGCCCTTACTCGCATCGAGCAGGGACAGCAGTCCCTTACCTCACAGATGGGCCGTCTTGAGTTGGGTCAGGCCACCATTCAGACCCACCTGACCTCCTTGGACACACGGTTGACCACCGTGGAGTCCGACATGCACCATGCCCTCTACCCCATCTACCATGACTATTACCACCAGGGGCTTATCGCCCATGACCATACCCATCCGTCTTGGTATACGCCACACGTACCTGACCCTACTGACCATATGGGGGAGGATGCCTTTGGCAATGCTGTTTTTGGTGCTGCAGTACTTCCGGGAGGCGGTTTTACCGCGATATGTCCGCCGAATGAGACATGAGTCCTCTCTTCTTCCCTCTTCTTTGCAATGAGGTCATTGCCGAGTTCGGCTTGGGGGGAGATTTGCTTTGTAAGTACACCCTCTCTCTTTATTGCTTTTTAGTGTAGTCAGTTTAGTTAGTCTGTTTGTCCTAGTTTAGTTCCTTTTTTTTTAAAAAAAAAAAAAAAAAAAAAAAAAAAAAATCATATATTCTTTGAAAAAATTCCAAAAATACGAATTGACTGGATTGGTGTGATTGCTTCCCTGTGCCCCATGATGTTCTTTGAAAGTATATTTGGGCTCTTTATCTGGATAGTTGGGTATTTGTGATTGTGATGCTGGAATGTGAACTCTAAAGGCCATGACCCTCAATGAGTTTTGATAATAAAGCGCTTATCTTGACTGCATACTTGATCTGGTTAGACTGTGAGGATTCATTTTTGCTAATGGATTCATTTCTATATCCATTCTGTTTTTCTTGTGTGTTAGTTCCTCATTAGCTGACCGATCTTGACTTTGACATCGTACGCATTGAGATCGATGACTTGTGGCAATTCTTTGTGATAGAGGCGTTCTTTTGTGCGCTTTTTGAACCTTAAAGTGATTTTCATGATATACTTTTATCCTCCTTAGCCCTGCTGAGCCTAATGACTTGTTTCATGTTACTTAACCTCATTACATGCCCATACCTCTGTTTTGATACTAATCCCAAGCCTAGCTTGGGGAGCATATGGTTGAGTTAGCATCGAGATAGTTTTTATGAGTTACTTTGGATGGAAACGATTGTCTTAAGGTACAAAAATTGAGAAAAAGAAAAGAATGAGCAAAATGAAATACATGTGAATATGGGATTGAAAAAAAAATGCAAAGAGAAAGAAAAAAAAGAAAAATTGAAAAAGAAGAAACGAAAAGAAATCACGCTGTTTCTAGAATGAGTTCATCGCAGATTTGGTGATTTATAGAATTGGGAAACTATTATTGGCTATATCCAGGTGGATACTTCTAATAACTTGTGCTCCCCTATTCTTGGTTTTCTCCACCACATTTCCCATACATAATCCATACCCGTACCTAAGCCCCATTACAACCCCGAAAAAGTCCTCTTGAGCTTGCGCTTATATTGTCTATCGGATTGATGTGGTCAGTTTGGCAAAGTTAAAGAGTACGTTCGCTACTTGAGTCGACATGATTAGGTTGAGTGATATTATCACCTTTCTAAACACATGAGAGTGTGAGTGGGAAGGGTCACTATGGTTAGGATGGTGAGCGATCGGGCACATCTTTTGCCTGCCACAAAATATCGAGAGGAGTGACACCCCAGTGAGTACCTTTTCAAGATTTGTACGTCATATAAGGCAGCTGCATTGGATTGGTTATTTGGGTGATTGGTAACTAGAGTGATCTGAACAGTTGAACTTGAATTGTGCCTGCTTGAATGATTTGTGAGCCTTATAAAAAAATTTTGATCTCTGTTTTCATATTTGAAGGGGTGAGGCAATCATATTCTTGTTCATGTCATGGTTTTGCTTAGGGACAAGCAAAAGGGTTAGCTTGGGGGATTTTGATGTGTTCATTATTCATCGATTATTTACTCTAATCCCCTTAGTTTTGATAGTCGATTTGGGCTCTTTCGAGCCCTTTTCTTGTGGATTTGATGTGTTTGGAGTTCTTGTCGTGTTTTGCAGGTTTTGATGCGAATTTGGTACTCTGTACCTTTATCAGAGTCGCAACACGGAAGTCCAGCAGTCACACAAGGTCCAAGGCGTATCCGGAAGACCGCATGAGCATTTTGGTTGGATTCCACGAAGAAAAAGACAAGCAAATACCTTCGCCCGGTCAACCGGGCGGAGTGGCCCGACCGGGCGAAGTTTCATACTTAGCCACCATCAGCGTTCGAAGAAGAAACCGTTTACGCGCCCGACCGGGCGAACTTCAACACTTGGGATTTTTCATCCTTCATTTCGCCCGGTCAACCGGGCGACGTCGAAGAAAAACGCTTACGCGCCCGACCGGGCGGATTTCGCCCGGTTGACCGGGCGGAATTTTTCCTTCGTCGCAAGTCTGCGATCACCGTCGCCCGACCGGGCGGAGTTCGCCCGGTCGACCGGGCGGACTCTCAGGACGCGATTTTTCGGGTTTTTTTAGCCGGTTTTGTATTTAGTATAAATAGGTTTTTAGTATTTTCGTGGAGGGGATCTGATTTTTCTACGTTTTTAGGGCCAAACACTTAGTTTATTCTCTCGACTTTTGTTGAACTTTTACATTGGAAGATTATATAGATTGTCGATTTCCTTTTTCATTGTTCTTCAATCATTCGGTATTCTTCTTTACTTTCTTTAATTTAATGAATTCTTTTACTTTGATCCTGTTGATTGAGTTCTTCGTTATAATGAGTGAGTAGTCTATTTCTAGGGTTTAGAGAGGGAAGCCATGTTTATACCTTTTTGATTGTGGTTTGATGTTCTTCAATAACTGGATTGAATTAAAATAATTCCTATTGATTTGTTATACTTGTTTAATTCATGTAATTGCGCAATATCATGAGTTATGCTTAGCTAATAAGAATTAGAATCGAAAGATCATATTCATTAGAGGCTTGTTACAATAGGTAGATTTGATTATGTTGAGCGACCGTACTGGCATATGTTAATCTAGGAGTTGTTAATGCCTGACCAAGGATTAGCGAAATACTTCGTTTATTCGAACCTCAATCCAAGTGTTGTTGAACTATATTATATTGATTAAACTGGTATAAGCATGGTGGACCGATCGATTGCCCTAGGTTTTTAATTATTTGATAAATTCTCATTTTTCTGCGTTCTAGTTTACTCTAGCTTAGAGATTAATTCCTCAATTATTTTTCCTCTCTGGAAGTAGTTAGATAATTGAACATAAATCTGTAGAACTCCTCTCCCTGTGGATCGACCCGTATTTGCCAGTTTCTGCCAAACAGACACCGTGCACTTGCGGTATATTTTAAAACCCATCACAAACGAAGGGAGAAGACAACTGGGGAACTAATGTCCATCAAGCAGAGAGAGAAGGAAAGTTTGAGGGATTATATCAGCTGTTTCAACTCTGAGGCTGTTACTATCCCGAGTCTGCAGCAAGAAGTTGCCGTCCTAGCATTGATGACGGGATTGAAGGAGGCGGTGCTACTTGGGCCGAAAGAAGTTGACTAGCCTGACTAAGGTTCTCAATAAAGCCAATGACTTCATCCGTGGAGAAAAGTTTGACAAGGCGGCAACATCTAAGCGGTCTGAGGGGGATGGCAAGCAGAAAGATAAGGAGAAAGAGAAGGACCGAGACAAATACCGGAAAGATAAAAAGTATGACAGAGACAGCTCCAGTAGGCAAGAAGAGAGTAACTCGGTAAAGAAGGGCCAAGAAAGAAGGCCAGCACGCTATCACAATTACACTCCGTTAACAATGTCAAGAGCGGAGATCTTCGAGATGCACAAGAAGGATGACAAGTGGAAGCGACCGAGAAAGATGTTCTACAAAGGCCGTGTATAAGTCAAAGAGGTGTGATTTCCACAGAGATTACGGCCATGTCACAGATGACTGTAAGGATTTCAAGGATGGGATTGAAGATTTGATACGAAGAGGCTATTTCAAGCAGTATCAAGCTCAAACTAACTAAAAGAGGTCACCCAGAGAAGATGACGGCAAGAGAAGGCCGGTAAAAGAAAGAATCATTGAGATACATGTCATCTCAGGAGGACCTGTTCACGGTGGTAGTATACACGGAGCCAAAGCTAGTTTGAAAGAAGTCAGGCACCAAGTAAATTACCATAACACTGGAAATTGGCCGGCACCTCCTCAGATGCAGTATGTGGCATTCACGGCAGAGGACGCTAAGGGGATCATCTACCCACATGATGTCCCTTTGGTAGTATCTTTGCAGATCTGTAACGCGATGGTCCACCGCATCCTTGTAGATGGCGGCAGTTCCGCCAATATTCTACTAGCCTTATATGCACGCTATGCGTGCGAACTCGTTTTGTCGAATTAGTTGCATAATTATATGATTATATCTAAATAATATTTTGTAAGAAATTTATTCACAAAATTATTAAAGTAACAATATGTTAATAAAATAAGATACCAATATTTTTAGTACATAATATTATCACGCAATTGACCTTTCTATTTGCTTTCACCAACACATCACATGCATATAGAGCTAGTATGTTTTTAGAATAACAAAGAGATAACTTTATTTCATAACCATGTTCATGTTATTTGGTACGTTGTTACCTTTGATCTAAACTTGAAGCCCATCACAAACAAAATAAGTTAAAATATTATATCGCACTATTACTACAAAACTAAAATTTACTTGTTTACATAATTAAAACAACATGTTTAAAGAGAAAATTATGTTATAAGGCAAATAACAAAAATTCCACATCGCATGGCTACATATTGAAAGTTGTATAACTAAAATGCACTAATCTAGGTAGCAATGACAAATCGTAGAGACTATATTATAACTTTTATGTTTAAAGATTAACTCTTACATTATATTTTGCATAACATTTATTTAAATAATCTAGAAATATCACAAACAAAATATTTTATTTAAGTTAATCTTTCTTGATCAATACATCACAATAATCATAGTATAAACAAAATACATCACATTAATCAACATAGTAAAGGTGTGGTGCTTCTTTGTAATTTGTTGATGTCTCTGCTGGGATCAAAATTTTCATGAAATGCCTTCAGAAAAGGGTTACATCACTTTCTCTAATTAAGTCAATGTAAATTGAGAAGAACTCTTAAATTCTTCTTTGGTTTACTCGTACAATTTAGCTTCAATCCTTCACCCCTTGCTTTCTCTCTCAATCCTCTGCCTCTATCTCCTCCCTTCCATCTCCTACACGCCCACTCCCTCCCTTCCACTCCATGGCCATATCTCCCACCAACACCACCACTCTCTTTACCCCCCACAAAATACCCATTTCTCATCCCTTCAAATCTCGAATATCTAGATATTCACAATTTCTAACCCGGGCCATTTGACATAAAAAAAAAAAGACGAACTTGAATGAAAGGAAGAAGAAGAAGAACAAATTGAAAAGTCTATTGAGGAAATGCAGAGGATTGAGAAAATGTTCGTCACCATTTTTCTGAAAAAAGTCTGCAAAGTAAGTTTTTATTTCTTTTAAATGATATTTTATTTTGGGTAGTTGATTTCTAAATTGATTTTAGTTTTTATTTCTTTTAAATGATATTTTATTTTGGGTAGTTGATTTCTAAATTGATTTTGAGGAAAATTTTATCTATGCAATCTAAAAATTGTGTACATCAAAATCATTTCAATTTCACCAAATCGGGTCAAAAATCTCTGTAAAATTATGAAGGAAAATTGTATCATTAAATTCAGTTTATATATTTGATGCATTGGGTTTAAAATTGTAAAATTTTGGTATTAGCAGTTGATGATTGGCTGTTTTGAGAAAATCATTAAATTGAATTTACATAGTTGATGCGTTGGTTCTAAATCTTTAGAATTCAAATATTTGTTTTGGAATGATTTTTAAGAAATTTAATGGTCTTGAAAGGTTGTGGATGACTGGATGTGGTTGAATTTGATATTTTAGAAATCTATGAGAAAAGTTTGAGACTTGGAGTGTGCAAATTATCATTTCATTTAGTTCAAGTTGTAGGGTGCAAATCGGAAATTTATGAGAAAAAGTTTGCATCTTTGTTACTATCCCATAATGTTAAATTATTTGCATTGCAATATTAGTAAGAATTACCTGTTGTCGCTTTTCTGATTGAATTGGTTGTTGCTCCGTTTGCTCCTCTTGATTGATAATGGTACTCACTTCTTATTATGTCCAAAATTAAATGTTTAAGGGCTTGTGTTTTTTGTGCAGAATGATGATGTGTTGTGTTTGTTTTCTTGTGTTTTTGCAGGCTATTGAAGTAAGAATAAGGGCGGTAAGAGGGATAAGATGAAGCAAGAAACTGCCATGTAGTTTTGATTTGGTTTAAATTAAAGTGTTTTAATTTTATGGTGCAGTAGATTGGTAACTACTATAATCGTCTTTCAGGGATTTTTTTTGAATTCAAATAGTTTTGTTGATAACGTGGATTGTAAACTGCTACTGCCTTCCACGGTGATGCTTTTAAAAAAAATAATAAAGTAGTTACTTTCTTGTTTTCTTTTTCCTTTTTCTATTTTTGGTGTCCTTTGTGCCATGAATGAGATTTTCTTCTCTCTTTTTTTTCTTTTTTTTTCTTGGAATGTTTTTGTTGTAATTTAGTTAATCTAGTGAGGGTAAAATAGGATTTACAATATTTTGGTGTCCTACCCCTCTTCACATATTGAATAGAGATTCATGCCGACGTTTGAGAAGATGGGCTTCGGAAAGTCGCGTCTAAAAACGGTCTCATATCCAGTGATCGGATTCACGGGGGCATCTGTTGTCCCTGAAGGCACCATTAGGTTACCAGTCAAGCTGGGAGAGGGGTCCCAGTCCAGAGATCTCATGGTGGAATTCCTAGTTGTTAATGTACCGGCAGCTTATAACGCCATCATAGGTCGACAGCTGATTCACGACGCTCAGGCCGTGGTATCCACATATCACCTGACAATGATATATACGTCGAGCAGTGGAAAGCCGGAAATACTAAAGGGAAACCAAGAGTCAGCTCGGTCATGTTACCTGACAGCACTGAAATCCTCATCGCATAAAAGGCCGGCAGAATCACCACTGTCATAAAGAAAAATGCGCAGAGCGGAAAATAAAGCCAGCAAAGATTTGTCCATGGAAAATTTCGAGGCAATGTAACAGCCCACACTTCCGAGCTGCTAGCTAATGACACTTAAGATTCACTAATCACAATCAATACTTAATGAACCTCAAAATACATTATCTTACAGTAGAAACATAACCTTCTTACATGATCCTAGGTCGGTGGAATTATGGCCCAACAACAACATTCCAGAGTTTAAATACATTCACATGAAATGATCAAATCGAATTTCCAAAATAATACAATAATACACCTTAAGAATTCTTTAAATTAAACTATATAATCTCCACCATTGCTCAATCGACAATCATCTCTTATAACGATCCTTTATCCACACTTGAGTTAGCTTCAACATTTCCTGCAAAAATAACTAACATTGAACACTGCCCCCACCAGGACAGGTTCCAAGAACAACATTAGCGAAACTGAGTAAACACTGTCCAACCAGAAAATCTTTTTGGTGGCTTAAAACATATTTACAAATTTAAGTTTATTTTACGAGACAATTGAAATCATGCTACAGAAACGTCATAATGGAATAATCATATAACAAAGTACTTAAACATAATTTACATTGTTACTTGTTTAAAATAATAGTTTGAATTGATATCTCATAGAATAAGTAGTATATACTTTCAATTGGAGAAACCAAAGAATCTAACACGATCTCCCAAATTAACTTTAATCCTGACATATTCTAAGACATAATAATATCTCTCACTTCCGTGTCTCAAAAGAATAACCTCTTATCTAAATATGAGCATCATAAATCCTTTAATTAACTCTTAGCGACTTTCTTAGAATTCATTCCCATATTCTGTGTAGAGATTGTATAAACTTGGACGAGTAAAGATTATATTACTCTGAAGTAAAGTTTGAAATAACTTTCCACGAAACCGCTTACATATTCAGATACAAATTCTATTTTCTATCAGAAATCAGATTTCATATACTAGGGAAGAGAACACGAATAAAGTTGCCTTCCAGGCGAATTCTCTAAGCTTTTACAAGGGACGTCTCCCTCTTCCATTATTACCACTTGAAAGACTTTTTAGGACATGTCCCCAGAATACAGATATACAAAATTACAGAATATAGAATGTTGTTCGTCACTGCTCTAGCAGCTTCTTCCTAGAGGTGATCATAGGCCGGGCCGGGTTCGGGCCGGGCCGCACAAAAAAAAATGCCCATTGTGCGGGCCGGGCCGGGCCGGGCCCAAATCCGGGCCAAAAATTTGTGCCCAAAGCCCGGTATTTCGGGCCGGGCCGAGCGGGCTTTTGCGGGCCAAAACGGGCCGGCCCCCAAATTTAGACTAAAAAGTGTTTTTTGGCTTGTCCAAAGCCCGCCCAAAAAAAAAATTTGGCCGGGCCGGGCTCAAAAAAACTGCCCAAACGCGCCCAAAAACCGGGCCGGGCCGGGCTGGAGCTGATCACCTCTACTTCTTCCCCTCACAAAACAGAATCAAAATACATAATCCATCATTTCTTATTTTCGAAAACTCAGATTTATAAGTCTCAAATTCTCATAACAAAATTGCTTTCCGGTATTTAATATACCCAGATAAATCGGTTACATAATATACTCGAGTTTCTAGTAACTTGGCATAAATCAACATTTTATAAAATTCATTTGCTAAATCCTTTGCAAATACGGACTTTAAAGAAAATATAGTCCAATCATATCAAAATTGAAGCTTACATCTCAATAACTTTTTGTCAATCACAATTTACTCGAATTCCCAATAACTTGGAGTATTATAGACTTTTCGTATCCCCTAAACGCTTAAAAATACAAATTTTAGTGGAGATACAGCCATGTCCCATAACGTTCTCATTCATTCAAAAGTAGAGCTCACCAATCATATCAGACTTACTGAATTACTCCTTCGAGTTTATCATAATTATCCTAATAATAACAAACACACTCAAAAACTCTAAATGGTGTAATTCACCCTTTAATAATACACAATCACGATACGACTTACTGTACAATACTACTTCTAATAATCTCCTCCATAAAGTTCATAATTGCATTTTCCAAAATCTCTATACAACTCTTTACTTCAGAGACCGCTGAACAAAATAATATTCTTGAAATCTCATTAACTGAAAGTAAACTATAACATTAAAACTCCATAAACTTGAAACTGTATTAGATCGTATCTCATTAGAGACTTATATCGGATTCTACAAAATTTAGTTGATCATCTACAGCATAGTTGTACGATATCGCTCAATTCAAAACCCACACTTATAATAACATTGACGAATATATATCGAGAACACTTCCTTAAATGTTCACAATCGGACACCCAAAACTTTTATATAATAACTTAAAACTCAAGTCACTGAATAACTTATACTACTAAGTCTCATAGACTGAAATATACATGAATTCGAAGACAAGATTGACTTAATATAACATAAGTTGATTACTTCAAAATATTCGATTAAACTAAATTTCATAGTAAGAACTTATAAGACATATCTCAAACCAGAATTGGAAAGTCAATGCTGATCCTTATATAACCGAAACACCTGACTTTGGCGTGAAATCATATACTCACGAAGTCAAACAACTTAGATATGAGAATCATATTTTCAACAACACTGAATTTAGGTTTATAGAACGACAACAAATTCAAGTCAGAAAACTAATTTTTATTTGACAACTCATGAGATTCATACAGTTTGCAATTGTAGAAACAAAATTGAGCTCACAAGGTGGAAGGACAATGTGTACCTTTCTTGATCTCAAAATATTGCTCAACTCCAAATTATTCTGGGTCACCAACCAATGTACGAACTCCGAAGCAATTTCCTCAACAACAACACCAACTATTAAAAACCATTCTCAGATTATCAAATTCGATTAAACATCCATATACCATTCTCCCAAAAGATAAATGAGATTTAGTATACCTTCATATTCCTCCTTAAGAACAAATTTGGACAAATAAATTTTATTAGAATCAGAATCAGGAAATTCATTTGAACTAATCATCCTCAATACACTTCTTGTTCATCAATCTAACTTATATTATTCCACTAGATAACAATCCACACGAGCTAACTCTAATTTACCCAATTTCACAAAATTACAACTCTTATTGTAAAAATGAAAATCATATTTAAACCGAATTCACAGAAACATAACTTATAAACTAACTTGAGAAAAATCAAATATTGGATGACAACCTTCAAAACAAGGAGGAAAGATCCATTCTTTTACTTTAACAACTACAACAAACTGATTTTATTAATCAAAGAAGAAAGAGGAAGGCTTTGGTTTGTACCTTGGAGATTGTTAAATCATCAACATTCACCAATAATGAAAACACCTCCGGCGACGGACTCGTCAACAACCAACGACAACAAAGAAGAACAGAACATGATGATGGCTACGGAGCACCACCGGAGACGAAGCGAGAGGAGAGGGACGAAAAAACGAAGAACAACAACAACAACAAAAATGGCAGGCGCTAATCGCGACACCGCGGCAACACCGAATAGGGCGGCGCACCGCCACCGCAAGCAGACGAAACAACAAATTCGAACCCTAAAGAGAGAGAAAACAAATTTAGAGTTTGATTATTCAACCAATTCAAATGTGAATTTGAAATTTTTGGATCATCAAGTTGCTGAATTTCGCAATTGATATGCGATAATGAGAAGCTTTTTAAGATAATTGCAATTCACAAACTCAAAATCTTAGAGAACTCTTGCTTGACACAAATAGGAAGAGGTATTGGTTTGGCTTCCTAAACTTAAGACAAGAGAGGACAGAGTAATGAAAAATTGGGGTGTTTCTCTTATCTCATTGAAGAAGAATGAGAACTTGACAGCAAAACAAGGGATGTGGCACTTCCCACATAAGCCACGAAGGGAGGAAGAGAAATGAGAGATTTGTTTTTCTTTTTTTTTTTTAAGCTTAAAATCATTTATTCAATACATCATCTCATAAAACCCACACTAACTTAATTGTATTTAAATAATAATTTCCAAGTAATTGTTCATTGATATAAAAGTTTAGTTAAGCTACTAAACATAACTAACTTTGATTAAACATGCTTAAAAACTTGGGCTATTACAGGGAAGGCCGGCGGACTTGCCGCGACCTAGCCCTATAAGAGAAACTGAGGAAGTAAGTCTAGAAATAGACAGACAAGAGAGGACGGTGAAGATTGGAGCCGACTTGGGGAAGGATGTTATGGTAAACCTTATAGGTTTGCTAAGAAGCAATGCGGATGTCTTCGCATTCTCAACTGATCAGATGCCGGGAATTGATCCCGCGTTCATGGTTAACCGGCTTAACATTAAGGAAGATGTGAGACCGACAAAACAAAAGAAGAGAAACTTTTCCACCGAGAAGAATGTTGCAATCAAAGAAGAGGTTGTTAAACTGCTCGCAGCAGATTTCATCGAACCCTGCGATTATCGGAGTGTTTGGCAAATGTTGTAATGGTCAAAAAGGCCAATGGGTCATGGCGGGTGTGCGTTGATTTCACAAACCTTAACAAGGCATGCCCCAAGGATTGCTACCCACTGCCGAGAATTGACCAGCTAGTAGACTCAACTAGCGGTCGTCACTAATGAGTTTCATGGACGCTTTCTCAGGATACCACCAGATCAACATTCTGGTGTCTGATAGGAGCAAAGTCGCATTCATTACAGATGTCGGCGTCTATGCATACAAGGCCATGCTATTCGGATTGAAGAATGCCCGAGCTACCTACCAGAAGCTAGTAGACAAGATATTCGCAGCTCAAAAAGGCCGAAATGTGGAAGTTTATATGGACGATAGCATCGTCAAAAGCGTCACTGAGGAAGCCCACATCACATACCTGGAAGAGACCTTTGCAACTCTCCGCTAGTATCAGATGAAGCTGAACCCCAAGAAGTGTGTATTTGGGGTGAGATCTGGCAAGTTTTTTGGTTTCATGGTAAGTGAAAGAGGGATAGATGCAAACCCTGACCAGATCGGGGCAATAAGTGAGCTACCAGAGCTAAAGAGCATCCAGGATATCCAGAAGCTTACCGGCTGAATGACGGCTCTGACCAGGTTCGTCTCCAAATCAGCTGAGAAGGCCATCCCGTTCTTCAAAGTCCTACGAGGGAATAAGAAGTTTGAGTGGGGGGAGGAGCAGAGACATGCATTTCAAGACGTCAAGGAGCATTTCAAGAAGCTGCTGACCATCACCCGACCCGAGATGAAGGATAAGCTCCAGCTTTATGTATCGGTGTCTCGTGAAGACGATAACAACAATCTTATTGGTTGAGAAAGACAAACAAAGACATCCGATCTACTTTGTCAGTCACGTCCTGGCAGGAGCAGAGCAGAGATACGAGCTGTGGGAGAAAATGGCATATGCCGTACTGATATAGCGGCAAGAAAGCTCAGGCCATACTTCGTCTCTCATACCATCCAGGTACTCACTAACCAACCATTAGAGAAGACACTTCACAAGCTGGACACAACCGGTAGGTTACTCAAGTGGGCGATCGAATTGTCTGAGTTCGATATAGAATACCGGCCACGCACAACCATTAAGGCCCAAGCTCTGGCCGACTTCATAGTCGAAACCACTTATGAGAATGCGAGGAGCCTGTCGGTGCACGGCGGATATATGTGGACGGTTCCGCAGCCCCAAAAGGGAGCCGATGCCGGAGTAGTCATGACCTCTCCAGAAGGGGATACCTTTGAATATGTCGTCCGTTTTGGGTCAAGTACAACTGATTTGAAGCGAAGTGTCATGATCGAAATAGTTCTAGTTCCACGAGCAGAGAACATGGCCGCGGATGCCTTGTCCAAGCTGGCAAGCTCAAGTACAACTAATCTGAAGCAAAGTGTCATGATTGAAATACTGCCGGAAAGAAGCATAGAAGTCGCCCAATCAGAGGTTAACACTGTAAGTCAGGGGTTAACACTGTAAGTCAGGGGAAAAAGTGGTATGATGAGATAATGGCGTATAAACTGACTGATAGTTTACCGGAAGATAAGATGGCGGCAAAAAAGATCAAAAGGGAAGCCATGTACTTCTGCATCTTTCAAGGATAGCTGTAGAAGAAAGGCCTTTCACTCCCACTCTTAAGGTGTGTAATGGCCTATGAGGCCACGAAAATTATCGAAGAAATCCACGAAGGACTGTGTGGGAATCACATTGGAAGAAAGCCATTGGCATTAAAGGCCATGAGAGCCGGTTTCTCGGCCGATAATCTTTGTGACGCACAAGCTTATGTGAAAAAAGGCGACAAAAGCCAAAGATTCGCTCCAGTCATCCACCAGCCTGACGAATGATTTGCGTACCGATCCTAAATCCAATCCATTTCGCTTAGTGGGGGATGGATATCATAGGACCCTTCACACCGGTATCCGGGGAAGAAAGTTCCTAATAGTGTGAATCGATAACTTCAAAGCAAATTGATTGAAGTGGAGCCGACTACAAAGATCACGGCTAACCAGGTCAAAAATTCATCCGCGGGAACCTCATCACAAGATTTGGCATTCCCATGGGGATTGTTATGGACCATGGCGTCCAGTTTGATTGCGGACCGTTCAAAAACTTCCTGAGTCCTTACGGCATCAAGTTCGCGTACTCATCAGTATGCCATCCACAGAGCAACCGCCAAGCTGAGGCCGCTAATAAGCGGATCCTCAACGCATTAAAAAAGAAGCTAGACGACTTGAAAGGGCATGGGCCGATATGGTCCTAACAGTATTATGGTCTAATAGGACCACCGAGAAAGAAGCAACAGGAGAAATCCCTTTCAGGTTGGCATTTGGCGCTGAAGTTGTATTACTAGTCGAAGTTGGGCTACCAAATCGGAGGATCCTGAACTATGATCCCAAGCTCAATGATGAGCTGCACAAGGAAGATCTTCTTCTGTTGCTAGAAATCAGATCAGCCGCTTACAAAGATCGAATAAGCAAAGCCTACAACAAAAAGAGGGCGAAGCGGCCAATAGAGAAAGGAGACTTGGTCCTAAGGCGCACGGTGGCTACAGTGCAAGGCCCATGCCGAAGGCAAGCTAATGGCTTACTTGGGAAGGGCCCTACTTGGTGAAGGAAGAAATTGTCCCGAGGGCAAACCGGTTAGAGGATATGGCGAGCAAGTTTGTTAAAGAATAGCTGGAACGCCAGCATACTTAAAAAACACTTTGTTTAATGCTTTCTTAGGTTACCTCACTTAGCGCTTTCTTAATTAGTTCCATTTAATAAAACAGAATTGTTGCCATAGTTAGCATTACTTAGCAATAGGGCACTCTCACCAAAACTCGTGTTATTTACTTTTAGTTAAATAATTCCGGTACGACTGGGAAGAGCCACTTATAATAAGATAAGCATCTTCATACTTTCTTTGATTGTAGTTCAAGTAATCTTCCTGACGGTCAATGACCTACTAGGATCTGCCGTCAAGAGAGCCAACACTATGAGCGACAATCTTTACTGTCGGTCAATGACTCAAGTGGATCTGCTGACAAAAAAGAAGCACAACCAATTCTGTAACACCCCAGAATTTCAAAGCGGAAAAGAAAGAAATAATAATAGTATTAATAGGACGATGGCGGAAACATCGTCTTCTGGGAATGTCACTACTACAAGAAATGCCTTTAAATAACTAAGTGATAAAACCAATATAAATAAATAGTATAAATAAAATAAATTAATTATTTTAATATCCAAAAGAGAAAACTGACTCTCAAACTAATTAAAAGTCTAGGCCTAAAACATCTAGCTATTTTATGCTCACAACTCAACCCGAGCCCAAAACCAAAGAAGATTCCCATCAACATAACCTGCAAAATATACAACAAACATCCACAATCAGTGGGGAGTAACTAGCAGTTCTCCCAGAACAAAAGAAATCAAAGCATGATTCAGACATAGATTAATAAGAAAGGAAAGCATAAAGTCAAGTCAACTACAATATGCATTCACTTCCATATAACTCACAAATAACGCAAATGAATAATAAATAGCAAGTGAGTTGGATAAAAATAAATAAATCATCTCAAGAGTACTTTTATAAAAATAAAATATAGGTAAAACAAGTTATTGAGTCAGAAACCGAACGCCAGTGAATCGCAATTCACTTCCTAAGGTTTGTCAGATCGCAATCTCCAAGTCAGTCTATGGGCTTACGTTCCCCACTGCCTGTGTCTAAGAATGGCCAAACTCCCGATGCAGGGTAGAACACGCAGAACTCTCTGACCTCTCGGACGACAACAATTAACCCAGGTGTACCCCTAGTTCACAAACCAGATGGTTGGCATGTTCTTCACCGGGGACTACATCTATCCCACCGTATATCCTTACCTCAAATTAAAATCATAAATATAATCAAAATATCATTCATCTCAAAAATATTCGTCAAAGGGATGCCACCCGGCCTTATACCCATAATTCATCAAAAAATAGTTCTTCAAAAATCCTCAAAGTAGTAACTTACGCACTTACAACAAATATCTCCAACCATAATACTTTGAACATCACTAAGCATCAACAATAATAATGATATATTTTTTACAACACTAACAGTATCAATCAGAAATGCATCACCAATTAACTCCAAGGCTTATTAAATAAATGAATAGTACACAATTAATCATTTTTACATAAATCAAACATAAACATAATGATACAAAATAATACTTACAGCAACTTATAAAACACCAGCATCCAAGAATATAAAAGATCGTAAATTATTTTCGATTAACAAGCTCTTAAATAATTTAAAAGAATATCCTCAAATTCACAACAAAAACCCAATAATAATTATTAAACTAATAAGTACGATCAGTAAAATAACACAAAAATTAACATACGACCCTAATGGCTCTACTGACATGGTACAATTTTTATTTATAATTGTCAGACTCTAAAAGTATTTTTAAACGTTAATTTACAGAATACCCAATAAAGCCAATATAATGATTAAAAATAAAAATAAACGCTCAAAAATTACCAAAAATTTACATAACATGCATAAACTCACGTAATACATAATATACACAGAAATGAATTTTTCGGCCTCCAGATATAATTTTCACGATTTATATACTGACAGAAACGAAAATGCAAAAACAGATAAACCAATTAAATAAACTTGTAAACAGTAGAAAAAAATTATTCCAAGGCATGAAATACATATAAAACATATAACATGCTTCACTAAAAATAATTTCAGCAATTATAACATTCGTTCATTATTTATTTTGCAAATAAGCCATAAACGCATAAATTACCAAATAAATCAAATAAATAGTAAAAATCAAACGAAAATTATTTTGCTGCACATAATATTCACACAGAATATATCAAGAACATTCACGTATAATCTCATCAATAATTTCATACAAAAAGTATTTTAAACAATTCCTTGCGTAATAATCTAATACCGAATAATACCCTAATCTCTAGCGTTCTAAGATAACTACTAGTTACCTGGAACGTCGGGAGGAGAGCTGAGTCTAAAGGGATTTGAAAAATATGCGTGCAATCCAATTGCTCCATGAACGATAATTGTAGCAACAAGTCACTAGGCGTTTTCTTCTTGAACGTTGAAAACTCTTATTTCGCACTGCTCTGTTCCGACCATGATTCCCGGTGATCAAAAGATCATATTCTAAATCGCACCAGTCAAAGTTAAGAACAAGATGTTTTAAACGTTTTGTCCAAATTTGAAGACAATCCAACGGTTAGATCTCCGGCTACGGTTATTTTCGTGAACGTGTGACAGGAAAAACCGGGTTGAAACTTTCTATTCTTTTCCTCTTCCTTTTCTCTCTTTCTTTTCTTGAAAACGGTGAGGGTTAAATCAGAATGATGCTGAACTTCTTTTAATAAAAATCAGAATTTTATGTCAAGGAAAAAATGAAGGGTTTAGGAGAAAGTTAATGAGGGATTAAAATGAGCAGTTACAAGATATTCAAAGGTTAGCTTAATAAGCACCAAAACTCTTCATCCTCCACTCCATAATTGCTGATTTTCGGCCAGCATGATACGCCACACGTGATGCAATATTTCATCACCCAAGTCGGTCCAACAACGTTACAAAAACGCTACGCGGCAAAACTGCATCCTAAACGCCTAAATAGATAACAAAACTAATATAACTAATAAAAAAAATACCTAACAACTTAAAATAAATATATCACAACATATAAAATATATACACATTTTCACAACACATTCCAAAATAATTTAAATAATAAATTAATCATTTTTACGAAAAAAAAATATCGTTTTAATATAAACACACACCAAAAATAAAGGGTGAAAATTACGGGGTGTTACAAATTCCGCATCTCTTGTCAGTCAATGACTGATGAGTCATTTTTATATATAGTTTTTAGGCATTTTTAGGTTGCATTATTAGATCATTTTAGTTCATATAGTTGCATTTTAGGTGTCTTTTGCATAATTTATCCATTGTGTGCTATATTACGCTTCGTTTGTGGTTTTCATAATGTTTCAGGTAGTTTCATAGCTATTTGGATGCATTCGACGTAAATTTGGGCAAATTGGATAATAGTTGAAGTGGAAGTCGATGAATCGAGGTTGTTGACGGAGGAGCTATGCTTGTGGATGTTTTTATGCAAGCTTTAGTGTTGAATGAAGTGTTCTTAGCTCCCATGAGGAACGCGTCACTTCTTCTAAGTGCGAAACGGAGTTGTAATCGAAGAAATTCAATAGTCGCGAAATGACGAAGATGACACATGTTCACTGTTTTGGTCGTATCATGATTTCTCTACATCAGACTGATGCGATTCAAATTGGGTTGGAAAGTAGACTCAAAGATCTTCGAATCGATAGGTCACACGCCCGTGCTTCACTCTAGAATAAAAGTTACAGCCCTGCTAATCCGACCCTGCGAATCTGACCGCAGGTTCCTTGTTGCGCCAATTTCCGCGCCCGCAGCTTCAACGATGACTTCCTCCACCTCGGTACTGCCCACCCGCAGGATTTCACGGCCTCCATACCTGTGGGCGCAGGTTTGGCCGAGTGGAGGCTAAGTTGCACGCTCCTCTCCTTGTTTTTGGGGGGTTGTTTTTAGTTTTAGTTTTTAGGTTTAGTCTTCTTCTCTCCTCTCGCGTTATTTCTTATTTCTAGGTTTAGTTTAATTTTGTCTTCTTCTCTTTCTCTCTAGTTTTAGTTCTAAACCCTAGTTTTTCTTATTCTTCATTAATCCATGAGTTTAATTAGTTTCTTTCTTTGATTTCTTTCCTTATGCTTTTCTTTGTAGATTTTAATTTCATTATTTATTTCATGATAGAGTAGTTTTTATTTCTAGGGTTTGGGAATCCATATTTATATGCTATGATTCTTGATTGATATTTATTGATGGTTTGATTAGTTATTGATATCTCTAATTGATTAGTGTTTTTATTGTTAATCTTGCAATCTGATCAATTGTCTGATTAAATATTGCTAATAATTGTTTGTATTGACCAAGATCTTACTTTTGGAGGCTTGCCTACAATTAGCAAATCTGATTAATTTGAGTGATCGTACTAGCATATGTTGATTTGAGAGCGTTAAGATCCAACCGTAGGATTAACCTGTGCTCTAGATATCTGATTAATTGAACTATTGATGATATTTTGATAGTTTATAAGTATAAACATGGTTAACCATTGCCCTAGATCTTTTTACTTTGATTTTCTGATCTTATTTAGTTTCTCCATACCTTAGAAGCTAGATAAGAACAACCATCTCTTTGTGGATTCGACCCTACTTACCCTACTACATTGTTAGAAGGTTTTGCATGAATTATTTTTGACAGGTCTACGACAGCCTATCAAATTTTGGCGCCGTTCTTGGGAGACGGTATTGTTTTATTTAGTTTTTATTGTTTTGGTGAAATTAATATATATATATATATATATATATATATATATATATATATATATATATATATATATATATATATATATATATATATATATATATTTTCTTTTTTCTTTCTTTTTGTGAATATTTTTTTTTTTGTTCTCCTTGTCTGCTTTTTAGTGTGTTGTCATGGAGTGGAATAATTTTAGTTCAGTGGGGGATGTTTTTTCTAATAATCAAGGACAGTATGATTATTCTGGGTATTATAATGCGAATGATTATGTTTATGATGCATCATATGATTGTCAAAATTCACAAAATATGTGCATGAATTCCTATGAATATTCTCATTACCCAAATGAGTCTTATGTGCCTGATTATACTCAATGTTATCAACTTGAAGTGAATTATTAGTTTGAACCCGAAACATCAGAGCGTCAGGAATTTCTTAACATGATGAAAGAGTATATTGTTAAACAACATGAAGATTTAAATGAATTAGCTCATGATTATCAAAATATAGCGAAATCTATTGAACTACTTGTTGTGCAACAATCTACTAACCAACAGGTTATACTTGATGATAATGATTTTGGTGTTGAGAATTATACTTCGGAGGAGAAAGACGTTGATTTGACTCATGATAATTTGGTAGAACGTAAGGGTGTAATTAGTGAAGTTGGTAAGGAGTTTCTTTATGTCGATGAACCCATAGTTGAGAGTGAAATGTCTCACACTTCTTCGATAAACTTTTCATCTGCATATGAGTCAAAAGTTGAGAGTGAGATAATGCATGAGTCTTTGTCGGTTTCATCTGATATTGTTTTTGAGTCTCATGTTCCCTTCTCTAAAAAACTTGATCTAATTCCTTCTTCCCTTTATTATATCCTCCATCGTTCTTTCTTTCTCCCCTTTTGAATGACTCTCGTGATCATGTAAATGATGTACAATTAGTTTCTTTTCTTCCTTTTGAGTTATGTAAAATTACTAACGATTTTTCTTCTTCTTGTAAATATATTTTTTCCTTTGATTTTTCTGTTTGTAGTTTTAGTAATTTTTTAGTACTAACTTTTTTCATTTTTCCTTTCCACTCTTATATAATATGCTCAAAGATGTTTGCAGGAACATATGATAAGCTTCTTAGAGCATTGAACTATTATGAGTGATCTACTAATCTTAAACGGTCATGCAAGACCTTAAATCAGCGTTTATCAGGAGGCAACCCGACTTTTTTTTTTTTTTTTTTTTTTTTTTTTTTGGTTTGACTACCTTTTTTTGGCTAAGTTCACCGCCTCATTACAACTATCGATTGTGGTGGAGGTGTCGACGCTTTTGACACTCCCTTTGATTGCCCACCCCTCTTGTAAGTTGTACCTCTCCCTCATTTAATTTCTCTGTTCACATTGAGGACAATGTGTCATTAAGCTTGGGGGAGGATGTTTTTCATCATTACTTAGCGCATGTTAGTTGCATTTAGAGTAGTTATTTTTATTGCTTTCATAGGTTGTTGCACGGTTTGTACTGCTCATTAGGAGTGGGAGTTTACGTGCAACCAAAAAAATTGTACTGCTCATTAGGAGTGGGAGTTTACGTGCAACCAAAAAAATTGTACTGCTTTCTTAGTTGCACTAGTTTATTTCATTTCATATTAGATTTCATCTCATTTTAGTTGCATCTATGGGACTATTGCTTGTACTTATTGAGAACCTTATTGATATCTTACTACAATTCATAAGCGTCACTCATCTTGTTCATGATACCTTATAGCACGATTGTTTCGCAATTGATTGTTTGTGGTAAGATTGATTGATCTATCTCTGGCTCGATTTAACTTATTGTACAGACACCTTAAACTAAGCGAGCTTATGTGCCTATAAACTAAAGTATTTGTGTCAGTTATATTCTTTCATGTGTGATTAGTTCCTCAGTTGTCGCATTGATCTTGACTTTGACTTGGTACTCCATGATAATCGATAATGCATGCATTTTGATATGATTGAGGCGTTTCATTTCATGATCTTAGCTCCAGAGTTACTTTCTTTTTTTCATATTATCCTTCCTCTATCCCCACTGAGCCTTTTGGACTATGTTTGATTGTTACCTACATTACAAGCCCTTGGCCTTATATGATTCTTTTCCCAAGCCTAGCTTGGGGGAGCGAGTATTAGTTTTGGTTTGGTTTATATTGAAGTGCTTTATTTGTGGTTTAGAAGGATGGAAACATATGTTTAGTGAGCTTTGAAATTGAATTGAAAGTTTGAAAAGAAAAAAAAAGTGAAATGAAATGAAAAAGAAGTGAAAAAAAAGTTGTGAATAAAGTGAAATAAAAAGGGTTATGATTGAATTTCTTGAGTGAAAAAGGTTGTTGATTATATTTGGAAATTGTTGGTTGTTGCATGGAGTTGTTGTGACCTTTCTTGGTCATGTTTTCAGTTATTTGATGCTCCCCCTACTTGGTTTTTCCACCACAATTCCCAAAATATTTTCCATATCTTTAACCTCAGCCCCATTACAACCTTTAAAAGTCCTCTTGATTATTGTGTATTGTATTGTTGAGTATTAAGTGAGTCAAAAAGTCAAAGTTAAAGAATATATGTTTCATCTGAGTCGACTTGTTTTAGGTTGAGTGTCATCATTTATCCTTTAAACACATGAGAGATTTGAGCACACATGACTATAGTGAGGTCTGTCAAGTTTGGTTAAATTCAGCTTGGGATAGATGGCACTAGTAGAATAAATGCTTATTGTTGCGGTCATTAAGTGGCCTATTGCGGCGGTTTTGGCCGCGCAGTAATTTAGGGCGCAACAATAGGTAATTAACCTATTGCTGCGGTTTTTAACCGCAGCAATAAAGCAACCTATTGCTGCGGTTATTACCCAAAACCACAGCAATAGGTATTTTTTTTAATAAAAAAATGAAACATATTGCTGCTGTTTTTGGTAGGAACAGCAGCAATAGGTATTTTTTTTAATAAAAAAATAAAACCTATTGCTGCTGTTTTTGATAGGAACAGCAGCAATAGATGTCAGTGGTGATTTTTTTTTAGATAGCTAGGTTGGAAAATGACTTAAAAATACAAATAAAACAAATCACGCTACCAACAATGTAAAAATATATATAAACAATCGACAATAAAATTCAAGTATATACAAAATAAGAATATACAAAACCATTACAAAAAAATATGCAAAATAAAAATCGAAACCCTAAACATCATATTGAATCTCAAAAAATAAAAATGAAGAAAAAAGCAAAAAGAAATGAGAAACAAGAACTGAGATTCGCACCCTCATCTTCCCCACTATACATCCTCATCTACCAATTCTACCAAAGAATTTTCTTTAATTTTCTTGAATCAATGAATTCCAAATCAAAACAAATCTATTAAAAAAAAATTACAACCAACCAATTAATTCTAACCCACTTCCTTTTCCACTCCAATGCAATAAACAACCAATTATACGCGCCGGCGAAGGTGTTCTCGCCAGGACGAACTTCGAGCAAAGCATCGGCTTAGGAAGAAAACGTTGGTCTGAACTGCGGAATCATGACAGATGAACAGCGGAACGGACAGGCGAAGACGAAATCTGGGCGAAGACGAAAAAAAATAAATCTAAGAACAACAAATGAAAAAAAATAAATCTAAGAGAAACTAAGAAACTAAACTCAAAAAAATAAGAAATAAAAACGAAAAACAAACCGGCGAAGACGAGATCTGAGACAAGAACACCGGCGAGATGATGATGAAGACCGACGAGATGATGAAGACCGGCGAGATGATGAGAGAAAACCGGCGACATGAGAGAGGACCGGCAAGAAATGAGAGGATGAGAGAGGACCGGCGAGAAATGAGAGGATGAGAGAGAAGACAGCGAAATGAGAGGATGAGAGGGAAGACAGGCGAGAGAGGATGAGAGAGAAGAAGGACCGAGTGTGAGGAGAGAGGAGAGAGAGAAGAGACCGAGTGTGAGGAGAGAGAAAATGGCCCCAAGTTGGCCCCTTTTATTTTTAATTTTAAAGGTATATTGCTGCGGTTTTAGGTAAGAACCGCAAAGCAATAGGTTGAAATATTATTTTTTTAATATATTGCTTTGCGGTTTTGTCGAAACCGCAAGCAATATGTCTAGTCAAATAGTCAACTTTTTTTCAAAAAATTTCCATTGAAACCATATTCTTTGCGGTTTTCGGCCAAAAACCGCAAAGAATATGGTTATTTTATATTTTACCTTTTCTTTTTACGTGATATATTGTTGCGTATGGGTAAAACCGCAGCAATATCACCGCAAAGAATAAGCAATTAATCTACTAGTGTGGTATGCGGTATGATTGGAGAGTCGATTGCGATACATGACATGCTATGCGGCTTTGTTCGAGCTTGTTTTGATGCTTGGTTTGTGTAGTGATTATATCTCTTGTGTTTTCAGTTGAGTGTTTAGCCTTGTTGTAGTCCTATATTGTAGGTCGTATTTCTTTTCCAATGTTTATGTCTTATTGCTTGGGGACAAGCAATGGTTTACCTTGGGGGAATTTGATGAGTCATTTTTATATATAGTTTTTAGGCATTTTTAGGTTGCATTATTAGATCATTTTAGTTCATATAGTTGCATTTTAGGTGTCTTTTGCATAATTTATCCATTTTGTGCTATACTACGCTTCGTTTGTGGTTTTCATAATGTTTCAGGTAGTTTCATAGCTATTTGGATGCATTCAAGTAAATTTGGGCAAATTGGATAATAGTTGAAGTGGAAGTCGATGGATCGAGGTTGTTGACGGACGAGCTATGCTTGTGGATGTTTTTATGCGAGCTTTAGTGTTGAATGAAGTGTTCTTAGCTCCCATGAGGAACGCGTCACATCTTCTAAGTGCGAAACAGAGTTGTAATCGAAGAAATTCAATAGTCGCGAAATGACGAAGATGACACATGTTCACTTGTTTGGTTGTATCTTGATTTCTCTAGATCGGATTGATGCGATTCAAATTGGGTTGGAAATTAGACTCAAAGAGCTTCGAATCGATAGGTCATACGCCCCGTGCTTCGCTCTAGAGTAAAAGTTACAGCCCTGCGAATCCGACCCTGCGAATCTGGCCGCAGGTTTCTTGTTGCGCCAATTCCCGCCCCCGCAGCCTTCAACGATGACTTCCTCCACCTCGGTACTGCTCACCTGCAGGATTTCACGGCCTCCAGACCTGCGGGCGCAGGTTTGGCCGAGTGGAGGCTAAGTTGTACGCTCCTCTCCTTGTTTTTGGGGGGTTGTTTTTAGTTTTAGTTTTTAGGTTTAGTCTTCTTCTCTCCCTCTCACATTATTTCTTATTTCTAGGTTTAGTTTAATTTTCTCTTCTTCTCTTTCTCTCTAGTTTTAGTTCTAAACCCTAGTTTTTCTTATTCTTCATTAATCCATGAGTTTAATTAGTTTCTTTCTTTGATTTCTTTCATTATGCTTTTCTTTGTAGATTTTAATTTCATTATTTATTTCATATATGATAGAGTAGTTTTTATTTCTAGGGTTTGGGAATCCATGTTTATATGCTACGATTCTTGATTGACATTTGTTGATGGTTTGATTAGTTATTGATATCTCTAATTGATTATTATTTTTATTGTTAATCTTGCAATCTGATCAATTGTCTGATTAAATATTGCTAATAATTGTTTGTATTGACCAAGATCTTACTTTTAGAGGCTTGCCTACAATTAGCAAATCTGATTATGTTGAGCGATCGTACTAGCATATGTTGATTTGAGAGCGTTAAGATCCGGCCGTAGGATTAACCTGTGCTCTAGATATCTGATTAATTGAACTATTGATGATATTTTGATAGTTTATAAGTATAAACATGGTTAACCATTGCCCTAGATCTTTTTACTTTGATTTTCTTTATTTATTTGTTTAGAACCTTAATTCACATATTTCTGATCTTATTTAGTTTCTCCATAAGCTAGATTAGAACAACCATCTCTCTGTGGATTCGACCCTACTTACCCTACTACATTGTTAGAAGGTTTTGCAGGAATTATTTTTGACAGGTCTACAACAGCCTATCAATGACCTCCTCGGATCTGCCAACAAGGAGGAATAATACGTAAACCTCTTACCAGTCTATGACCTACGCGGATCTGCCGGTAAGAGCGAGGTTCAAGTTAGCCATGGCAACCTATACCGATCCACGACCTACGAGGATCTGCCGGTAATAGTTCACGTTAGCCATGGCAACCTATATCAGTCCATGACCTACGCGGATCTGCCTATATATTAATAACATGAATCTCTAGACGGTCTATGACCACCATGGATCTGCCGTTATGAGAGTCGTACGTTCCATTTTCACTCGCCTCACTTAATTAGTGGCAAAAGGATAAGGGGAAAAATGACGACAGATCGCATAAAAAACCGACATGACAGTTGGACAAATATATTTATATGAAAAAAATTATTTTCATTACAAAAAGATAGAAATATAAAGATAATCGCGCTGTCATTACAGAGGCAACTCAATGAAGGCGTACAGAATAAAAAAAGAGAAGCAGACTGAAGCTAAATAAACTTGGAATGGGGCTAAACAATAGTCACATTCTCGTCTTCTTACTTGTCTTCTTCCTGCTTTTCCTCCTCTTCCGGATCGAGGATCAGCATTGGCGATGTCGACTTTAGTAACGCCATGATCCAGGACCTTGCCCTCCACAGGAGTTTCGAAGACCCGATTTTCATAGGCTTTCTCCACATCCTCGCCAAAGAAATGCTCGGCAAGAGTATGCCTAGCACATCTCATGGCGACAGACCATCCACCATTATATCGGTTCTGGAGACGAACGACGAAGTCATCTGAACGCCGATACGTAGACACAGCCTCCTCCGACAACTGAGCCTGCTTCTCCTTCAGCTCTTGAAGCTCCTTCTGGGCCGCCATCTTCAGCACTTTCGCCAGGTCCAGCTCCTTCTCCAGAGTCTCCCGGCTCCAGAGTTTTTCCATCAGCTCCATTACCATCGAGGCGGCTTCCTCGTATTTACCGGCTTTGTCTTTGGGTTTCTTATTTTCCTCCTGAAGAGTCATCGCCTCGGCAAGCTTGAGTTGGATTTGCTCCAGCTCTTCTTTTTGCTTGCGGAGCTGGACCTTGTCGGCCATCTTCTCGTCCAGACCGGTAAAATAACCGTTTTGATAAAAACGATATAAGTCCAGCAGTTCTTTACCGGACTAGGCGCATCGCAATCACAAGAAACAAAGATGAGTCAAGAAGAAAAATAAAGTGAAAGATAGTGAGTACAGCAAAAAGCACAAGTTCAGTAAGCAGCTTACCAGCGCCAGATGATGAGCATGCGTAGCAACCACCGCCTAAAGATCGACCTTTGGCATGTCGAACTTCATTTGCATTGCCCGGAGTACCCGGTAAGCAGCAGGGACTCGTCATCACCGACATCCAGCGCTGGGTTAAACTTAGCCCCAAGCCTGATCGGTGAGCGAGCCCAGATCTTCATCACCGGCTCAGGAACAGGTACGAGCATCCTTTTGATCGATGAGCGAGCGCTGGGTTGCTTACGCCTTTTGACGGCGGCAAGCTCCGGCACTAGATCCGGTAGCTTACATATTTTTGGCCTCAGAGGAGCCAAGGGAACTGACATCGGTGGAGGAAAAAAGTCGTCGTCCAAGGATAGGACGTCCAGGAAAGACGACCCCGCCTTGCCCTCGTCGGCCTTGGCCGCCGCCGCAGAGTTGGGCGTCTTCTTCGGCCACTTGTCGGCCTCTTTTTCGGGCTCTTCTCGGCTTCGCTTCGCAGCTGGGTCGAAAGATTTGGATTTGGGGGGAGGTTTAACGGCAGACTTAGAAGGCTGACCTACAGGACTGTCCCCCGCCCGATTCCCATCACCACGACACTGGGAGTCTTTTCTCCTACTGCTAGTAGAGGCGGGGATGGAGGTATACTTTTTGATTGGCTTGGGGGGCATGTTGAATATCGGTATCCAATTGATGTTTAGATGCAAAGCCTCGCGAATTAAATGCTCCCTGCCTGCAAAGATGAGACATAGGGGTAAAGCTACAAACAATCTAAGCACAAAAACTACTGATAAAGAAAAGACGCTATCAGACTGCCACAACAGCTCTGGAATCTTACCATGAGAGTCAGCCGGGCAAAAACCCAATGCTGATAGGGCTGGGTTGGTCAGGATGTAAGATACATGAGGCAACCACGTCTTTGGTACCGGCTTTGGTTTTAGTCCTTTGGGTGCCGGCACAGTTCGACGGTCAAAGTAGTAAAAGGTTACCATCTCCTTGCGTGTCAAGCCTCGGTTCAGAATATGCTCCATCCTTGTTCACGGCTTTACAAAGTACTGCCTGAGAGGGAAGCTGTTTGGAACACACAGCCAGAAAAACCGGTATTGCCACTCCTTTAGAGAGGTCGACTTGGGGAATACCGTCAGCTTGTGATGACAGGTGTTCATAGACAGCTACCCTCCACCCAGGCCATCTTCCTTATCTGTAATACTCCGCATTTTTGGGAGTTATTTTGCTATAAATAAGAAAATATAAAGAATAAAGCTAAAAGTGTTTTAATTTAACTATATAACTTATTGTTGTACCTAATTATATTATAATTTGGTTTCGTTTTATTTTCGAAATAAAATAAGAAATCGGAGTTTGAGTTGAAAACAAATCCTATTAAACCAGGGTTTACCGTGCTATAAATAGGAAGAAAAAAAAAAGAAATCAAAACCCTAAGTCCTTATACTCAGCCGGTTCCTCTCCTCCTCCCTCAAAGATTTTCTCTCTCCTCTCTCCTTCTCCCTCGTCACCTGTCCTTCTTCTTCGTCCTCGCACTAATACTCCTCCCTTCCCTTGAGCTTTCGTCGGCCTCGAGGCGTATGTTATGTGCGGTGTGCTAGTGTGGTGTGTGCGGTGTGCGATTGTGGTGCGCATAGGTGTGTCGTGCGAGGCGAGCAAGGGTGTCGAGTCATCGCTGCCCTGAGCTTTCGTCGGTATTCAAGTGGTGTGTGCGAGTCGAGTGTGTTGTGTGAGATACGAGGGTGCGAGTGTGTGTTGGGCTGTGTGTGAGAGTCGGAGTGCGTGGTGCGAAGGTGAGCGGGCTGTGCGTCGAGGCAAGTGCTGGGCGTCGAGGCTCGTGCGGGTTCTGCCGGAGGGCTTGTGTCTGGGTTCGTTCGCGCTGGTTCGCAGTTGGTGGCTCGAGTGTGAAGGTCGAGTGGGCCGCTCGTCGAGGCTTGCGAGCCGTGCGGTGGTGCCGCACTCCAATCGGCTTCGCGAGTCGCGCGGTGGCTGTGCTGGAGTTCATAGGTTGAGCCGCCGTGGTTGTCACCGGAGACATCAAGCACTCCGGTATACTTTTATAAAAAAAAAAAAAGGATTTCTTTTCTTTTCTACTTTTTATTAAGTTATGAAATTTGATTTTTGTTGTTCTTATGTATCTTTAATTAAGTTTTGTGATCATAAGTAAAGTATATAATAAGTAAAAGAAATCATATTTATTATTATGTTGTAGTTCTCATGATGATTCTATTTCTCAAATATGATTTTTATAATACTTATATATATAATTGTTTAAGTTTTGTTGTTATGAACAAGTATAATAAGTAACTAAAAATCAGATTTGCATATTATTATTAGTTCCTAAATGTGCAAGTTCAATGAGATTTATGAAAGGAAAGTTTAAACAATGAGTTTGATTATTTTTGTTATTCAAAACACCATATATTACATAGTTTGATAATCCGATTTTTATTATCAAAGACTTAGCACTGAAAACAATTTATTATTCGATTAGGTCCCAATTTCATAAGCGGAACGTTTTAAGTAATCAAGCAAAGATTCTCCGTTACAAGGTACGTACGCGTACCGGTTCGCTTGCAATTACTAGTATCATGTTAGGTATGTGATTTATTCTATTGGAACCTAGAACCATGATAGGGAACAATTGTGATTGCTGAGATTGTTTGGTAACATGATTGTGATTGGAAATCGATATGTAGCATGGTTATGCGAAATTCTATCGTATCGTAAGCATGATTATTGGATTTGTATTCTTTGATCTATGGTGTAACAAGGATGTTACAAGAAGTAAAGATTTGAGTATTGTATCTAAGAAGGAATGTTAAATGATTACATGTTTAATGTGGTATGAATGGACATTACTAAGAAAGGATTTTGGCAATAAACTTGTAGTTGGACTCCCTACAAGTGATGAACAATGGGGGGAGTGTGGGACTTGCTCTACACTCCTACGCAGGCCTACTGTGACGACAGTAGTGTCCTTATAAATTTTGATAACTCAAGTAGGCGGAAGGTTCCGTACGATCTTGGGGGTATGCATACTAAGGTGATGGATGTGGAACGGAACGAAACCGTATTTACATTTCATCTAATAGACCAAGTTGTCTATTAAGGATTAAGTAGCCCGTATGATTCTAGAAAGATGACGGTGCCCGTTCGATGCCAAATAAATTGTAAAAACGGAATTTAATGTTTTTGTAGAATCATGTTTAGGAATTGTTATTATTATTCTGATTATGTTTAGTGTATTATGTAACTCGATTATGTACGTACTCAAAGATAGCCGATTGTTTGTTATTTGTGTTGTTTGTTGACCTGTGATGAACCATTGATATTTCAATGGGGAGCAGATTAGGTATGCTGGTGATGCTGCATGAGTTCGGGCATACGGGGGATACTTTTGATTATAAACTTTTGAACATCCTAGAGATTGTTTATAATTTACAGAGTTAATGGTTTTAAATAAAAGGGGTCAATAGTGATTCCCGAATTGTAGTTAAGTTAACATTTTATTTCTGCTGCAATTTAGTTTTCATAATAGAGAGTAAGTTAGTGTTTTAAATTCAATAAGCCTTGCGTTTAACCGCGGCGGTAACACTCCCAAAGTCGATGCAACGTAGCTTAGACGTGTATGGAATTTAGGGGTGTTACAAAACTGGACTCAGAGCCAAAAGTTCCTATTTTCAAAGATGTTTGATAAGATTTTTAAAACGGGTAGTATGGGATAAGAGCATATTGATTACTTTTGCGTGCATTAAATCATATGAATGATTTTATTTGTAATGTCTTTCTTGCTTTATTTGTCTGATATGTTTATAGAAAGCATGCAAATACTAATTATATGAAATATAGTGTGGTTTGCTTGATTGAATTGGTGAAAAGATTCTTTGAAATCTTTGAAATGTGAATAGAGTAGGAGGATGTACAAGGATAGGTACGTAGATAGTGGTTAAAAGCACTAAATTCGATAGTAAAATATTTTATTTCCTAAAGTTTCGAATTATATAATATTCCAAAGATGTGTCAAAATGGTATTGAACTAAAACCTTGTTTCGAATATTGTAGGAAAGAATTATATAAATGGTTATAAATATTTTGAACATGGAGTTCTAAAATTGAACATAATCGTTTTACCTCTTATATATGTTTATATATAATGTATACTTAAAAACCTTAAATTCAAAAAACTTAGACTATTTTCTTCTTTTAATTCGCGGATAGCTTACGACCTAGGTCCTTAGGAATACCTGATGAAATACCGAATAACGGAAGGTTGGGACATCTGGGCCTATTAGATTAAAGTTGTTATGGAATATGGAACCTTACATGGAGATACTAGACTAAGGACTGAAATGGAGAAAATATACTTTATGTTGCAGTACGTCCCTAGGGGGGAACCCTACCTTTTCGCACACCTTAGATATGGGGATATATGGTCATAAAATGGAGGTTTTAACAGAGCCAAACACACTTACTGAAACCAATACCTTCCTACTGTAGGGCATTTCATTACTGATCTTAAATACTGTGAAAATGTATGGAGAATCCGTGAGAAAAGAAGTTGGGAGCCCTCTACCTCATCACCTCTAGTTAGAGGAACCTATCATGTGGGGGAAAGCTCGGGAACTAATGTAAATTCTAAGAACCCTAGAGTTAAATCTGAGCCGCAAACGTCACCTAAAGCTGCAAAAAGAGCTAGGTACCAAACTTTTGAGGATGAGTTCTTACCCGAGGACTACCATATAGCTTCAAACCTTAGAACTGTTATCTATATTTCCGATGATGAAGGGAATAATAGGACATTCATCACAATGATTGGGGAAGATCACGTTGCACCTATATTTGACTTAGAAAATGAGGAAGAGGAAGATCCTAATGAAAATGAGCCTGCTGAAGGGGATCCAATTGAGGAAAATGATCAAGAAGAAGAAGAACCTATAGAAAAGGAAGAACCCAGGATGAAGATGAACCTATATAGGATGATGAGCCTTTTAGGACAAAGCTGACATGGAAGAAGGAACAGAAAATCCTAACTCAGCTGACGAAGCTCACCATTATAGTCCCTAGTTTCCTTTTGAAAATATAATTAGGATTATAATATTATTTTATTCGTTTACTCCAGTTTTAATAAGGCTTGCATGCCAATAGCAAATTAATATTCATTTATTCCTTTATTTATTCATATTATGTTTTCCTTGGGAACAACAAATTTTACCCTTTTCAATAATAATACAACATCTTTATTGTTTTATTTGATGTAACGTCTTATTTGAGATGTTTATATTGCAAGTCAATAGAGACTTAGTGATTGTTTGCAATAAAAACGTGTTGTATGAACGTGCAAATGTGCTATAGTTAAGTGAATCAACGATTATATGTGTGGCACTGAAACGGTCGTTGTGCCAATTTTCAGCGCAGAATGGTTCGTCAGGGCGGCACGCCTGATACATCTCAGAATATCGAGCTATCGATTCGTGACCTAGTGCAGATTACAGCTAACCTAGCCCAAGGTCACAACCGGGATGGGGACTTGTCTGAAAAGGTTGCCCATAGGAACCCACCAGTACTGAATGGGAAAGGGTGACCCGAAGAATTGGAAAATTGGGTTGGGGAGTTTGATAAGCTTTTCTTTACACTCACCTGTCCAGATGACAAGACTGTGCCCTTAGCAAGCTATTACCTACAGGGGGATGCCCACTTTTGGTGGACCCAAGCTAAGGACAACCTACTCAATCAACCTGACTTTGGGTGGGAAACCTTAAAGAAAGCCCTGAGGGATAAGTATTACCCACCATACCTCAAAAAGCAGAAAGCCCAAGAGTTTATGATGCTAGAACAAGGGAACCTGTCTGTTGAGGAGTATTACCGCAAATTCATTGAGTTGATGAGATTTGCTCCTGAAATTACCCCTACTGAGGAAGCTAAGGCCTCACGTTTTGAATTAGGGCTCACCCTTGACCTACAAGGGAGACTGGGGGGAGATACTTTCACCTCATTGGACCATGTCTTTGGCAAAGCTGCCCACCTATATGCAATAAGGAAACGAGAGGAAGGGGGTAAACAAGGTGAGAAACGAAAGGAGAATCCAAATCCCGAGGTTCAGAGATTTGAAAAGAAACACCATGGGAATCATATCAATCAAACCTCCCAAAGAAACTTCGACAAGGGACCTAACAATGATAACAATAACCGCAACAATAACACCAACAACCGCAGACCTGAGCGTGTGTACAGGTGTAAGAAGTGTCCATATAATCATCCTGGGAAGGATTGCGAGGGTAATAAGGTAGAGTGTCATGAATGTGGGAAAATGGGGCATAGAGCGTACGAATGCTACTCAAAGAATAAAGTTAACCCCAATGGTCAAGAAAGGGGGAACAATGGAGACAAGCCTAGGATTGAGAATGGGAATGGTGGAAATGCATACAATGGGTCAGGAAACTCTAATTACTCCAAACCACCAACTATTGCAAATAACCAGGCACCATCTGGGAACCATGTGACCAACAACAATGATAATAAGGGCAAAGAGAAGTTGTATATGATGACGGCTAGCGAAGAGGACGCTCGTAGAGATGTTGTCACTGGTATTTTCTCTATCAACTCAATTAGTATTGTTCGATTCTGGAGTATCTTTGTCTTTTGTTGCCCATACAACTGTTAGAACTCTAGCACTGGTTGAGTCCGAGTCAATTTCTATGCCTATAGTTATTCCGTCTGGGGATACTGTTAATTGCTCTAAGAAATTCCTTAATGTCTCACTGAAAAAAGGGGAGGGCTTCTTTCCTTCCGATTTAATAAAGTTTAAGATCTGGTTACCATCAATTGAGGATTGTTGATCAAAATATACCTAGAACTATCTTTAGGACTAGGTATGGACACTATGAGTTTACCGTCATGCCTTTCGGATTAACCAATGCACCTGCTGTTTGCATAGACCTTATGAATATGATTTTTCGACCCTACCTCGATAAATTCGTAGTCGTATTCGTAGACGATATATTGATATATTCGAGGAGTAAGGAAGAACATGAGGGACATTTGGGGCTTATTTTATAGACACTTAGGGAGAACTAATTGTATGCAAAGTTGTAAACATGTTATTTGATTGCATAAAGTACCCGGAGCTCTTTCAAGGGGTAGGTGAGTTACGGGGACGTAACTTTTCTTTTAAGGGGGGAAGGATGCGATAGAATTTCGCGCTTCTACCCTAAAGTTTCTAAAAGTTTGCTTAAGATTGTTATTTATGTGTATTATTGCTTATGTCACTTGCGAAAACTAGAAAACGCTTGTGAAATATTGGGACTTAGAAGTGCAAAAGATCGTCGTTAAGATCGGTTACCTCAAAGTTTCGGGACGAAACTTTCTTTAAGGGGGGGAAGCTTGTAATACTCCGCATTTTTGGGAGTTATTTTGCTATAAATAAGAAAATATAAAGAATAAAGTTGAAAGTGTTTTAATTTAACTATATAAGTTACTGTTGTACCTAATTATATTATAATTTGGTTTCGTTTTATTTTCGAAATAAAATAAGAAATCGGAGTTTGAGTTGAAAACAAATCCTATTAAACCAGGGTTTACCGTGCTATAAATAGGAAGAAAAAAAAAGAAATCAAAACCCTAAGTCCTTCTACTCAGCCGTTTCCTCTCCTCCTCCCTCAAAGATTTTCTCTCTCCTCTCTCCTTCTCCCTCGTCACCGTCCTTCTTCTTCGTCGCCGCACTAATACTCCTCCCTTCCCTTGAGCTTTCGTCGGCCTTTGAGGCGTATGTTGTGTGCGGTGTGCTAGTGTGGTGTGTGCGGTGTGCGATTGTGGTGCGCGAGGGTGTGTCGTGCGAGAGTCATCGCTGCCCTGAGCTTTCGTCGGTATTCAAGTGGTGTGTGCGAGTCGAGTGTGCTGTGTGAGATTCGAGGGTGCGAGTGTGTGTTGGGCTGTGTGTGAGAGTCGGAGTGCGTGGTGAGAAGGTGAGCGGGCTACGCGTCGAGGCAAGTGCTGGGCGTCGAGGCTCGTGCGGGTTCTGCCGGAGGTCGCGCACGAGGCTTGTGTCCGGGTTCGTTCGCGCCGGGTTCGCAGAGGTGGCTCGAGTGTGAAGGTCGAGTGGGCTGCTCGTCGAGGTTTGCGAGCCGTGCGGTGGTGCTGCACTCCAATCGGCTTCGCGAGTCGCGCGGTGGCTGTGCTGGAGTTCATAGGTTGAGCCGCCGTGGTTGTCGCCGGAGACATCAAGCACTTCGGTATACTTTTATAAAAATAAAAAAAAAAAGGATTTCTTTTCTTTTCTACTTTTTATTAAGTTATGAAATTTGATTTTTGTTGTTCTTATGTATCTTTAATTAAGTTTTGTGATCATAAGTAAAGTATATAATAAGTAAAAGAAATCAGATTTATAATTATGTTGTAGTTCTCATGATGATCCTATTTCTCAAATATGATTTTTGTAATACTTATATATATAATTGTTTAAGTTTTGTTGTTATGAACAAGTATAATAAGTAACTAAAAATCAGATTTGCATATTATTATTAGTTCCTAAATGTGCAAGTTCAATGAGATTTATGAAAGGAAAGTTTAAAGAATGAGTTTGATTATTTTTGTTATTCGAAACACCATATATTACATAGTTAGATAATCCGATTTTTACTATCAAAGACTTAGCACTGAAACATTTTATTATTCGATTAGGTCCCAATTTCATAAGCGGAACGTTTTAAGTAATCAGCAAAGATTCTCCGTTACAAGGTACGTACGCGTACCAGTTCAGTTGCAATTACTGGTATCATGTTAGGTTGTGATTTATTCTATTGGAACCTAGAACCATGATAGGGAACAATTGTGATTGATGAGATTGTTTGGTAACATGATTGTGATTGGAAATCGATATGTAGCATGGTTATGCGAAATTCTATCGTATCGTAAGCATGATTATTGGATTTGTATTCTTTGATCTATGGTGTAACAAGGATGTTACAAGAAGTAAAGATTTGAGTATTGTATCTAAGAAGGAATGTTAAATGATTACATGTTTAATGTGGTATGAATGGACATTACTAAGAAAGGATTTTGGCAATAAACTTGTAGTTGGACTCCCTACAAGTGATGAACAATGGGGGGAGTGTGGGACTTGCTCTACACTCCTACGCAGGCCTACTGTGACGACAGTAGTGTCCTTATAAATTTTGATAACTCAAGTAGGCGGAAGGTTCCGTACGATCTTGGGGGTATGCATACTAAGGTGATGGATGTGGAACGGAACGAAACCGTATTTACATTTCATCTAATAGACCAAGTTGTCTATTAAGGATTAAGTAGCCCGTATGATTCTAGAAAGATGACGGTGCCCGTTCGATGCCAAATAAATTGTAAAAACGGAATTTAATGTTTTTGTAGAATCATGTTTAGGAATTGTTATTATTATTCTGATTATGTTTAGTGTATTATGTAATTGATTATGTACGTACTCAACATAGCTGATTGTTTGTTATTTGTGTTGTTTGTTGACCTGTGATGAACCATTGATATTTCAATGGGGAGCAGATTAGGTATGCTGGTGATGCTGCATGAGTTTGGGCATATGGGGGATACTTTTGATTATAAACTTTTAAAGTGTTTTGGTTGAACATCCTAGAGATTGTTTATAATTTACAGAGTTAATGGTTTTAAATAAAAGGGGTCAATAGTGATTCCCGAGTTGTAGTTAAGTTAGCATTTTATTTCAGCTGCAATTTAGTTTTCATAATAGAGAGTAAGTTAGTGTTTTAAATTCAATAAGCCTTGCGTTTCACCGCGGCGGTAACACTCCCAAAGTCGATGCAACGTAGCTTAGACGTGTATGGAATTTGGGGGTGCTACATTATCGGCCTTAGAGCGCTTCTTCTTGCCCTTCCCTTTAGCAGAACCATCCCCCTTCAACCAATGTAGCTTGCGAAAAAGGTTCAGAGTTTCAGGGGAACCCTTAAAGCGGACCGTCCAAGCGTAGGCGAGCAAATTTCGCCACGGTAACGGCGTTAGCTGGGCTAAGCAGATGTTGAAGGCATTAAGGATCTTGACGATAAAGGGGTCAAGGGGGAATCTAAGCCCAAAACCAAGTTGATGGGCGTAAACGGCCACATGGTCGGCGGGGCAATCAGTCACCACACTCCCCTTAGCAGGCAAACTAAAGTGTAGTCGTCGGGGAAGGCAAAGGCCACTGCCGCCTTGCTGCAGAAATCATTTGACAGGCAAGTCTCCCTCCACTTGTTGTCAATCTCCTCAAAGGACGGACTACCATTCTCTATTACCGGTAGGAAAGGGCGATGGAGATCATCATTGTTATCATCATCTTCCGGTATAATTTTCGGTGGATCCTCGGCATCATCCTCAGCTTGCAAATCAGTAGATACACTGCTATCCATCATGGCACGCTCCACACTGAGGATATCATCCTCATTGATGTCGCCCTCTTCCAAACCGCCATCCTCCTCGGGATTCCCCATCCTCGGCATCAAAAATTCCATCAGTTGTCGACTCTTCTTCATCTATGGCAATTACCGGTCTAGAAGACAAAGCCTCGGCAGGGGGATTAGTCAAAGGAGTACTACCGGTCAGATCCTGGAAAAGTTGAGGAGATTTCTTTGCCAAGCCTAACATACTACCGTACTGACCACGGGGGATAACGGCAGTCAAAGGAGATACATCTAGGGTGGGGGATTTGGCAGAGGATAATCCCGGTGACGGAATGGTCTGTCCAACCCTACCTGAGGTACTACAATCCCTATCGGATTTAGACCTACGCTCTTTCGCTATGTCCACAAAAGGTTGTTTTTGAGGCTCTAAGGGGGGACCCTAAGACCAAGCAATAGAAGATCTACCGGAGCTAAAATCGCTATCGTTAGTAGAAGGGATACTCTTAGAGTTGTTCTTGGAATCCGAATTATCAGACATGCTTGAAAGCGTCAATGGGAAGAAAAGTTAGTGAAGGAGAAACGCACGAACCACTCCAAAAATGCTCAAAATGTTGAGAGTGATACAACCGGCACGAAATCTCGTCAAAGTGGTCACTTTCGAAGCGGAATGAGCCAATGAACAATCTGAGCTTGATTTCGAGAAATTTGGACAGGAATTGCAGGACTTATGAGCAAGAGAAGAATGGTGAAGTTGAGAGAAAACTCACCTGAGTACAAGTTCGAGTTTGGGATGATGGAAGAAATGGGGGGAAATTCCTTTATGTCAGGAGACAAACAGCTAGGATTTGCGCAATCTTTCAATTGCCTTGAGCAGATGACGCCACGTGTCGCTCCATGAACCTCAATCAATCAAACGGTTACTTGGGGGCTATCAACATGTGACACGAGAATCGAAGCGTCCTTCCATCTCCTGCTTGCTTACCATGTGTTCACACTTGTCGGCTCTAGTAAGATGTCGTCTTATGCGGAGTAAAAACCAGATACGCCTGAACAAGTCATACCTGGCTTAGGGGCTAGTTGTATGGGGGCTGTTAAAGTTCCTTACCGGTCCAACTGGGCTGCCATTGATCGACATGGTAAAGCTATCTTGATACTCCCTAAATACTAGGGTGCATATGGGGATTATACCGGTATTCCAATTATATCAGTGTCTGACTAATGCCTTGACGGTGTTCGTCATTTGGGCCTTCATAAAATGGGCCTGGACTCCGATCCAAGACTTACACAATAAGCCTACGAGCCTGAAGATAAGTACCAAAAAGAGGATAGAATTGTATCCAACCAACGGGAGCAGTGTCCTACCTTGCTTGGGATACTGTCGGCTCCTATAAATACCCCACGATCTGAGTCATAAGGTACGTTCACATATACTAATATACTCTACTTGAGATATACCAGCTATTACCCTTTACTGACTTAGGCATCGAAGGGGCGTTCCTCGGATCAACCCCTGGGGCTAGTTTACGTGTTCTGTCTTGCAGGACAATAAACCGGCATACTTGATTGAGGGATACCGGTTCACCCCAACAACATTTATTCCATACGGGAACAATGATCGTACCACCAAACTATATCTCTTACATATAGCTAAATTTCAATTTCAATTATCAAATCCTTAAGCCTTATGAAAATTTAAATATTAAAATTACAAAAGAAATAAATTGTACAATTTACCATTAGAATTAAAAGATGGGCAAGAAATGTAGGCCGATAAATATCATTATTTATTAACCTACTTCTTTGGTAAATTGTGAATGAAAAAATTCAAAATTTTTTAATGAAATTTTAAGTAAAATTATAATCTCAAACTACAAGCATCTTTGTAATCTCAAGCTATATAAATAAATTTGTGTTGCATTTAATTCAAAATGTTAAGATCAAACTACATGCAATAACTCGGTGCATCGCCTTGGCCAAAAACTAATTTTTCATTAAAAGTAGTACTCCCTTTGTCCCTTATTAATGTTCCTACTTTGACTTGTACATTGGCGATACTCATCTTTGAGACTTTGACTATTAACAAATGAAACCACATATTGGCAAAAAAAATTATAGAAACTTGATATTATTATGGTACTCTTTCACATGAATCAACTAAGACCCCACATGACTATACTTTTTCCTATATATTGGGAAAAAAATTAAAAGATTCTATGTAATTTTAAATAGTGCCAAGATTTCAAGTATTGAACATCAATAAGAAACAGAGAGAGTATATTTAATCATAAATGTAGTATATTAAATATAAAAAAAATAGTATAAAAAATCAACATATAACTAACAATTGATTAGCTACATTAAGACAACGATTTTTTATATTTGAAAATAATAGTTTTTCATGAGAACCTACTTCTTTCTTGACTTAATATACTTACGTATTTTGTTCCTATAAACAAAATTTGTTTATATCTTTATGGTTTAGACAAGTGGCAATATATTTTTCAGGGAACACTTTGATGAAAATTCCAAGAAAATAAGAATAAGATAATTTGTTCTTTGAAGTCGTTATTCAACGTTCGACACAAACTTTGATTGTGATTAGAAATACTCAATTCAGAAGCTTAATACTTGGCAAAATCAATCAAAACAAAACTGAATTTTATTCATGAGCAACACAAATATGAATAGAAGTACAAACTTAAATATAATAAAACACTAGTCACATAATTTAAACAACTCTTAACCATGTAGGAGTAATGACTAACACAATGCAGCGACTTAAGATAGAACTAGTATTTTGGCCCGGGCAACGCCTCGGGTCAATTGCAATAAACAAATATATTATTCATAAATTTCATAATTCATTTGTTACTTTTCGTATTTTTTTGTCCAGTGAGAAATTGAAAAATTGACATCATGACGTGATAAGTAAAAAAACCTTATAGGTTACATTTTTAAAATAATAGCTTAAAAGAAATTAGGGTAGGACAATATGTCATCAATAGTCTCTTGGTCGTCGTACTACCGTAGTAAGAGTTTTAGAGATCTAAATACTTGATTAAATCTTTTTAGTTAAATATAATTATTATAAGACTTTATCATATTTTATTTGAAACATTAGACAATAGTGTATTGATGGTTAAACTCTCACTTTTCATTTCAAAAGTTTCGTGTTCGATACCTTGCAATTACACAATATTTATATATTTTAATTGAGGAGTTCACATGGGCTCCTAAGCCTAAGGTGTTTATAGAAGTAAAACTTATGTCAAGTGTAAAAGATCCAATATAACTTGGGCTCTTTATAAAAAATAACCTAAATTCATCAAAATATTAAGATAAATAGTATCAAATCAAAACTGAGTCGCAACCGAAATTAGAACTCTTCAAAAAGGTTTGAATCATATTTGATTGAGATAATTGGTGTTAAATTTTCCTCATGCTTTAGACTTTAATCTTTTCGGCTTGCTAAACGTAGGAGGAGGGATTTGAACTCCCAGTGGCCAGTACCAAGGTTTGTAGCCACGTGCTCTATTCCTCTAAGCTACAAGCCCCACCCCACCTCCACTAAATCCTGAGAGTATCCTTAAAATAAGAATAACAATAACAAGAATGCATTCCAATGTGCTCTCTTTTTTGTTGTCGTTATTTGAGTTCCTGCTTCGTTGTTATGCAGTTTCTGGAATTGAAAAAGAGCACTAGAAAAAGGTCTCAACAATATAAGGTTGAGCATTTCTCTAGGGACAAACGATATTCATTTATCAGCTTCCTCTCCATTCTGAAAAGAGGTAGATTAAATATATAAGCATATAGTAGACCCTTTCTTAATTAGGAATTAGGAATTAGGAATTAGGAATTAGGAATTAGGAATTAGGAATTAGCAATTAGCAGTAAACTCTGTGGTCCATGGCTTCAACTTACAAACTATTAGTTATATTTGGCATCATATAAAACATGCTACAGTTTTTTTTTTTTTTTTACAGCTATAGGGTAACGCTTTGAGTAATACTGACTACATTCAAATCAACTTGTGGCTCCATTATTCTCTTCGGCACCATTCTGATTTAGCGTAAACCTCCAGCTATCCCCCTCTTGTATTTCCCATTGCTGCTTCAGCTCGTAGATAGCTCTTGATGCAGCTGCAGCAACAGCCGGGTCGCTATCATCTGCCAGTCTCTGCAATATCAATATTCATAGTTACTGCCAGGACTCCAGTCAAGATGTAGCATTGCTAGATATTACAAGCTCAAAATTAAACTCAACTAACCTGCAATGCTCCCATGCCTGCATTTCCAAGTGTCCACATTGACGGAGCCGCTGCTAATGCATTGGCTAATGCTTGCCTACATCATTTCAAGCAATTGTTTTCATTCGTGGAACCAAAATCAACACAATGATACCCAAAAACATAATTATAGATTTTCAAGTTGAACAGCCAAAAGCTGACATTCAAAAAACATAATTCGGGATACATAGAGTGTATTGTGAAAGAATCAAGTGAGACCTCAATAGTAGAGACCCAACCTCCCAACCACGACATTGGGGGTTCAATTCTCATCACGCCCAAGTTAGGGCATTGTGGTGGTTTATTCTTAATAAAAGACTCGATCAGTCTAATGGCTGAACTACATTCTGTTGTAAGTCTCCAGTTGATTTTCCACAAAGATGAAAAAAAGTACTTGGAAACACATTGCAGCTCCTGATTTACAGTCACCAGCTTTTAGAATTAAGACCTCGATGCATTCCTATGAAAGTATGAACTTAAAGCCAAAGGTGGAAACTCAATAAGATACTAAAAGATCCCTTACATTGTTCCCTCACAAGATATCTCTTTTAAACTGTTAGCATCACACTTTTCAGAACGTAAGCAAGTTTGAAAGATGTAATGCCTACCTAGTATTGACATTGGGAGAGCTAGAACACTCGGCCAAAAGTGACACACTTGATTTGCCATCCATAGCATCAAGGTCTATGAGCGTCGTAATTAACAGCTCAAGCTGTATCCAGATGTGAAAAAACAAGTAAAATTTACAGAAATAAATGTTTACATCAGTAATTCTGTCACAATGAGGTGTGTCATTTCTCATTTCAGACCTCTTCAGGATCCGTATAGTCAATTCCATCAGCTTCAGAGAGTGCAGATGCCATGCTCCAGTAAGCTTCCTGCAAACCGTGGCAACCAAAAAATCAGATTTTCAAGCTTCTACCTTCTTGCTATTATCAAAGAAACAAAAAGAAAAAGAAAAGCAAAATAAACCACCTGAAGAGCAGTAATGCGATCATTGGACACCTCACCGGGGAAGAAATCAAGAGCCTTCCCATTCTTTTCAAGCATTATATTTTGAGATAGGGACCCATAATTCCTGCGCAGTGGGCTAAAGGCCAAGAAGACAAATCATATACTACATCCGAAGTGATATAAAGAACAAATACTCTTCAACAAAGGACTTACATCTTAGTAACCATTATATCATGGATGTTCTTGACAAACTGCAAGACGAAAGTTCAGAACTTTCAAGTGCACAATATATAAATTGAACAATACACAATAAAAATATCATTAAGATTACACAAGTACTTGAACACAAAACATCATCAAACAGTCTTTTGATTGCAATATAACGTAAATGTTTTTCACCTCTAGGGCCATAAGGGTATCCTCCATCGCACGTCTCTTGGCACGTAGGTCAGCTCGCCGTAAGTCAGCCTGCGAATCAAAGGCCAACATCATCTAAAGAACGTTTGATGGTTAGTAAAAGCAGACTAGCATACAGCTATCCATCCATTTAGAAGTGACAGAAAGAGATTCCTTTGAAACATGTACGATATACCCAGTTATATTAAGCTCGAATCCACAAGTACAATCATATTGTATGTTCCAAGAGACCAAAGATATCTGAACTAAGAAAAGACAAAAATAAAACCTCCACAGAGATTTCGATCTTATATTGCACTATGCCAATCGGTTTATAGGCTTATACATCTCTGTCCTCCTAAAAGTACATGTAATAGCAGACTAGCATACAGCTGTCCAGCCATTAAGAAGTGACAGAAAGAGATTCCTTTGAAACATGTACAATATGCCCAGTAATATTAAGCTTGAATCCACAATTAGAATCATATTGTATGTTCGAAGAGACCTAAGATATCTGAACTAAGAAAAGACAAAAATAAAACCTCAACAGAGATTTCGATCTTATATTGCACTATGCCAATCTGTTTATAGGCTTAAACATCTCTGTCCTCCTAAATTACATATATGTTCGATGCCTTCCTGGCAGGTACTTTGTCCCCTTGAGCAGAGAACTTTGTAATTTTTACTACAGCAGAAACTTCTCTATGAAATATGCCATCTTCATAAGGCATACAAGCCCAAACCATTTGTTCTCATGCCTCACAAACGACTATTAACTACAACATCCTGGTTTGATGACAACTATCTCGAAACATATTTTACTACAAGAGGACTTATGAGTCTTGATGCAAGACCAAACATTGATATTGATACTATAATCATGAAATCCAATATAAAGATTTATGAACCACTAATACATTCGGTGACCCACCTAAGCTCAGACACATAGTCTACAGTCAATTTAAAAAGAGGTTACTCACTAACACAGTCGGATACTCGGATCTACACAGGCACAGAACGGGACACTGCCCAGCAAATACATAAAACAGCACGTCGCATGGATAAAACACAAAAAACATCATTCTATCACAGACAAAGGTGGCTCAGTGGTAAAACCATTATAGCGTGTAGGTCGCAGGTTCTCACTTTCTTTGTGCAAATTGCAGTCTTTTCCCCCTCTTTTTCTTTACCTTCTTTATTCCTTTAGTTTATCTTGATTTTATTTTGTGAAAGAGTTTCTTATTCTCATTAACAAATATATCTTTCAAACAAATTTTCTGTACAAGGCCAAATTCAAACATTCTTTCAGATGACTATTGTTTTTAAGATAACTTGTAGAATTCGAGTTACATTTTACCTCAGATTTCTTATTAAAAAAATGAATTTTTTTTGACTCGCTCCTAATGACTTTTGAGTTAATGAGGATCTTTGAGGGTTCAGAAGCTATTATGCTAGGAAATATTTCTTCCGTTGTTTTATTATGTTAACACTATCCTTTTTGTGGCTTTACAAAATAATGTTAACATATCTTGTTTAGTAGGTGATACTCTGTTTCTCTTTCGTATCACATGGGCACATGCAACTCATCTCTCTCTCATTACATGGTCTTCTTAATCCATGTGCAAGCTTCATATACTAACAATATTCTAAATAGAATAAAAATGGAGGGAGTAGAACGTTTTAGGCCATATCAGTGGATGTATGGAATTGACGTGCTGATGATGTTTCCCTCTATGGAGCTTAGGATAAGAAAACATATATAAAAGGAAAAAAAACTATGAAGCAGGTTTTTTATTTATTCCTTACACAATCTTTCTCCAGCTCAAAGAGGATATTAGAAAATTCAAAACACATATGAAAAGATAATGATCCATGAGAGTCAAACATTAAATCGCTTTTAAACAATTCTAAGATTGTCAAACAGTTTTAAATAGTCCAAAGTATCACCAATACTAGACTAATTCAAGTTGCAAATTGATTTTCCAAAATTTATCTAGTCAACACTCAACATCAAGTTCATACTATGGCCATAGTTATGAACGTGCTGATTGTGGAAACGTCATTGATTGATTATGAATACGCAATTGTTTTGCTGGCTTAGTTTATGAACTAAAAATAGAAAGTGGGCAAGGTAAGGGTGGAGGATGGATATTCTTTAGACCTGATATGGTCGGCTACGCTCCATAACGAATCTCGGGGGTAGTATTGATCGCTCCATAACGAACCTCGGAGGCGGCGTTTAGTCCAAATCCCGTACTTGCCACCGATTTGTCTAACGGAATGAGCTATGCCACCGTTGCAAAGGGGAAAGTAATGGTTTCAAATAAAATGTTTGTAATCGGGTCAAGTAAAGATTACGAGTTTTCCACTCATTTTGGAATTTAGTCAAGTTATTGGTTTAACGAAGGTGATTTTCCACTACGATTTAATCTAATTAGGAGTTAAATTTAGTTTATAGTTGTTGAGTTTGTTTCATTAGAAGCTCGGAAGAACGGGCTGTTACAAGATGATTTAACCAAATCAACAAACAAAACAATCTTTCAATTACTAGTAGAAATAATTGGCGTGATGACATCAACTATAGCACAACCAACTAAGTTAGGTATAAGCAAAATAAATAACAATATGGGGTGAACTTAATGATATTGTCCTAGATTCCACCATATCCCAGTGAATCTTTCTATAGTTCTTTGTAAAATTTGCTTTGGACCAAAATAAAGTTAATTTATTCCAAACACACCTTCTATTGCTCGCCACCACAACACCTAGCACCCACCAAGCACACTCACACATATCACCCACCAAGTTGTCCCTCCCCTACTTCGGCAACCCCGCTCCCCCTATCCTTAGTTAATACCACAATATATTTGAGCCAAGCCCATCCCCTTTCCTTTCTCCACTAGATCTTCCACCTTCCCCTTCTCCTTCTTCCCTTTCGTCAACCCCCCTTCCTAAGGTGAATGGGCTTCGTGGGTGGTACGTGTGTCAAAGGGATAGAGGGCAGCTTTCTCTAACAAGAAACATAAATAAAAATAAATGAAATCCGACGAAATCTATAATGATGTGCCATTATAGTTGGTGTCATTCTTCGGTTTTGTTGATTTGTGCTGTTCCATTAATCAAGTTATTTAGGACAATTTTTTCTTAATATTAAACACTATCATGTTCCAATATTTTTAAAAGACTAGTAAATCTTTCTACCCTACCTCAATTCCTCTCTTTATCCAAGCATTAACAACCAAGTATGAACCCCTAGTCCACCCTCTTTAAATGCCCTTGATCTTTTCTTTCATGTCCTATCGCACCTTTGCATCAAACCTTTTTCATCTTCAGTGATCGTCCTCTCAAGCATCAACTATTCTTGGACTGTCCATCAATGTCCTACGCCCCACCCTTTCTCTTACTTGAACCATGTGACGAAAACTTTTATGGTCTTCTACACGTCTCCAAGTCAATCATTAGACAACCAATTCACCCTCCAATGCCATCATCCTCTCTTTAACCACTTCAAATCGACAATGGCAATATGTATTGAAATGGTTAAGATGATTCGAATGAATGGAATCTTGCATATATTCCATCATATGTATAGCATAATTTAGATCAAACATTCCCCTCCTTACCCGACCCTACCTGTAGCCAAAAAAAGTTTGATTCTCTATTTGTGTATTTTTTGGTCTTAGTCTTTCACATGTATTGTTCCAAATTTTAGTGCATTTTGGGATCCAAGGTTTCTTCGTTGTTAAGCTCATAGGATAACTTGCTCGAGGATGAACAAGGAGAGGGGGAACATCCTCGGCGGTAGGAGGTAGGAGAAGAAAAGAGCGGGTCAGAAACATTCTAAAATTTCTGTTAAGAGACTTCCTAAAATAAACTAGCAATTCTTAATTATAAGTAAAGAGCTCGTAATTAAGAATCAAATGCTTTGAACAACGATATTTTTTTTTTTTTAGGAGATTACTCTTCAACTTGGATGTTGCTTGTAAGTAATCGAATATAGGATCATTTGGGGTGGATGCAAATATCACCCTTTCTCCTTCCAAAAAGGATATGCATTTACTTTAAAGTTCCGCACTCATATCCTATATGAGTAGTTTTATTCTTTATAAATTGTGTAGTCATATGAATGTAAAAGGCATTGTAGGATCAATAGGTTCTAAAGACTAACCTATAGACACAAACAGAAAACTAACAGAATGGCATCATATACAATGATCCTCTAGGATCGAAAAAAAGAAACAAAATCGAGTTTGTGTATAACTGGTTATCAGAGGACTCCATATACCAAGATTATGTAAGTTATACCACATGTCACACAAGATGTAGTAATAAATTACAACTAACTCTCAAACAGAAATCAAAAGAACAAGTATCACAACAATGACGCTCAAAGAACCAAGAAATAAAACAGGTTGATGGGTTTTGGAAGACTCCAAACACCAAGAAAATGAAGGTAGGAATTAAAAACTACAACTGAAACATTGCAGATTCAATAGGAACTGGACATTTGCCTGCAAGATATAATATGAATCATCTCATGAAATATTACTGCCGCAAACTTTTCAAAATCTAGGAACAGACGATTAGTAGACTAGACAAGGGCCAACACCTAAAATTTTACACATGCATGATTTTAAATGAAAATCACAAAAAACATCTTTGGCAATTCAGGAAGACCAAAGTGAGTTTGATTGCAGAGAATGATGCAGGCGACATGAATTTTGTGGTAACACAACTCGATCATATATAAGACATTGTCAGACAAACCTCTAATGCTCCATCACTCCAGTGTTGATCAGCTACAATCTTTAGCCTTGATTCTGCTTTATCTTTAAGAATCTGATATGGTTAGCAATAATAAGTATAGAGCCTTTCCATTGACATTATAGTCAAAGTGCATACTATAGCAATGTGATGTGATGAAAGTTGCAAAGATTAAAATTTAATTATGAACAAGTCAAAGTGCATACTGTAGCAATGTGATGAAGGCGTTCAGCCTTTCTCTTGACATTATAGTCAATTTTCTCAGTATCTTCCCTCGCTCGAGCTATAAACCACAAAATACCAGGCAAAGAAAAGTTCAGCATTCATAGGAAAACAAAATACAAGCAGTAACGCTTTACGAAGATAACCATATTCCTGTACAAGATTCGGTTCATCATAGAAGAAAAAGAGAGCAAGTACTCCGTAGCGAATGATGAGAATTATGACATTACGAGTGGAGATGGTTGTTTAGGATACTACACCAACACCACCAATCATTAACTTTTTGTAACCCTCCAAGAATGCTAAAAAATGGGACTCCAAGCTTAAAAGAAGACTTAATAAGTTTGTACTTGGTAACAGAACTAAAAAGGTCATCTTATATAGTGGTTAATAAACTTCTTGCACCTCTCATTTTGTAATCCATGCACTCAAATCAAGCGACTACCAGAAAAAAGTTATCTATATATTGAAGGGGTAATGCTATGCACCTTTAAAATATTCCTTATCCTGATCGGGAAGAGCCTCACATGAGGTACCAGTGGTAATGACAACTGGTACAATTACGGGAAAAATATATACATAACAACAATGAACTTACCATCTAGCTTAAGAAACCCCAAACCTAGGATTGCTACATCTTGGCGGGCACGAGCATCAAGGCGGCGTAGGCCACTGCAAGGAAAACAAAAGCAGAGTAATGAGCGAGGTTTTATTAATGAGACTCATCATAGCATGGATATGTGTGATATTTAATTGTTAAATGTTGAAGCGGAAGGTTTGTGCAGATTTTCACATTGCACTTCAGCTCAAGGGCTTTCCTCCCCATATCATTCGTCATGTCTTTGTTTGTCCGTGTCACAAAATAATTTCTCAGATTGTCACTTTGTTTAATTCACAAGATCCTAGGTTTTCTTTATTCTAGATGTAGGGGTGGAGACAGCACTAAATTAACATTGCACGTTAAACTGAAAGGTAATTCCAATCAAGCAACTTCAAGCAGTTAATCAGTTGACTCTTATATTGGTAAGCAAAGTTAATAAGGTAAAAAAAAGCTAATAGAAAGAAATACAAGAAGCTATCAAACTATCAGCATTACCGAGAAAGTAAGACCATATCTTTACGTGCTCTTTCATTAACAAACTTAGCATCATTATGAGCATATTTATAGGCTTCGGCTAGTCCTTGAGTTGTGGAAGCCAACTTCTGAACCTCTTCCTCTTCGATCCCATCTCTGGAATAAAAAATAGACATTTATGAGGACAAGGTATTCGTTTTCTGAAAGCGGAAAATTAATGAAATCAACTCAAGGCCACATGTAACAGGATATTTCTTCAAGGAGAGAAGATAAAGATACAGAGTGTTACATTGCAGAGAATATTTAGAAAGAGCATGTAAGATACAAGAAAATGACACAATATTGACACAATATTCATCACGTTGGAAATAAAAACGATGAAATAAACTGAAGAAAACATAATAAGTGGGATGATACACAAACTCCCTCCAAGAATGATAGAATATCAAATGCTGGAGAATGGTGCATAGGGGATGATATTTATAATACCCAGATATATCCACACATTCAGAAGTATGTCTAATGTCTTCTCTTGACTTTGTTTGAGGAGCTTCTGTCAAGTTGCATTGTACTAACAATCTTCGGCAAGTTGCATAGCTTGTGGCCCTCCTGCATATGCCCCATAAACACTGCGGGGGAGGACTTGATCTGGCTTCCTTGTAACACTCACTGCTTGATCTTCTTAAAATGGCACCTTGATTTCCACTATGAAAACTACATCTTGGCAGATTAGGTACGTAACATAAAATTGCTTGTCGGTTAGAAGTAGCAGTTTGATCTGCAACAGCGGGATATCTTAATACTTTGCTTGGGGTCAGAGCCATGGGTGGATTAACAGTTGAAGCTTTCTAAGCCCAGTGACATTTCACTACTGGAAGCTCACTGTTGGATACACCTAACAATGGGAGAAAAAATTATTCTCCACTTATGAGAGCTATGCCAAAATTATATTTGATATATGCAAATAGTCCATCTAATGGTGACACTTTTGCAATTTCGGACAAATAACGGGTGTTCTTATCTCAAAAAGAAATGAATAAGTAATCTGGGAAATCATTTTCACATAAATTCCCAAAAATGCCACTGATTTATGGAAATAGTGCAGATAGCTTTGCCAATTTTCTATCCTTTAAATACAATAGTGCATATATGGGATGAAGAGTTGAAGAGAAACAGTAGACAAAGGACGCAAATAAGAAGCATATCATATTGGGGCACCTTTGAATTAGGGAAAATAGAACACAGCAGAAGTACTCTTGTTCTATGAAGAAAAACAAGCTGTTCAAAAATATAGACATGAATCTTTTGTAAAGGCAAATTCACATATTAACTGGCGTAAATTCAAACAAGCCAATGAGGCATAGTTTATGTTGAAGGGTTCTGCAACAGCCCAATAATATAACCCACATCCACGAAAGCAGTCATGTTGTATTATATCATTTCATTTTGCTAGTGGCTCGTCCGAGGAAATCTTAAGTTAGGAACAAATAAAAACAAGTTACAATTGCAAACAAAACTCTCTAATAATACTTCGAGCAAACTAGCCACAGTGGCCCCATATGAATTCTACACTCTTTTAAAAAAAAAATCCCTATCTTACACTTTGGATCCCCAAAGACTCCCCTATTATGAACAAAATTTGTGCACAGAGCGTCAAATAATACATGCCAAATTCTTGTATCATGTATCTTCTATGGAATGGTTCTTGTGTGTAGTTGTGTTTTGGTGGGAAAATAAATTTGTGGGTAAACAAAATTTGGACCCATTTAGGTTCATAAGATTAAATTCATTTTGATGACAGATGGATAAAATTCTTTAGGATATTACACGCTAAATTATTTCCCTGAACAATTGGGTAATTACAGTACTAGTATAGTATAACATAAACTGTGTATCATCAATAATTGCAAAAACATCCTGTTAAGTTGTCAACAATACATATGCAAATTCAATCATTGGTTTCAAACCTCATATGAGTTAACAATTAATAGTACTGTCCTCTTTTATTCTCAAAGCATGCTTAAAAAATTATAGAATCCCTTTTGGGTAAAAGTAATTTGAGCGCAGAGCATCAAATAAAGTCGAGCTGATTAGAAGTTTCAAATATGAGTAATTCATTTGAACAAAATTGCGAAATAAATCTGAGAAGAAAGAGAAAGAGAAAGAGTAAGAGAGAGTACACAACTTACCTGAGAGAGACCAAAAGCGAGAGAAGACAGAGAGGAGGTATAAACAGTAAAGATATGTAAGGCAATGCAGGGATATAGCAGTAATGGGTTGAGACTCGAGAGTTGAGAGTGAGATGAGAATAATTTGCCACCACTAGGACTAGCTACCCAGCAAAGGAGTATTAAATTTTTTGGATTGTGTCAACAGTAGTAGTGGGGCGGGGATGGGTTTAGATACGTATTTGATAATTGGTGGGGCGGGGATGGGTCTAGAATTTTCCCCCGTAATGAGTGGTGGGGCGGGGATGGGGATGGGAATTTTATGCGGGTGAGGGTGTGGAGGTACCATCCTCCGCACCCGCATCACCCAATTGCCATCCCTAAACACCAGCCCCTTTTGTCTACTGGCCAAATAAATGTTTCGTCCAAGTAGAGCGGTCAATTTAATTACTCAAGTCGGGTTTAGGTCGGGTCATCTCAAGTTTCATGTCATGTTCAGTGAGGACGTGCCAGGTCATCAAATCCAACAGGTAGTAGGGTCCGGTTGGAACTCGAAAGTGGTCGTAAGTTGGTCGATTTGCCTCGATTTATTTCTTCTTTCGGATTCGATCGGGTTCTGCACGGCCAATTTCGGGACAGTTATCTTTCGTGTTCATATGGTGTCTGATCCAGTTTATGGCAGTTTTGTAGCAGCCCTAGCAGGTGCTTCCAGGTTCAGGTTATCTATGGATCAGATAGTTATCAGGTCTAGATAACTGTTGGAACACAAGGTGACATCAAGAAGGGGGGGTTGAATTGAGTGACTAAATCTAATCGATTTTCGCAAAAAACGCTTTTATGGCACAGTGCCGTGCACTGTGTTATTTACTCGTAAAATTTCCGATTAATGTTTTTGCTCAAACGAAACTTAATCAAACACTAAAACAATAATATCAAATAATAAAACACAGGAATTTAACGTGGTTCAATCTCACCTCTGAGATCTACGTCCACACAAACTATTCTTTTATTATTTGAATCGTAAAATATCAACCTCTCGATACAATCCGATTCCCCCACTACTAACTCTAGTAGTGCTCCCCAACACTTAACTCTAAGTGTTGCTACTCTCTATAATATAAGAATTACAGAAAGAAAGATTCCTCAAAGGCGTGCTTCTTATTCAAGCAAATAGAGGATCGTTACAAGCTTTGTTTAGTTTCCTAATCTGACTAGGACTCAGTGCTATACTCTGTGCCTTTAGAAAACTGTTTTCAGCTCTTAATCTCTCCGATTTTTTCCTCTCTGAAAACGTGAACTTTAAAACTGATTTTCAATCCCTTATATATGTTGGTAAACAGAATAAAAATCCTTTTCCAGGTTCTCTTATCTTTTGAACAATTTTAATTCCTTAAATCAAGGGATAAAATTCTTTTCCTAATCAAAAACCAATTTGATCTTTTATAAAACTGATTTTCCTTTTCCTTATAGGATAAGGATTTCTCCATATCTTATATTAACTAGATCAATTCTTTAAATCAGATACAAACTTGATCACATCAGTTTTTCTCATATATTTCGAAAATTCTTTTCCTCAAAACTATATCCGAAAATCTGATTTTTTATAAAAACTTTTCATAAACAGTTTTTCTCAAAACGTTATTATTTTCTTTAACAAACTGGATTTTCGAATTTCTATTTTCTTTTATATAGATATATAAAATTAACATAATTATTTATTTCCTTAACTCTAAGAAAATAATAATTATCCCAATATTATATTTCTATATTTGGCACATAATATATCATCTAGTTCTAGCATATTACATTTTGCATATAGTAACTAAACTTGGAATTCAATATAAACTAAGACTTCAAACTTGATTCTTCACTTCTTCAAAGTCTTCATTTACTTATTCCTTTCTCAACCATCTGTAACAAACTTCCATACTATAACATATTATATTTTTCATCATCAAAACTTAACAAGCACATGCACAACAAATTCCCCTTTTTGATGATGACAAACATGCAATATAATATTATACAAGAACCATTTTCCTTTAAATTTTCCCCCCTCAAAATAAGCACTCGTTATTGTCATTAAGAATAGATAGCATAGATATAAGACATAACATCGCTCACAAACACCCACACTTTCAAAACATCATAATCCAATATCCAAAGATACCAAAGCACATAACCAAACGTGAACGAGAGAGATTATAATTTCTTTCCTAAGGCTAAGTATTAAACCAATCTTCCCCCTTTTGACATTATCAAAAAGGAACCACAGGGATTTGTTCAAAATGAGAGTCCTAACACAATAAGTCAGTTGCTCAAACACTTAAGCTAGTGATGCTGGTGCTACAATGTTAACCAATTCACAATCTTCAAAAAAAAACAAGAAGCAACCATATAACATCACCAAAAACAGCTTTGAAAAGTAGTGTAGGTAACCAAAAAAAAAAGTAACCCTTAGTAAGAACAAGAAGGAGTCAATGGAAAAATCAAAGGCGAGGGGTCGAGAAGCGTGTTGAAGGCACTCATAATTTGTCGATGCCGTTGCTCCGGCCAATCTGTCTCGAGCGCGTTCCTCGGCCAACATTTGTTGCTTGTTGTCTGGCTGAGCCGAGCCATCTCGGTCTTTCATCCGAAGACAACCAAAGACAAGCTTCCTTAGGGCCGGAAACCCAAAAAATCTTTCTTTAACAACTCACCACCCAAAGACACATAGCTCCATCTTACTCAAAATACCATCAATCATAACATCCTTGGCACTCTCCCCTTAGAAGAATCAAGCAAGACATCATAAGCCCGAAACAATTTAGTCGCCCACACACCATATGGTAAAAAAGTGGGTGAGGAGGGTAAATGGCGCATGTGATGAAGCATGAGGTGGGGTAAACTAATAGGGTGACCATGATCTAGTAACCATAACGTAACCTGATCCATAATCAAGCAATCACCTCGGTTTTCAACACGAGGAAGCAGAGTTTTTGTAATTATACTACGTGCAAGTTTGTATTTGGCGAGAAGAAGAGCAAAGCAGGAAAGATTTGGGCATGGGTGAGGGGTTGATCGACAAGGTGGAAGAAATTGTGGTATTATCAATCCCCTCAAGAAATGGCCAACTTTTAGTATTATAATAAGAGAACCCGGCATAAGGTATTCCTAACACAAGGGCTAGGGCAAAGAACATCTAAATTCAAAGCAACCCCATTTACGGATGAATGCAACACCAAATCACCATCAATAGATAAATTTCGATAAAATTCTTGAATTTCATTCGCATAAATTGCATCATTAAAGCTTAAGAGAGAAAACCCAACCTTGCATGGCAATGGAATCGAAAGAAACATAAATTCACGACGAGCCAACCAAGAAGCCGGGAAAATTCGACCCCGAAGAATTTTCGGCCCGAGATGAAGAGGTAGGATTTTTCACCTCTTGGAAGCGAGAGGGACGAGATTTGCGAGTACCGGGAGATTTGCGCTTCTTTGTCGGTGGTGGCGAAGAAGTAGGATCGCCGGAGACAAGCTCGGAGGGACCGTTGGAACGACGAGAGCCAGGCGACGCAGCCAGGGAAGGGTTTTCGGGAGGGTTGGAGGGTCGAGGGTCGGAATTAGGAGCCGCGATGTGAGTGGGGTTGTTTGGCGGTGGAGGAGGAGGTGGGTTGGAGGGAGGATTCGAAATTTCGGGTGAGGGGCTGGAGGTGGTGAAGGAATTTTTGATTTCTTGGGTGTGGGTTTTGATTTGACCCGTGTTTTGGACTTCACCGCGGATCACGAGTAAGTTTCTTGGTCGGCGATTTGCGGGTGGTTTTCACTTTCACCATGGTTGGAAGATTGAGAGAAGGAAAGTGAGAAAAGTGATGAGAAATCAAAAAAAATCTGAAAGAAGAAGATGAAGTTGGGGAGACGGAGATCTAGGAAGTTGGGGGTTGGGTTTTTGGGCTTAATGTAGGAATTAACGATGAAAAGAGGTAAAAAAAATAAGGAGGGCGGGTTTTGTTTAGAAAGACTGCATACTAGTAATCACAAGGGTCGAACCTTTGACAATTATTTTATGAAAAACAATTTTTCAAAACATTTTTTATGTGAAAGCAACATCAATTTTAACAAAAAAACTGGTGATGTATGAGATGTTTTCAAGGAAATTCATGAAGCAACTTAGGTTGAGATTATCGTGACAAAGATCAATAGCTCTTGTGTGAGTCCTTATAATATCACATAGACTATGTCTCACCCCCTCGTTTAACAAATCATGTACTCGGGACTCCAATTGACATACTTAAGGAAGAAAACAGGCATAATACACAACTAGATTCCCGTAAATTAATCCCAAAGCCACTCTAAGTTTTTCAAAACGCTCACGAGCAAGTGGTTTGGTGAAAATATCGGCTATTTGATCATCAGTGCAAATGAATTCAAGTGCAATATTACCTTTTTCTACATTATCACGCAAAAAATGATATCTTATTTCAATGTGCTTAGTACGTGAGTGTTGAACTGGATTTTTTGAGATGTTAATCGCACTAGTATTATCACACATAATGGGTACATTATCAATCATAACTCCGAAATCTCGTAATTGTTGTCTTACCCATAATACCTGTGCACAAGCATGAAGCAACTGCAACATATTCAAAACCTCGGCGGTGGAGAGAGCCACCGAGTTTTGTTTCTTGGAGGCCCATGATATTAAGCATGGACCTAAAAAGGTGGCCGTTCCGGATGTACTCTTTCTATCTACCAAAAACCCGGCATAATCTCGCATCGAAAAACCAATCAAGTCAAAATTTCCTCCTTTAGGATACCATAAATACAGATTATTGGTTCCTTTTAGGTATCGAAGAATTCTTTTACTGACCTTAAAATGTGATTCTTTTGGACAGATTGAAATCGGCACAGAGGCATACACCGTGCGGAATATCCTGGTCTACTAGAAGTTAAATAGAGAAGTGATCCAATCATACCTCGTAAGTCGCTCTCATCTACTTTCTTACCATTTTCATCAAGATCTATCTTGGTAGCAAAGTAGGTAGAGGGGTAGAATGAGTCTTAGAATCTTCCATACCATATTTTTTCAAGAGCTCTTTCACGTATTTCGTTGATGTATCATTATTCCCGTCTCAAGTTGTTTGACTTGTAACCCTAGGAAGAAACTTAGTTCTCCCATCATAGACATTTCAAATTCACTTTTCATTAGTTCAAAGCAAAATAATGACACAATAATCTCGGTTGTGGCCCCAAATATGATATCGTCAACATAGATTTGGACAATCAACAATTCTTCCCCCTTAGTTTTTAGAAATAATGTCCTATCTACCGAGCCTCGTTTGAATCCGTTTTCCATTAAAAAGATAGATAAGCTGCTCATACCAAGCTCTAGGAGCTTGTTTTAATCCATAAAGAGCCTTATCAAGTTTAAAAACATGGTTAGGAAAATCAAGATCAACAAAGCCGTGGGGCCTCTACATATACGGTTTCTTTCAAATAACCATTAAGAAATGCAGCCTTAACATCCATTTGATAGAGCTTAATATTTTTAAATGCAAAGAAAAGCTATTAAAATTCTAATAGCTTCCAATCGAGCCACAGGGGCAAAAGTTTCATCAAAGTCAATTCCCTCCGCTGATTAAATCCTTGACATACAAGTCTTGCTTTATTTCGAACAATCATCCCACTATCATCTAATTTATTTCGAAAAACCCATTTTGTGCCAATAACCGATTGATTAGTGGGACGAGGTTCTAAATGCCAAACTTCATTTCTTTTAAATTGATCTAGCTCATCTTGCATAGCAAGAATCCAATCAGGGTCGGCCAATGCAATTTTATAATTTACAGGTTCAATTTCAGATATGAAAGCATTGAAAGCACAAAAATTATGAAGAGATGAACGAGTTTGTACCCCCTTGGCAATATCAGTGAGAATTAAATCAGTAGGGTGCGAACTCTGATGTTTCCACTTCTTTGGAGTGAAGGATACGTTCGTAGCACAAAGTGCCATGCTCGAGCCGTTGCTATTGAGTTCAATTCTTCGAGTATGGCAAGTCACTGTGGATTCATCTTGTGGTCTTTCTTCATCTACCACTTCTTCTTCTTCCAGCTCTTTCAATAAGATCTCGTTCATTTGAATTTTCAATTTGTTCTCCGGACCGTGCCACTGATCGTGTTACCGAGGATGTTTCCAACCGTTTTTCAAAGATAACGGTCCTCTTGTGCATCGATGTTTCTCTAATCACCCAATAGAGAAGTCCTCATCATCATCTACTCGCACTTCTTGGGAATTTTTGTCAGTTTCATCAAAAATAACATGGACACTCTCTTCCATACGCATTGTTCTTTTGTTATATACTTTATATGCTTTGCTATGAGGAGAGTATCCTATGAACACCGCTTCGTCACTCCTTGGATCAAATTTTCCCAAATTATCTTTACCATTATTATGAACATAACAAGTACATCCAAAGCATCTAAGGTGAGAGATATTTGGTTTTCTTCCTTTAACAAGTTCATAAGGAGTTTTATTCAAAATGGACCGTACTTTTGTCCTATTGTAAATGTAACATGCGGTACTTACGGCCTCGGCCCAAAAATTTCTAGGTAGGCCACTATGTAAAAGCATAGTTCGTGACATGTCTTCCAAAGTACGGTTCATTCTTTCTACCACTCCATTTTGTTGTGGAGTTCTTGGAGCGGAGAAGTTATGATCAATTCCATTTTCATTGCAAAACCTTTCAAAATTGGTGTTTTCAAACTCAGTGCCATGATCAGTTCTGACAGACAGCAATTTGCAATTTGTTTGATTTTGGACTTTTCGAATATGGACTAGAAATACTTCAAAAGTTTCATCTTTTCCACTAATAAATAGAGTCCATACAAATCTGGAGAAATCATCAACAAGGACTAGAACATATTTGCTACCACCTCTACTCCTTACTCGCATAGGACCACAAAGGTTCATATGAATTAACTCCAAAGGTTTAGAGGTGCTAACAAATTTCTTTGATTTAAAAGAAGATCGAACATGTTTACATCTAGCACATGCTTTACAAATTGTTTCCCAATCAAAAATTATTGAAGGTAAACCATCAACTAAGTCCATTTTTCTCAATTTGTTAAGCAATCTTGAGCTTACATGTCCAAGTCTTTTATGCCAAAGTAGAGGATTATCTTGCAAAGACACTCATACATGAAATAGTATTGTTAGGTAAGTTGTTTAAACATGTTAAGTAGACATTATTTACCCTCTTCCCTTCCAATATCAATTCATGAGAATCCTTGTTAATGATTTTGCACATATTAGCGTGAAATTCAACAACATTACCTCGATCACACAATTGTGAGATACTTAACAAATTGTGTTTCAAACCATTTACCAAAGCATTACGTTCTCTATGGAGTGTGTTAGAGATTTGCCGACGTTTCCAATACCGATTATCTCTCCCTTTTTGTTGTCGCCAAATGTTACACACCCTCCATGGTGGGCTACTAGTGAGAGGAATTGAGATTTGTCACCAGTCATATGTCTTGAGCAACCACCGTCGAGATACCATAGGCCGCTTCCTCTCACATTCGCCCGCAAAAAGATCACTTATTAGTTTTAGGAACCCGGATTTGCTTGGGTCCCTTTTTCTTTCGCTGAGCCTCTAATAGATCTTTTCTAACCCATATTTGATTTACATACTTAACATTCTTGGTAACACTTTTTTCTTGATATTGCAGCTTATCCATAAGGTGTCCATTTTTTCCACGTAAGTTGCAAATCAAATACTCGTGTAAATCAACATATTTTCGCTTACGAAAGTCTTTTTCAAAGTTTTCGCGGCACCGTGCCTTACACTCGTGCTTCTCGGTCCGTATATCCTAAACCGATTCTCGTTTCGATTGCTTGTTGTACTGGAAATATAATCTAGGGCTTTTTGACTCGTCTAACCATTTTTCATATATTTTCCGAGCAATAGTCAATTGTGATTCCAAAAATTCAATGTAGTGTTTAGATCGATATTCCTTTTCTTGAAATTTCCAAATCTCTTTTAGCTTTATCAAGTTCGTCACTTATCTTAGCATCATGAGGTAGCATGAGTGGAACAATTCTAGATCTATGTCTCGGACTCCTTCACTTTAGTTAACTCAAGTTTTAAAGATTCGATTTGTTTTTCGAGATTCGAGTTTTTTCCTTCTAGCTCAGTGTACGGCACAGTGTTATCAACGATTTCTTTTGTTAGAGACTTTTCGTACCTTAAGGCACTCAACTCAATATTTACTTCTTCGACGGTTTTTTTCAGTCCATCATTCTTTTTCATCGCTTCTTTACAGTCCTTTAATAATTCCTCATATTCCAATTCCAACCCAATCTTTTGCTTAGTCAAAATTTTTACTTCTTTTTCATGTTCGAAAATTATCATTCATCTCTTGACAATCATCAATGACATTACTAAGCAAGGTAGCAAGTTGGTTTTTCGAAAGAAGATGAATTCAAGGTTTTAGAGAGATAAGACTTACCTCACTATCTTCTCGTTTCGTCTTGAGAATTAGAGCTTTTTGCCATTAAACACAAGTGGGAATCGTCCCGGCACTGTGCCCTTCTCTCGTGATGTCTCGTACAAAGATTCGAGACATAGTTTTGCCTCATGGCACCGTGCCTCTGGACGGTTCTTCATCGTAGTCCGAATCTCCCCAAACTGCAGCCTATCATGGCCTTTTTGAACTCTTTCTTGGATTGTTCCCTTCTTTCTTTGGGCTTCTCATCATCCCATAAGGGACATTCCTTAATCCCGTGATTAAACTCTCCACACTTGAAACAACCTGGAGTTAGTAGCACTTTTCTTTGAATTGGAGGTAGTGCCTTTTCCTTTGAAATTTCCAATTTTCCTAGAGTTATTAAATTTGTTCTTTTTGAGAAAATTTTGAAATCTCCTAGTGAGAAGTGCAACATCATTATCACTATCACTATCTTCGCTTCCAATTCCGCTCTCAAGGCTAGACCTTTGTTTTTTGGTTCATTAGTTTTGGAATCTAATACAAGTTCGTGAGTCATTAATGATCCAATTAGTTGTTCTAGTGAGAGTTTAGTTAAATCTTTTGCTTCTTGAATGGCGCTTATTTTTGGAAGCCATCGACTTGTTAAACTTCTTAGCACTTTTCTCACTAAATCTTCGTAACTATAAGTTTTGCCTAGAGAACGTAATTCATTAGTGATTAGTGTAAATCTAGTGAACATTTCTTTAATAGATTCGTCCTTATTCATGGTAAACAGCCTCATATTGTTGGACTAGCAAATCTATTCTAGATTGTTTTACCTCATTCGTACCTTCGTGGGCCAACTCCAAACGTGTCCCATATTTCTTTTCTTTGTAGTGCAAGCGGAAATTCTTGAGTATTCATCGTGTCCAATACCATATTCGAGAATACTCATTGCTTTGTAGTTCTTTTCGGCTTTTGCATAGTCGATGTAATCGTAGTCATCTTCATCCTTGTCGACCATCTTTCCTTCGCCGTCTTTTCCTTGGATAAGGATTGGTCCTTTTCTAATAACCTTCCAAAGGATTCATAATCCGATCCTTGGATGTAGATCCTCATCCTTGCTTTCCACCATCCGTAGTCTTTTACGTTGAAAATCGGGCACTTGGTGTGTCTATCTCGAGAGTCATCTTGCATATTCATGATGTGTATTCTCTAGGGATGAGCCTTTCGAGAATAACCCGCTCTGATACCACTTGTTGGAACACAAGGTGACACTCAAGAAGGGGGGGTTGAATTGAGTGACTAAATCTAATCGATTTTCGCAAAAAACGCTTTTATGGCACAAAGGCCGTGCACCGTGTTATTTACTCGTAAAATTTCCGATTAATGTTTTTGCTCAAACGAAACTTAATCAAACACTAAAAACAATAATATCAAATAATAAAACACAGGAATTTAACGTGGTTCAATCTCACCTCTGAGATCTACGTCCACACAAACTATTCTTTTATTATTTGAATCGTAAAATATCAACCTCTCGATACAATCCGATTCCCCCACTACTAACTCTAGTAGTGCTCCCCAACACTTAACTCTAAGTGTTGCTACTCTCTATAATATAAGAATTACAGAAAGAAAGATTCCTCAAAGGCGTGCTTCTTATTCAAGCAAATAGAGGATCGTTACAAGCTTTGTTTAGTTTCCTAATCCGACTAGGACTCAGTGCTATACTCTGTGTGCCTTTAGAAAAACTGTTTTCGCCTCTTAATCTCTCCGATTTTTTCCTCTCTCGAAAACGTGAACTTTAAAACCGATTTTCAATCCCTTATATATGTTGGTAAAACGTAATAAAAATCCTTTTCCAGGTTCTCTTATCTTTTGAACAATTTTAATTCCTTAAATCAAGGGATAAAATTCTTTTCCTAATCAAAAACCAATTTGATCTTTTATAAAACCGATTTTCCTTTTCCTTATAGGATAAGGATTTCTCCATATCTTATATTAACTAGATCAATTCTTTAAATCGATACAAACTTGATCACATCAGTTTTTCTCATATATTTCGAAAATTCTTTTCCTCAAAACTATATCCGAAAATCTCGATTTTTTATAAAAACTTTTCATAAACAGCTTTTTCTCAAAACGTTATTATTTTCTTTAACAAACTGGATTTTCGAATTTCTATTTTCTTTTATATAGATATATAAAATTAACATAATTATTTATTTCCTTAACTCTAAGAAAATAATAATTATCCCAATATTATATTTCTATATTTGGCACATAATATATCATCTAGTTCTAGCATATTACATTTTGCATATAGTAACTAAACTTGGAATTCAAAATAAACTAAGACTTCAAACTTGATTCTTCACTTCTTCAAAGTCTTCATTTACTTATTCCTTTCTCAACCATCTGTAACAAACTTCCATACTATAACATATTATATTTTTCATCATCAAAACTTAACAAGCACATGCACAACAAACAACGGTTTATGTCATTGCCAGGTTCGAGTCAAGTTCAGGTCGGTGAGTTATCGAGTTAGGTTATAATTGGGTTGTGCCATACTTGGTTTCGGGTCGATTTGAAATCAAAACGGGTCATGAAATTTGTGTGTTGTTGCTTCGAAATTGTATCATTATTTAAGATTCCATTAAAAATCAATGCTTGAATAGTTCCTAGTTATACACTTATACTAAGAAGTTAATCGTCTTTTAAGTTAAATTCATCTCGAAACTCAATGATATCTAATTGAATTGTAACAAGTAGTTATTGGATGAGATCAATATAAGCTAAAGCTAATAAGAAATAATAATATTGCATTTAAGTTAATCATCTTTAAGTTAAATTCTTTAAACTTGTTAAGGTAACTATACTCGAGTCAAGTCAAAACACATAAATCAAATCAACTTATTCCGAATTAACAACCAACATGTCGGGTAAAAATCGAGTAACGGATAGCAATATGTCGGGCAAAATCAAGTACCGGTTCGCAATGGTAAATTAGGTAAAAGGTCGCAACAGGTCGAGACAATAATAGGTTGTGTCGAGTTATGATCGATTTCGTGTACAAATCATGTCGTGTCGAATCGGGTTCGATCGTTGTCCCGGTCGCATCACTTTTGTTATTAGTCTTTTTTGGTCGATTGTCGGTTCGGGTTCAGTCATTGAGTACTCGGTCAAGTTCAGTTATCGGCTATTATTAGGTCGGGTACAAGTCGGGTTATAGGTGACCTATTTTGCAAAAATTCAGGTGCAAGTCATTTGCATATCATTACGGGTTAAGGTCGGTTTTTCGTGTCGATTCATTTTTTTGACAGCTCTAAGTCCAACTAATCCAACAAGGGTGAATTCGGTCATTTTGTACATTAAAAACATTTTCACACGCCTATTTTGCATTTTCCTCCAAATTTAAAACTCATCTCCTTTCCTGTAATCTTAAACTCTCTCTGAACCTATGTCTTTCTTCCACTTTTGAAGCTTTCATTTCCTAAAATTCTACAATTGTGTTTAGCAAAGGAGCAGTCAATCAATAATTTTTAATTTCGTTTTGCTAAGATTGTCGAGTTTAGTCGTTGATTAGGGGATCCGGGTTTTAGGCCCGGTTTCGCTCTTTGAAAGATTGGGTGATGATTAAAGAAAAAGAGATTACAGAGTAGGAAATATCGTGCACCAATCAAGGTGCGTAAACGCTAAAACAATGAGTCCGACGAGAGAGAAATCGTAGTGCAAAGAACACAAGAGTGAGAGGAGAGATAAAATCATGAGCAACAATTATAGAGGAGAAGCAAAGAACTCTAAGACAATGGAGCATTTGTTACATTAGATGTTAGGTGGTGGCAAACGGCGTAACATCTAATGGAAGGTGATGGAGATGGAGTGATTAGTTTTTTTTTATCCATATGAGCCACGAAGGCAGACAAAGAAGGGGAGGGGGGATTCGAACCCGTGACCTATCTTTCACAAAGACCCTCAATCTTAACCACTAAGCCAAGACATCCTTGGTAGATGGAGTGATTAGTAGTAGTAGAAGGACCCAGCTTGTTATAAACGATATTATTGTCAAATATCCCACTTTAGTAAAGTATAGTGATCTTACATTAGATGTTAGGTGCAAACTTATCTTAACATAATTGCTAAATGGTTGGAGCCTCCCCTCTCTCTCTTTTCTTTCAAACCCTAGCCTCCCCTACCCCTTCTTCATCCGTTGGAGGTCGCAATGGATGATTTCATCCATGGTAAGCCCCTTTTCCCTTTTTATTTTCTCGTTTTTAATTCATTTTCTTGTTTTATTTAATAAATTCGTCTCTCTTTATGAGATATTTTCAAACCCCGTTATGGGGTTTTTAGTTTCGTTTTGGAAATTTTCTTCTCCCCTATGGGAGTTTTGAGTATGGTTTTTTTGTTTTTAGGTATGAGAAATTGTTCTCATTGGTTGAAGTTCGAGACTCAACATGAAGGTATTAGAATCTCGGATGCGGTCAACATGACTCTGGCCAAGAATGTTCTTCCCAAACTACATCAAAATGATAGATTTCCTCATCAATAGCTGCTTGATTCAGCAAATACAAGGGGGTTGCGCTGTATTACTCGATCTGGTTCATTGTAGTTCCTTCGAAGACGAATTTGATTTAGCTTTGTTTAATTGTATCTTGTTTTTCTTTAATACCTATTGTAGATGCCGTTTGGCCTTCAATTAATGAATTTTTTCTTTAAAAAAAAAACTATATTTCAAATAAAAAAACTTATTTTAACATTGGTGCCTATATGCTCGACAAATTTGGAATTAATGTAAGAGTATCTTGGTATTCATTGCTGAATAAATTGGTGCCAATATTGGAAGAGTAATTTGGAACCAACGTAAGAGTATATTGGTATCGATTGCAAAAAATTGGTGCGAATATTGGAAGAGTAATTTGGTATCCCTTGTCAAAAGAAAAAATGGTATCAATGAGGGTACATTTTGCAAATTATCTCGTTACCACCTAGAGTACAAATCCATTGATACCATTATTTCCTTCAATAAAAGAATATCTAATCCATTTAAGTAAGAGTACAATTCTCTTCAATCAAGGGTAACATTCTATTGTTTAAAAGGGTACAAAGTCCTTCACAAGGATACCATTCACTTCACACAAAGGTAACATTTCCTTCATACACAGTATCAATTCATTCAAGTAAGGTTACCGTTACTTCAATCAAGGAGACTAAACCCTTTCATAAAGGATACTATCAATATTAGATAATTTATTACTTTCGATATAAAAATAATAATTTACTAATCCAACAATATGAAGGTAATAATTTAGTTTTAACAAGGTACCAAGGCTTTTATGCAAGGGTACTAATCCCTTTATTTAATGGTATCAATCCCTTTAATCAAGGTTACGAAACCCTTTATGAATGATTTTATACTAATACCAAGGCAAAACCGTTTTTACAACACTAAAATTAAAATATCTACTAAAAAAGGATTTTTCTTTCTCGCGGAAGTACAGGTACCGTATCTGCTAATGCTATTACCTCCCATGGAAGGATCACTAGACTTTGCTCCTTTTGGAGTGCTTGCATCCTCCACTTGATGTATACCATTAGCACTTTACTCATGTCTTCTATATCTGCTAGTGTTGGAATGTGAGGTGGTATGATCTGATATGGGTTGTTTGGGTTCACCATCATTAGCTGGTTGTACTTAGGTGGATTTACATCTTTTGGGTTCAACATAATTTCTCAAATTGATCTTGCAGAGATGATGGTCTAGTTCGTCTCTTCTTAGTTCAATTAGATAGTGGATTTGAGATAGTAGAAGGCATAGTGTTGGACTTTATGTTGTATTGGGCATTTAATATGTCAGTAGCTCTACTCTTACACTTGTGGGCTCGTTGTATAGTTTGGCCCATTGTCTTTATTATGTTGATTACTAGGTTGTATATACCCAATGATTGACAACATACAAACGAAGGAAACACATTCAATCAATTCTCAGCATGGTATCAGAGCCCTAGCAGCCTAGCAACCGAAACCTCGTTTTTTTTTCTCCTCTCACCGCTCGCACCACCAGCGTGTTCTTGCTCGTGATTGACCATGGTGGATGACAAAGCGCCTAAGCTCGACAAAATTGATCCTTCATCGCCATATTACCTCGGCCCTCGGAGACCAACCCGCAATCTCATCACCAATGTGATGCTTAAAGGCGACAACTACGTGGCTTGGTCCCGACTATTACCCTTTCTCTTAAGGCTCGTCGGAAGTTTGGTTTTGTTGATGGCACTCACGCCAAACCCACCGCTCCTGAAATTTTTCTTGACTGGGACACTGTCAATTCAATGATAGTCTCCTGGATCCTTCGCACTATGGATCCCGTGGCTGCGGCTTCCATCCCCCTTCCATGAGGAGGCGCGTCCTCTATGGTTATACCTTGAAAAGCGGTCATGTGTGGCCAATGGCCCTCGGCTTCAACAGTTACGCGCATCAATTACGGATTGCAAGCAATCCAAATCAATGTCGGCTGAGACGTATTACACGACTCTCATGGGATTCTATGACGAGCTCTACCGTCTCAAGCCCTCGCACGCTTGTACTTGTGCTCAATGCTCGTGTGATGTTGTTGGCAAATTCGCCAAGGATCGTGGAAGAGGAACAACTCCACCAATTTCGATTGGTATTGACGACGACGTCTACGGCATGGTTCGCTCAAATTTACTCTCACAAAGTCCACCAACCGGTCTTAACCGGGCATATCAGGCTTTCTTACAGGAGGAACGCTCCCGTTCTATTGCTCGTGGAAAGGTCATGGCTGCTGAAGCTCATGCCTTCGCCCTTCAGCCGCTCGTCCTAAGGTGCGTCCTTCTCGCCTCGACAAATCCAAGCTTACCTGCACCCACTGCCACAAGCGCGGTCATGACGTCGGGATGTGCTTCCAATTGCACGGCTATCCGGGAGGGTGGGAGGACCGTTCCAAATCCAAGGCCGCTGCCCCGGTCGCAGCCTCCCGATTCGCTCTATCGCACACGCCCCTACTGGGGGGTGCGTGCTCACGCGGTCACCGACCTCCCCCCCTCCTCTTCTTTCGCGCCTCCTCATTCCCCTCTACCGCCCGTCTCTTGCTAATTTGAGCCCCGACCAAGTCCAGGTTCTTTTAAATATGATCAATACCGAATAATCTTCTGCTAATCGCATGACCGGTGAGTCTATTTCTTGTGAATGGATTATTGACACAGGCGCGTCTCACCATGTTACGGGCACTCTTTCTTGTTTATTTGATGTTGTCCCTATTTCTGCTTGCCCGGTTGGTTTGCCAGATGGTCATAGTGTTGTGGCCACTATGCAGGGTCGTATGCGTCTTTCGGCTCATCTTATTCTTGAGCATGTGTTATTTGTTCCACGGCTTCACTGCAATCTTATTTATGTGTCTCAGTTGATTGATCATTCTTCTTGCCTTGTCACATTCACTAACTCTTTGTGCGCTATACAGGACCTACCTTCGGGGAATCTAATTGGAGCGGGTGAGCGCCGAGATGGACTTTATTATTTCCGGGGCATTCCTACTATTCATGCAGTTACGGTTCCCGGTTTGACAGAGTTTGAGTTGTGGCATCGTCGGTTGGGTCATCCCTTGGATCGAGTTGTCAAGTTAGTTCCTGCTATTAGTTCTAGTATTTCTAGGAGGAAATTGAATAAAGCTTGTGTTGTTTGTCCGCAAGCTAAGCAAACCCGTGATTCTTTTCCTCTTAGTGACAATAAAGCCACTGGCATTTTAGAATTAATTCATTGTGACTTGTGGGGTCCTAATGGCACTCCCTCCTCTGTGATGCTATTTATTTTCTTACTCTTGTTGATGATTATTCCCGAGCTGTTTGGGTGTATTTGTAGCGTGATAAAAAGGAAGTCAATAAAGCTTTTCATTCTTTTCTAGCTATGGTTGAACGCCAATTTGACACCAAAGTTAAAATGGTGAGGAGTGATAATGGTACTGAGTTCAATTGCATGCTTTCCTATTTTACTGATAATGGCATCCTATTTCAAACTACTTGTGTTCATACTCCTCAACAAAATGGTCGTGTCGAACGTAAGCATCGACATATTTTGAATGTGGCTCGAGCTTTGATCTTTCAAGCTCATTTACCCCTTAGCTTTTGGGGAGAATGTGTCTAGCTGTTGTTCATGTTATTAATCGTACTCCGTCTGGGCTTCTAAATGGCAAAACCCCTTTTGAGGTTCTATGTGGCAAACCTCCTAATTTTGATGTATTACGTGTCTTTGGGTGCTTATGTTTTGCTCACAATAAGAACACTAAAGGAAATAAATTTGCCTCCCGTAGTCGGAAATGTGTGTTTATTGGGTATCCTAATGGTAAGAAAGGTTGGACGATGTATGATATTGAAACAAGCGATATCTTTGTTTCTCGTGATGTTCAGTTTCATGAGAACGAGTTTCCATTTCGCAACTCTTTCCGATTCTTTCCTTGACCCCTTTGTCACCCGTGATGGTGTTGGTGTTGATATGCCTTTTTTGGATGACATGGCCTCGGTTTTGAGTGACCCACCTATTGTCGAGGCCGATCCCACCCATCCTCCAGCCTCCCTCGAGCCCGCCTCTCCCACATCCTCCCCTGTGTCGCCTGCCCCACACTTACCCACTGTTTCCTCCAGCCCTGTACCTGCCGCCACCAGCAGCGTTGTCCCCTCTGTTTCTACCGCGGCTCCCGAGTCTTAGGAAGCCTCTTCTTCTCACCTTGATCGTGGTCATCGTGCCAAGCGTTCTTGAAGATTGCTTCGGGATTTTGTCACTAATCATGTCCGAAAATTAAGTCCATCTCCCGGGTTCATCTCGCTCCTCCGGTTCTTCGGGTACTCCTATCCTATAGCTCATTTTGTGAATTGTGATAAGTTTTCTATGCGCCACCGTGGGTTTCTTGCCGCTATTTTTGCGGGATATGAGTCTCGCTCTTTTAAGGAAGCTATGACTTATCGTCGGATGGCGTGCAGCCATGCAAAAAGAAATTCAAGCTCTAGAGGACAATGGTACTCGGGTCATGGAGTCATTCATTACTGGGAAAAAGGCACTTGGATACAAATGGGTTTATAAAATCAAATATCATTCTCGATGGCCCGGTTGAACGCCTCAAAGCTCGTTTGGTTACTTTAGGCAATCATCACCGAAATGTATTGATTATAACGAGATTTTTGCGCATGTTGCTAAAGTGGTGACTGCTCGAACTTTTCTTCGTTGCCGCTGCTAAGAATTGGGAGCTGCATCAAATGAACGTTCACAATGCCTTTCTCCATGGTGATCTGGATGAGGAAGTGTACGTGAAGTTGCCTCGTGGTTTCACTCCTACCCATCCCGGCATTGCCCGTCGCCTTAAGAAGTCTTTGTATGGTCTTCGTCGGGCTCCTCGTTGTTGGTTTGCTAAGTTAGCCGCTTCATTAAAATCTTATGGTTTCCTTCCGCCTTATTCGATTACTCCCTCTTTACTTTGCATCGGGGGAGCCGTTCAACTCAATGTCCTCGCTCTATGTTGATGATTTGATCATCTCTGGTAATGACTCTTCCGCTCTTCACTCTTTTAAACAATATTTGAGTACTTGCTTCCATATCAAGGACCTGGGTGTTCTCAAATATTTTCTTGGCATTGAAGTTGCTCGTTGTGCTGATGGTATATTCCTTTGTCAACGGAAGTATACTCTCGATATTATTGACGATCTGGTCTCTTGGGCGCCAAGCCAGTTGGCTTTCCCATTGAATAGAATCATTCTTTGGCTCTTGCTTAGGGTGCCCTCTTATCTGATCCTGAGCCTTATCATCGTCTCATTGGCCGGCCATTTACCTATCTTTCACTCGCCCGGACTTAGCATACACCGGCTCATATTCTTGCCCGGTTTATGCAGGCTCCCCGCCAGGATCATTGGGATGCTGCCCTTCGAGTTGTTCGTTATCTCAAAGGATCACCCGGGCAAGGTATACTTCTTAGCTCTGCTTGTGATCTTACTCTCACTGGTTGGTGTGATTCTGATTGGGCGAGTTGTCCGCTCACTCGCTGTTCTCTTACTGGTTGGCTAGTCTTTTTTGGTGGTTCTCCTATTTGTTGGAAAACCAAGAAACAGCACACCGTTTCTCGCTCTTCTACTAAAGCAGAATACCATTCTATGGCCGTTGTTACTTCTAAGCTTAAGTGGCTCAAGGCTCTTCTTATTAGTCTTGGATTTTTCATCCTCGTGCTATGATGTTGTATTGTGATAATAAATTTACCTTGCATATTGCACGAAATCCCGTATTTCATGAGCGCACCAAACATATTGAGGTTGATTGTCATTATGTGCGTGATGCGCTCCAGGATGGTCTTATTGCTACTGCTCATGTCTCCACCGATGACCAGTTGGCCGATATTTTCACAAAATCTTTGGGTAAACGCAAATTTTTGTATTTTCTTCGCAAGTTGGGCTTTTATGATCCGTACGCTCCAACTTAAGGAGGGGTGTTGGACATTATGTTGTATTGGGCATTTAATATGTTGTAGCTCTAATCTTACACTTGTGGGCTCATTGTATAGTTTGGCCCATTGTCTTTATTATGTTGATTACTAGGTTGTATATACCCAATGATTGACAAAATACAAACGAAGGAAACACATTCAATCAATTCTCAAGACATAGTTTACCCAAATCGGTCGGATAAGTAAAAGTTGGAGGGTTGCAAGAGAAGGTCTAAGCCTCTGAAATCGGGAGATGAAGGATCCAGGTTGGTGGTGGGATAGGAGGAAGAAGTGGAGATGGGGTTGAAAATGGATGTCTTAGATATTCCAACATACTAGGAAGGAGATAATCTTCGTTGTCCATTTTTTAGGTCAAGTTTCAAAAGAGAGGGGTTTTGTTGGTTTTCCAAAAGATCTGAACTTCTTAATATTTTATCACAAGAGTTGACTTTTTAATGGTAGGGTTTTTGTGGTGGGGAATAGGATTTGTGGATTTTTTAGGGTTTTGAAGGGGATCTGAGAAAAAAAATGGTTGGGGTTCAAAGACCAATATTATTTTGGGGACTAGATGTTTGCCACTAACTTTAGCCAATATTTGAAAACTAGTTGGCTTCCAGAGGGATATTTGCTCTTTGTCTTTAGTGGACCAAATTTAGCGCGATCTTTTCTCATTTGGACAATATTTCTTTTCCTATTTTGGACCACTATCCATTTTGTTTCTCTGCTTTCCCCATTTCTAGAGTTTTCATTGTTACTTGTTGACAACACTTCTTGGTTTTTCGATCTTCTCATAGCTTGATAGCAATTCTTAACTTCAAGCCCTAATTACTGTATTTTTGCACTTTGCAATCCAATTTTGGTATTCAATCCTCTATTAAAATCTTTCTTATCCAAATCCCTGCCTTTTTTTCTTTTCAAGATATTCACTAAACAAAGTATTTTTCAGGATTGAAATCTCGACAAACTTTCCCACTTTATGAATGTGCCAATGGAGTCTCGCAATCCTCTTCAAGAAAGCTTCATTATTGAATTTTATCGGAATTTCAAGTAGCTCAATCTAATTGGGGATTTCTTCAATTGTAGCTTCCAATAGCTTGAAACTCGATTTTCATTTCTGAATTGAGATAAAAACTCCATTAATGAACCAGGGTCGCTGATCAAGAGTTTTTAGTCGATAATCATGACTAGCGAATTTTGCAATGTAAAAAACACTTTTTTAGGCCAACTATCTTGAATTCTCTATTCGGTTTCCTTAAATTCTTCAATCATTCTAGTAGGTACTCTGAAGAGAAAGATTTTCCACAAGCTTTGAGGATAATTGAATTACCGCATAATGTAGCTAATGCTTTATGATCTTATTTGGATACAAGTAGAAATATTTCGAGAGGAGGGGATAAAAGATGGGGAGGCCGAGAGGCATCTTTCAATCCTAAGGAATAATCCAAGATTTTACCACTTAATTTTTCATATAAGAATGAAGGTTCCCTTTCATTGCTTGAACTTGCTGGCCAGAACAGTGTAGCTGGGATTACCACGGATGGACCGAGCATGTCAAGAGAATGGGGAAGTGGTGGTGGTGGCTAGGGGTGTTCATAAAAAACTGAAACTGAAAAACCACACCGAAAAATAGGTCTAAATGGATGGTAACCGTACCGATAAAAAAAAGTTTTAACGGTACGGTTACCGAACCGATAAAAGTAGCGGTTAAACGGTACGGTTACGGTTATGAATTTTGAGTAAACTGTAACCGAAAAACCAAAATATTTTTTTTTTCTCTATTTAATTATTGTGAAACATTATCCAACAATTACATTAATTCTAATATTTGTTTTAAGTAACAACAATTAGGGAAAGTATGTGATTACTTGAAAACATTAGTACTAATATAAACAATATAATTAGGGAATGGAATGAATTCTTAGTGTTAGTTATGTTTTCCAATGGATTATTATTCACTTTATAATACATTTCATATTAGAGTACATGTAATATTAAAGTATATGCACAAAAAAATATAAAATATATATGCATGTTAAGTAAAATTTAATAGTATAACTTGGATAACGATTAATGGTTAACCGGAAAACCGTACCGAAAAAACGGTTAACTGCTTAGGCGGTAACTGGTCTAAACGATTACGGTTACGGTTCGCAAAAAGAGCGAATCAAAACTTCCGATTACCGAATCGAAATGTTGTTTCGGGACGGTTAACCACCCATGAACACCCCTCGTGGTGGTGTTGGGGGTGGCGAAGGGAAGGGAAAGGGGAGGGGTGATGTATCATATTTTTATAATTAGTGCATTTAGGTTGCATTTTAGGAGTATTTAGGTGCATTGTAATTCATAATTGCATATAATTACTTAAGTTGTGAAATATTACTCCTTTTGCGTGTTTTCGGTGTTCTTTGATGAATTTCAGGTATTGAGAACATAATTAGAGTATTATTGGACAATCTTGAGTATTTAGGAACAATTGTAAAGAAGTTACGTTGATAAGGATCGTTGGGAATATCTTTGAGTGCAATTTGGAGCCAAATGAAGTTCGAATTTAATGAAAGAATTATGCAAATTGAGTCATGTATACTATTTTATCCATACCTTTCGACTCAATAATGATAATTGGACGATTCCAAAGGAATTAGAAAGTAGACTTGAAGAGCTTTCCAATGATATGTTACACGGCTCAAGGAGAGTTATATTGAAGGAGATATGGGCTTTACAAGATTGCACTGATTTGTGAAGACCTGTTGCGCGTACGCGGATTTGTTATTTTGGCCCATGTAATGACTTAAGTGACTTTCCTTATCTTATAACTTGGTTTCCTATTAGTACTAGGAGATACAATTTTATCTGGGGGATTTTCTAATAGGTGAGAGGAGTCTTTTCATTGTTCAAGTTAGACTTCCTTATTTTTCTCTAGCGACGTTATACAAGGGGGAAGCATTTATTTTATCTTGGCTTTGGAGGACTTATTCAAGACTTCATCTTTCCATAATCAATTCAAGTATTCTCCTTTATTGTATAATTTTGATTATTAGTTATGTTTTATTTTATATTTTGTTTCATTTATTCAATTAATATATGTGAGAAGTTTTCTAATCTAGGGTTAAGCAAACCCTAGCCATGATTAATATGTGATGTATTCCTTTAAATTCCCAAATTAGTTTTTTATTTGTTTTTGCTTAATTGATTGTGCAAATTCCAATACTACATTACGAAAAAATAGTATTTCTATCATTCCATTGTCTTGATCACAACAGGAGTTGGGTTTTGACGGATTTGAGTATTTGAATTTAGGACACGAAGTTCTCCACTGGAGTAGGTAGAATGGATTGTTAGGAAGTTAGAGTGTCGCGTTTAATATCTTTAATTTGTATGATTACACTAGAGTAGGCTTGAGTGCATATTGGGGAAGCCATAGATACTGGGAGAGGTTTATAGTATTTTATAGGGTGTATCTTTCCTTGTGAACATTGGATTGATTAGTTTGGGGTAGGAATTATCATTGTATTAATTCATGCTAGTGGGGATACTTAATTATTCTAGAGTCTTTTATTTATATATTGATGAGTATAGTTTATTCTACCATGATTATTGATATTAATCTCCTGTAGTCTTACCATTAGTTAAGGGCTAATTATAAAACAACTTTCTCTCTGTGGGATCGACTCTGACTTACCCTACTATATAGTTAGGACAATTAGTTAGGTTATTTATTTTTGTTAGGTGTGCGACACACCTATCAAATTTTGGCGCCGTTGCCGAGGAATAACGTTATTAGATTTGTATATTTTTGATTGGATTTTCTATATGGTACCCCTGTGTTTTACGAAATTCTATGTTGTACCCGACGTTTTTGAACTTTCCACATTGTACCCCTAAGATTTCTTAACGTTACATAAAATACCCTTATACACAATATCAAACAAGATATTTTGGGACTTTTTTACCCTGTGGGCATAGAGTAGGATTCTTTAGCCTTGTTAGTCGATCGAGGTTTGGGATATTATCTCGATGAATTGAAGACTAAGTGAGGTTTGGAGTAGGATTTTCAATTAGTAAGGGTATTTTGTGTGACGTTTAGAAAGTTTAGAGGTGCAATGTGGAGAGTTCAAAAAGGCCGGGTACAACGTAGAATTTCGAAAACACAGGGGCATTACGTAGAAATACCCTTAATTTATTTGACTAAGCTCTTTGTTCGATCACTGTTACTTTTTGTTATTTGATTTTCCTTTCAGTCTTTTTTGTTGCATGCACACTTGTGGCAAGGGTTCATATAATCTTGTTCCTATTGATAGCGAGATCAAAGCCACAACTAGGAGATTAAGAGGTCGAAGGAGAAGAAAACAAAAAGAACAAATGGGTGATAAAGCACCAAAGTCTCTACAGGAGTACGTTATGTCTGATCAGACTACCACCACCATCATCAGGCCTGCAATTGCTACTACATACTTTGAGCTCAAACCACAGTTTATCCTATTCATCTCACAAGACTCTTGTGCGGGAACACCTAAGGAGAGCCCTACTGATCATCTGGCTAACATTCTAGAGAACTGTAACACATTAAAGTTAACAAATGTTACTAATGACCATATTCGATAATGTGCTTTCCCTTTTTCTCTTAGAGATGAAGCAAAAGAATGGTTGAAAGAAGAAGAGGAACGTAAAATCACCACATGCCAGAGTTTTAAAAGGCTTTTCATTATAAATTCTTTCCTCTTATGAGAATTGCAAAAATTCATAAATGTATGAATTGGAATCCCTTTACGAGGCCTGGCAGAGATACAAAGCTTTGCAAAGACAATGTCCACACCATAGCATTCCAAAGTGGCTATTGATCCAGACATTCTACAATGGTCTGAAACATGATGTTCGAAGCTCGATTGATGCCGCATCGCGGTGCTTTTATGGCAAAAACTTCGGAAGCTACTAAGGCATTGTTGGATGATATGGATGCCAACAATTACTTAAATGATTGGAGTGTGTCTCATGGAGCCCCTAAAAGGGGAGGTAAGTATGAGGTTTATGCTATTGCTGCTTTGACTAACATTGTGCAGGTTTTGCAACCAAGGTTGACCAACTGAGTAGTGGACCAATAGCACCTGTTTGTATGCATGGTCATACACTGAGTGAGTGTCGTTACAACACCATGGGGGCTACATCCGAGCAAGCCAATACCCTCGTAAACACAATACCACAAAGTAACCGATACTCAAACACATATAAACCAGGTTGGAAGAATCATCCAAACTTCTCCTACAAAAACAACCAACCTCAACCTCCCATCATAAATTACTCCCACCTATCCGGATTTCGGCCGAGACCACCTTCAATCCTCGCCATCATCCCCAACATCCAATCTTCAAACCATCATAGAGAATTTAAACTCTTCTCAAGCAAATCAAATTGAATATCAAGCGAAGCAGAATGAATTCTTCAACAACTCCATTCAACAAATTCATGCTCATAATAAAATGATGGAGAATCAGATGACTCAACTTTCTCAACAAATTAGTCATCTCTCAAAACCTTAAGGCTAACTTCCAAGGCAGACTGTAATACCCCGAAATTTCGAAATTTATTTTATTATTTATTAAGGTTTATTTCCACTTAAAATTTATTTTATGATAATGCGATTTTATAGGATAACTATGTTTATTAAAATAATAATTTCATTTAGTTTTGAATTATTTAACGAGTTATTTAAATGATTTAATTGAAATGTATTTTATTTAAATAAACTAATTATTCATTTTCATTATTTCAATGTATTTTAATATGGTAATTGAAAGGTGTATTTAGTTGTGGGAATTCTTATTCATTCAAGTTGTCCATCCCTTTTTAGTAATCCAAAGCCCAAATGCAAGTCCATAGCCATATGTCTTTTAGCCAAAAAGAAAAAGGAAAACAAAACAAAACAAAAAAAAGAGAAAGAAAGAAAGAAAAGAAACATGATCTTCATCTTCCCTCCCCCTCCCTTCCTTCGTTCCCGATTTTCAAGCACACAAGAGCAAATTTTTGAACAAAAATCGCAGCCTTTGACAAAGAGTGATAAGTGCATTTCTAACGCACTTTATGGACTCCTTTTTAGCTCATTTTGATCCTCTTTCTCCCCTTTCTTCCCTCTTTCTTCTCCATTGCCCCTTCTATTTCATTCACTTGATCATTCTTGATCATAGTGACATTTTGCTAGATTTTCATTCATTTTTGACCGAATTTCTAAGTACATTTGCTTTCACCCCTGTTTTGCCATGTCCTTAATATAGGTGGAACTACTAAGATGGCTATGTGTTGTAGAGTTGGCAAAGGAAGCAATGAAAATAGAGCACACGTTGAGAAGTGGTCGCTTGCACCATGCCCCTTGTCCGCTCGCACAACGGAGCACATTGCACAATATAATCTTGAATAAAGAACTTCAAATGGACATAACTTTCAAATTACAAATCGGATGAAGGTAATTCCAATTGGAGGTGAAAGTTTGTTTCGATAGCTTTCCGACGACTGGTCATAAGCTTGATTTGGATCTAAAACGAAAGAGTTATGTGCGTTTTAAGTTGAATTGTCCGACCAGAGCAGAGGAAATGGTGCGCCCGCACCTGATTTTGGTGCGCCCGCACCACTTACCGAGGTACGCCCACACCATCTGGAACTTTTGAAGCCCAAAAGTCGAGAGAAATGGTGCGCCCGCACCTGATTTTGGTGCGCCCACACCATTCAAATCCGCGAAGGAAAAAAACGAGGCTTGCCTTAATAACATTGGAGTTGATTAGTTTTTGAACGGATGCTTTATTTTAGAGTTCAGAGAATATTATTAGGGCTGACATTAGAGAGTAAAACACTTAGTTTTTTATCAAGATTTGAGATTATAGATCATACTTTGTGATTCCGTTACATTGAAGGTACCTTTTTATTCAATTTTATACGCTTTTATTGCATTCTTTTCGTGTTTGTTCTTGTTCTTAGTTATTTTTAGATCTTCATTCTCACAATCTCATAATTGTTATTTCTATTAGTTTAATTATCTCTTAATCATGCTTAGCCTTAGATTAGTTATAGAATTCATGTTTTATTGCTTAGAATCCATGATTAGTGAGTAGTTCCCTATCTAGGGTTAGGGTGAAAGTATGGATTAGGAGTTTAAATGTATTGTTAATGTGATTGTGATGATTTAAAGATGTTTCTGCATTGATCTTGGTGTTTTGAGGCCTTAGGATAGATATTGATCACATTTATGCTTTGGTATTTTGATTTCGAATGTTCTTAATTGAATTATGAACTCTTTTATATATCATCCCCATGAATCAACTTATTTCTAGGCCAAGATATTGGGTAGAAATTAAGGGGATCCTATATTAGGGGTTTTCCAAATTCATTGGATCTCTTAATCAATTGACTAAAGACCATTCGAGAGAGGATTTAGTTGATTGATTAAGCGATCATTCTCGAGGACCATTCGAGAGAGGACTCGAGTATTTTAGAGGAAAACTAAACCTTGCGTAATCGTTGCCTTTGAATCACAGTTGCATTAATAATCGTTATCCACTTTGATCCATACTAGTAACCTTAACTCTAGTGTCTTCCTTATTCATATTTCTTCTCATATTACTTGCTAGTACTTCGATAGTTGTTAGTCATTAGTTGATACTAAATCATTTTAAAACCCCCCAAAAACCCTTCAATTAAGTAATTTAGACTTGATAGACTTTAATTAATCCCTTTTTCCCTGTGGATCGACCCTTGACTTGCCTTTACTACGTTCTTAGTAATTGCTTGTTAGGTTTTATAAATATTGTTTGAAAAGCGATTTTTGGTGCCTTAACGACACATTAAAAACCTCCTATCAAAATGGCGCCGTTGCTGGGGAAATTGTGCTATTGATTGATGTTTTTTTTTTTAGTTTCAAATTGCTTAATTGTTTTTTTTTTTGCTTTTCTTTATTGGCTTATTTTTTTTATCTTGTTTTATTTTATTTGGTAAGTGTCGTGTATATGAGTCTAGGAATTTGTATATAATTTTTTTTTCTTCTTTTAAAAGAATTCCAAAAAAAAAATGGCAAACTTCTTTTTTCCTCAATATAAGGATGAACCATTTTGGAATTATTTTCAGAGATTTGAGAACACTCTTCTAACTAAGTATAGACTTGAGATTTGGGAGATGTGTGAGGTGATGTATGAATGTCTGAATATGCATACAAGAGAAGTGGTGGAGTCTATGTTTAATGGTGAATTTCGATGCCAACACTTTGATGAAGCATGGGGTTTCTTTGGGTGGCTATCTAGAGACACTTATGAGTGGGACCATGGAAATACTACTTTCTCAAATTTAGAAGATGTCTCTAGTTGTGAAGTACATATATATTCTGAAATTCTTGATTCACTCAAAGAAAATATGTGCTTGTTAAATAGGTGTGATTCCATGATGGAAAACTTTGTCGAATCTAGCAAAAGATCAATCGAAACTTTGGGTCGAATTATCAATAATCAAAATCGCTCTTGCATGACTATAACCAATGAAGATGATGATGATTGGGATATGGATGAGAACCCCGTAGTAGAGGAATCATTTGTTGAGAAAGTTTACACTATGTAGTCTAATGATGTTGAAGAAGTAGTTGATGAGACTTTTGTTTCCACTCGTCCTCTTCATATTCCCTTTTCAAGGAAACTCGACTTAGTTCCTTCCTTCCCCGTCTTATTCCCCCTCTCCTCAAAGTTTCACCATTGGAAGAGCCTTTGGCCTATTTAAACCTTCACAAGACTCATATAGAAGTCATCGAGGACTCGGATCGAGCTTAAAAGATGCAAGGACCATGAAAAGGAGAACTCATTGTTTTGTTCTTTTTATTTGAATTTTGATGTTTGTTCTTCATACTTTCCAGGATTCTCTCGGAAATTTCATTATTTTCGACACTCATCACTTGGTAAGCATATAGACCCATTGAAATTTGTGCATGCTCTTTGTTTATGTCATACCTATTTGATCCACTGTGAAATGTGTGCTAATGCTTATGATAAACTATTGAGATCTTTGTCAAATTATTTAGTGGTAAGGTCTAGCTAGAGATCCTAAAAGAGCACTTTCTCAGGTGTATTATGAGACATTTCTCCTTATCTTATTTGGTTTGGATTTTTGCTTGATTTTGTGCCCTTACTTTCTCTTTCCTTGTCAACCCCAAGGACGGAGTTTGTATTAAGCTTGGGGAGTTAGCATGTGTTCTCTCTATCTCAACATTTTCTTCCTCCGTTTTGTAATTAGGTTCATATTAGTGTATTTGCATGTTAGGTTTGCATAAAAGAAACTAACAAAAAAGAATTTCTTTCTCTTTTCGTACTTTTTTTTTTCCATTTTTATGCATTTAGATTAGTTGGTTGCATGCATGATTTGTGGCTAAGAGTGTTCATAACTTGATTCGAAGACCTTCCCCGCATTCGACTCTGATGGTTTTGGAAGCCTTGGTGTGACTTTAGGTGATATTTGAGAACGATAACTTTTGGTAGAGTCTTTTTGAAACTAGGCGAGTTGGTTGATTGGATTGCCTTGTCCCTTGTGCGGTGAACCCCAAAGGAGGGCCACGAACCTTGTAAGATTCATTTACAGCCCTCACCATTGATCGCCTAACTTGTGACTTGCATTTTAGCTCCCCAAGACTGCATAAGATCGAGCCTATAGAAGAATGATTTAGGGCTTTTCTTTTGTTAGAAATAGGAGCTCAAAAGCCAAAAAGCTTTTATACCCGCATAATTATCCGCTTCTCAACCCATTTGAGCCTTTTTGTCCTATTTTTGCTTAACCCTCATAATAAGTCATGGCCAAACTTTCCCCCAAAGTGGAGTACATGTCTAGCTTGTGTTGAGTTGAGTTGTTTTGATACTAAGTCTTTTGTATATTTGCAAAAGTTGAGGAAAATTGTGAGAAAGGAAAGAAAAAAAATAAACGAAAGAATGCTCTTAGTGCTTCATTTAGATTTCTATTGAAAAGAAAGAAAGAGCAAATTGTTGAGAAAAAAATAAAAAAATGTGTTCCAAAAAGTAAAAATCAAAGTGATAATCAAAGATGTGTGAGATTTCGATTTGAGTTGGTGTTTGGACTAGCTTGGGGGAGTTTTTACCCTCTAGTGTGTACTCCACTTTACCCTTTTTGCACCACATTCCTAAATTGTTATCCACACATTTAACCTAGCCCAGTTACAACCACAATAAAGTCCCTTTTGACTTCTAGATTGAACTTGGTCAATTAGTAGTGGCGGGTGAGATTTTGTGCAAGTCATGATGAGGTTCATTAAAATGTGGTAAAGGCGAGCTATATATTATGGTTGAGCATCCCCGTGGGGAGTCAAACTCGGGACTTGGAAGTGGAGAGGAGTGAGAAATCACTCTTAGAAAGCCTATTTTTCAAGGGGACTCAGTTGATCGGTGGATTAGATCCCTTAAGTCACTCTTGTGCTTCCTAGTCATCTTTCCTCTTGTGTTTGCTTGGTCTCCTAAATCTTATTATGAACTCATTTAGCTTGCATGTCATGTTTGTAGCTTTGCATATAGAGCATTTAGGTTATTTTGTTGCATGATTTTTCTTTTTCATCTTTTTCTCCTCTTCTCTTTCTTCTTTCACATTCTTGTTTTACTTGAGGACAAGTAAAATGCTAAGCTTGGGGGAGTTTGATAAGTGCATTTCAAACACACTTTATGGACTCCTTTTAGCTCATTTTGATCCTCTTTCTCCCCTTTCTTCCCTCTTTCTTCTCCATTGCCCCTTCTATTTCATTCACTTGATCATTCTTGATCATAGTGACATTTTGCTAGATTTTCATTCATTTTTGACCGAATTTCTAGTACATTTGCTTTCACCCTGTTTTGCCATGTTCTTAATATAGGTGGAACTACTAAGATGGCTATGTGTTGTAGAGTTGGCAAAGGAAGCAATGAAAATAGAGCACACGTTGAGAAGTGGTCGCTTGCACCATGCCCCTTGTTCGCTCGCACAGCGGAGCACATTGCACAATATAATCTTGAACAGAGAACTTCAAATGGACATAACTTTCAAATCACAAATCGGATGAAGGTAATTCCAGTTGGAGGTGAAAGCTTGTTTCGATAGCTTTCCGATGACTGGTCATAAGCTTGATTTGGATCTAAAACGAAAGAGTTATGTACGTTTTAAGTTGAACTGTCCGACCAGAGCAGAGGAAATAGTGCGCCCGCACCTGATTTTGGTGCGCCCGCACCTGATTTTGGTGCGCCCGCACCACTTACTGAGGTGCGCGCTCACCATCTGGAACTTTTGAAACTCAAAAGTCAGGAGAAATGGTGCGCCCGCACCATTCAAATCCGCAAAGGAAAAAACGAGGCTTGCCTTAATAACATTGGAGTTGATTAGTTTTTGAACGGTTGCTTTATTCTATATTTTAGAGAAGATTATTAGGGCTTACATTAGAGAGATAAACACTTGAGTTTTATTGAGATTTGATATTTATTAATCATACTTTGTGATTCCGATAACATTGAAGGTACTTTTTATTCAATTTTATTCAGTTTTTATTGCGTTCTTTTCGTGTTTGTTCTTATTCTTAGTTATTTTTAGATCTTCATTCTCACAATCTCATAATTGTTATTTCTATTAGTTTAATAATCTCTTAATCATGTTTAGCCTTAGATTAGTCATAGATTTTATGTTTAATTGCCTAGAATCCATGATTAGTGAGTAGTTTCTTATCTAGGGTTAAGGTGAAAGTATGGATTAGGGTTTAAATGTATTGTTAATGTGATTGTGATGATTTAAAGACGTTTGTGCATTGATCTTGGTGTTTTGAGACCTTAGGATATATATTGATCACATTTATGCTTTGGTACTTTGAATTCGGATGTTCTTAAATCGAATTTTGAACTATTTTATCATCCCCCCAAGAATCAACTTAATTTCTAGGCCAAGATATTGGGTAGAAATTAAGGGGATCCTTACTAGGAGTTTCGAATTTATCGAATCTCTTAATTAATTGACTAAAGACCATTCGACGGAGGATTTAGTTGATTGATTAAGTGATTATTCTTGAGACCATTCGAGAAAAGGACTCGAAAGTATCTTGAGAGAAAACTAAACCTTGCTATAATAGTTCTCCGTTACTTCACAATCGCATTAACATTCATTGTCCATTCTTATTCATATTAGTAACCTCGACTCCGAGTGTCTTCCTTATTCATATATTATTCTCATATCTACTTGCTAATTACTTGATAGTAGCTAGTCATTAATTGATACTAAATCATTTTTCGAACCCCAGTACCCTTGATTCAGGTAGTCCAGAGCTTGATAGACTTTAATTAGTCCGTTTTTCTTCGTGGATCGACCTCTCGACTTGCCTTGCTGCTACATTCTTAGTAATTGCTTGTTCGGATTTATAAATATTGTTTGAAAAGCCAGTTTTTGGTGCCTTAACGACACACTAAAAACCTCTTATCAAATGGGTGCGCCCACCCTTTTTGATTTTTGAGCGCCTTTCCATTCAAATCCTTGAAGGAAAAAACGAGGCTTGCCTTAATAACGTTGGAGTTGATTAGTTTTGAACGGATGCTTTTTATTTTAGAGTTGGAAGAATATTATTAGAGTGACATTAGTGAGTAAAACACTTAGTTTTTTTATCGAATTTGAGATTATAGATCATACTTTGTGATTCGGTTATATTGTAGGTACCTTTTTATTCAATTTTATTCGGTTTTTTTGCATTCTTTTCGTGTTTGTTCTTGTTCTTAGTTATTTTTAGATCTTCATTCTCACGATCTCATAATTGTTATTTCTATTAGTTTAATTATCTCTTAATCATGTTTAGCACTTAGATTAGATTATAGAATTCATGTTTTATTGCTTAGAATCCATGATTAGTGAGTAGTTCCCTATCTAGGGTTAGGGTGAAAGTATGGATTAGAGTTTAAATGTATTGTTAATGTGATTGTGATGATTTAAAGGCGTTTATGCATTGATCTTGGTGTTTGAGGCCTTAGGATAGATATTGATCCCCTTTATGCTTTGGTATTTTGATTTTGAATGTTCTTAATTGAATTATGAACTCTTTATCATCCCGTGGATCGACTTAATTTCTAGGCCAAGATATTGGGTAGAAATTAGGGGATCCTATATTAGGGGTTTCGAATTAAATTGGATCTCTTGTCGATTGACTAAAGACCATTCGAGAGAGGATTTAGTTGATTGATTAAGCGTCATTCTCGAGACCATTCGAGAGAGGACTAAGTATTTTAGAGGAAAACTAAACCTTGCGTAATCGTTGCCTTTGAATCATAGTTCCATTAATAATGGAATTTATCCACTTTGATCCGTACTAGTAACCTTAACTAAAGTGTCTTCCTTATTCATATTTTCTTCTCATATTGCTAATTACTTCGATAGTAGTCATTAGTTGATACTAAATCATTTGAAACCCCCAAAAAACCCTTCCAATTAAGTAATTCGGACTTGATGAGCTTTAATTAATCCGCTTTTCCTGTGGATCGACCCTTGACTTGCCTTTACTAGTTCTTAGTAATTTAGCATTTAGGTTTTATAAATATTGTTTGAAAAGCGATTTTGGTGCCATATGACACATTAAAAACCTCTTATCTAGTAGGAAATTGAATTTCAATCCACATTTCGAGATATTAAGGGGCAAATTTTTCAAAAGCTAAACCATAGCCACCGTATTACACTCACCATACCATGATAATGGAGCTTGACCCCAAGCAAAATCTTGACCAAATCCTCCTATAAATGCGATTTACTCTCACCTAAATGAATCAAGCAAACAATTCAAAAAAAAAAAAAAAAAAAAAGGGTTTGCTTCGATCCTTTATCTTCTTCCTTAAAATCGATTTTGATTTTGAAAATTAAAAATGAAAATTGAGATCCCCATAGTAACACCATCCTCTGCCACGATTGAACCACCTGGAGCAATCGAACCACGAACTACCACGGCCACCCGGAAAACACCGCACCTTCGGCTCTGCGCGACAGGCCGCACCCTCTCAGCCGCCGCGTCGCCTCTGGCGCCGTGAAGCTGCACTTTGTGCGAACCACCGCCTAGCAGGCTTCCACTTCCACGGCCCTCTTGCCTCTCACGTATCGTACCTGACCACCACAAATTCCTTCGCTTCCCCTGCTTCATCTCCTCTGCCGCTTCCACTGTCTTCTTTCGTTCCTCCTCATTTGTTCTCGGTTGGCGGGTTCTTTGTTTTAAAAACCTCTTTTTCCTTTTTTTTTTTCTTTTTTTCTTTTTGAGTTTACTTGTGTTTAAAGAAGTTTTATTTGCTTACTTTTATTTTAAAACCAAAACCCATAATTTCCTAAACTAGCCTGCTTAATTGTATTTTTAGATAGCTGAATCTTTGATAAACTTGATAAATGTTTCTTAATTTTCTAAAATGAAACAAGGAGTATAATAGAGTTAGTTTTTAGGTTTAAAATAGTCGTTTAAGTTAATAAAAAGAATTAAGTTGAAATGTCTTTGAGTACTTAAAATGATTTCATAAATAATTTGAAAACTATAAGCTTTAATCATTAAGAATTCTTTAAGTTATTTGAATTATTTAAATTGTTTATTTTATAAAAAGGGGTTATTTCGGTAACTAACTTAGATATCGTTAATGTCTATTGTAGGCAAGGAATATCGAAAGTGAAGTGTTAATTCGTTCGTGAACTTAACTTTTGGGCACGCGTCACGAGGTAATCTCAGATATCCGTCTAAACATAGATCTAGTTAATTAGTAAGCAATTGATTATGTGATTATTATGTGATTATTATGTTAATTAAGATTTAAGTGAACTTAACTTTTGGGCACGCGTCACGAGGTAATCTCAGATATCCATCTAAACATAGATCCTAGTTAGTGTAAGCGAATTGATTATGTAATTATTATGTGATTATTATGTGCTTA